>JAHLSL010000019.1:6486458-6575815 GCA_025920805.1 Petroica traversi
AAAAAAAAAAAAAAAAAAAAAAAAAAAAAAAAAAAAAAAAAACGTAAGACGCTCTTCCGATCTCGATCAATCAGCACGTCTGGCGGTCGGAACGCGATCCCGCCCGCCCGGGAAGGGTCGGGGCGGCCGGCGGGGGCGGCAGTAACGTGCGCGGATCCCGCATCTTTGTTCTGCTGCTTTCAAACGCTCTAGAAGGTTCATCTGCCATCGCGAGGTAGGTGGATGCTGCCCTTGCTTCTCAGGCTGGCAAAGTGAGGCACTAAAGCGGCTCAGCGTTTCGTCGTGTTACAATGCCAGGAACCGGGAAAAGTGCTACAAAACTGCTGGACTCACTTAAATGTATTAATCTTCCAAATTGTTAGTAACTGCTTTCATAATAAAGCCCGTGTGAACGAAAGTGAAGAACCAGTTTGCATATTTGTTATTTTCTTCCGTTAGTGGGATCTCTCTTCGCAGGATTTACAGTTTGGTAACTTCTACTTCTGAAGGAACCACTTCAGAGGGAGACAAACCGTTCATTTAGAAAGAGCTTCATAAAATAACTGTGCAAGTTTGTGTCTGAGACCACAAAAATGTGCTGGTTTCCTTAGTTCGCTCTTCTCCTGTTACTGGGAGACCATCAGGCTTTTTCTCATGGATGATCCTTTTAGAACTGGTTAGCATCACCCCACATCTAAGGCCAGTGGTATCCTGTATGGTGCTCTGTGGGATTTCACTGTGTCGGTGTCTCTTGATGAGGGAATGTTTTCCTTTTTTTCCGGGGAACGTTGCCACGTTTTTCTGCATAAATCCTTGCTTATCAGGTGCTTCCTAAATACTTGCAAAATCGTCTCTTTCTTTGTCCTTAGTGTTGAAAACTTCTCTCTGCAGTCATTACCACCAAATGTCCACACTGATGTGACCACTGAATCTTCAGGAATTGTTTCCTCTTGAATTGTGTCTTTATGCTGATGGCTCCCTCTTGTTCACTATCTTCTGTTTAATGTGTAAACATTTTCAAGGTGCAATTGCTGCTTCCATACTTAGTTCTATATAGTTCACCTAATGTTCTATAGTTCTCCTCTACTTATGTACTTCCTACAATATTGACAAGCCTGGCAATTATTCTTTCAGTTCAAATAAATGCAAAAAATATTAGGAAATATATAATGGAGTTCTGAACTTTCTTGTCTGTTAGTGTTTCCCTGCTGGAAGGGATGTGAAGCAGTCGTACAAGTCAGAATGATGCTGATGTCCATTTAGACATCTCAGGTCTTTGAGATGCTGCTGTAGGATGCATATATAAAGTAGACTTTAATTGCAAGTAATTGGTATATGATTTAAATAGCAGAGTGCAGTTTCTACTTCTTTATGAGTGAAACTTACAACATCTTATATAATGTATGCAGTCATAGTTTTACTTTGTTATTTAAATGTTTCTCCCCAGTGGGTATCTTCTAGCTAAACCAGGCTTATGCAGTACCTTGTTCAGAATCAGAGCCTTTAGTGATGAGGCTTTTAGTTTCTGCTCAGCTGTTGGGGACTACATGTGTGTTCACTTTCCTTCGTACCAGGAATGAAATTAAATCAACAATAGGTACCAAAAGTGTTCTTAGGGCAGGTTAATTAGGTCTGGTCAACCTTGAGGAGAAAAAAGAATCATACTCAAACTAGTCTCTCTTGCTAGGTCAGGCACAGATACCATAGTTGGCCCTTTCAAGATGTGTTTTAGCAGTGCAGAAATCTTAGGTAGTTACGTGAGTTTGTGAGATTACAGCTCTTTCCAGCTACTGATCTGTGTTGCCTTAACTATCCAGTTGTGTTGTGAACTCATCCAGCTTAAGCCAAAACCCTGTAATATTGAACTTATTCCTTGTGTCCAGCTTGAAATGCTGTGCTGGTCTGAAGGATCCTGGAGGAAGAGAATATAAAAAATGGCAGTAGGAAAGTTTTACATCTCAGCCTATCAGCCTGCAGATGTGATGCTGATTGCCCAGGAATTTGCTCCTTAAAATATTACTGTGTGGAATGGAGAGAAAGAAGGTCAGATGATATCTAAAAACCACCAGGCTTCCTGGCAGTATTCATAGTGAAAATATAACTTGTAAGAAAAGAATATTTTCAAAGCACTTAGGAAAAACCAAGTTTACAGGAAGATGATTCATCTGATAATCCTATGTGGTATGCTCATGGCATTTGCATATTGTGATAGAATATTTCACTATGCTTGCTCCTTTTTACTGAGTGTAATGAAATAAATGTGTATAAATCAAGGCTGATTTTGTGTGTGGGGAGGAGGAGGGGAAGATTGCTTATTGAAGCTCAGCCACCTTAGCTGTTAGCAACTTTTCATGAAATATATTCTGCAGCTAGGTCATAAATGGCTGGGATCTGTCATAATTTATGTGTACAGATATGTTTTACTGAAGGTATTTTAGTTCACCAGAACATTTTCTTCCTCGACAAGCTACAAGGCACAATGTCAGAGAGGAAGAAAATTCTAATTGTGTTGTAGGGAACTGGAGCTGCTCCCTGGCTAGTTTTTCTTCATGGTGGCCAGAGGAACTGAAAAGAGAGGGAACAGTTGGACTCCCAAATGTTTTATGGAGCAGCAGTGTACTGGAAGGTGGGAGAAGAAAAATAAGGGAGATATGCAGCAGAATGGTTTCCTGAGATGTCAAAGTCAATTGAAATTTTGAATTCTTATGGGATAATGGAGTGGGAGTCCCCCTTAGCAAGCAATTCATGGCTTACCAAAGGGAAAAGACATCTGTAGAAATAAGCCCTTAGCGCTGGAAGAATTCTCAAAGAGATCACTATCACATTCCCTCTGTCCTTCACACTATTTAGAAAATAGAGTTACTGCATTTTTTTTTTTTTGACAGAACTGCAAATTTTGTAACAAACGCAGTTTAGGTCAACTTGAATGCTGACTGTTTGTTTAGAGAAAAGAAATCATAATTACTTATTTTAAGATATTTGATTATTTGTCTAATATTTAAAAGTTTGGACCATAATTACAGATACTGCAATTATATCACTGCTTTTTTGTCGTTTTGTTTTGTTTTGTTTGTTTTTTGAAGAGATCTCTCAGAATGTTAGTTCTTTGGGAAATAGAAGCTCTTATTATTCCATATATTTCAGAACATGAGGGAAGGAAAAACACAGTTCATGTTTTCAGACATGGTTCTGTGTTTCAAGACTAAGCCATGTAATACTGCAAATAATATAAAAATATCGGATTTAAATGGATGAGAAGAATTCATACACTATGTTGGGATTGTTCATGTGCCTGCTTTTCCCTTTACTGTAAGCACAGATGAGTGGATGAAGTAGAGGTGGTTGCAACCCTACCTCAGCACCCTGGTGGTGTTCTGATAGAGGAGCTGAAACACAAGAGCAGATTGATTTCTAACTATTAATTAGAGAAGACAACTATTTTTCTTATTTTATTTTTCTTGTTTTATTGAGTGGATGTTTCAGAGAATAACCCTGAGGGATAGGATGCCAAGTTAAAATGGTCAAAAACATTTCAAAGGTTTAAAATTTAAAAATTTCATTTAAATGTTTAATGATACTCCTGTGTGATAGTCTCAGGTATTCAATGAAAGCAGATAAGAGTTGCTGTTTCTCCAGAATGACCACTTTTGTGACAGTACTTCATTTGGTGCTCCTCTGGTAAAAGCAGAAACTGAAATTTCTGATATTGTATTAATAGCCTGTGATTCTGAAACTTCATTGGAAATTCCAAATATTCATGTATTGATTAAAGGCTGAAGAAGCCAGCTGAGAGCAGGAATATTTGGCACCAATTTGGGGTTTCTCTCAGTGTTATAGATCATAGTAGTAATAAAAAAGACTCAATCTATGCATAGTCCTTACAACTATCTACAACCCATATGTAGGTTCAAGTTTGCATCCTGGAAAGCATCCAAAGCTTAGTAGAATAAGACAAATTAACAAGGCAACGGGGTCCAAGGGAGAACATTTGCTGGTCTAATTTCACTGCCAAACCAACCTCAGTATTGCAAGAGACAATTTTTTTTCTTTTTTTCCTGCTTTTCCCATTTGCTCTCGGCATTATAACTGAAATTATATTGGACAGCATAACAGATCTTAGAAAATTATTTCTTATTCATCCCTGGGTTATTTCTTTCTGTCTTATTGCAGCAGAGAACCTTTACCAGATTGAGTGGAAGAGTATCTTAGAGCTTTCCATATTGTATTCATTTTTTCAGCCAGAGTGTTCTTGAGTACTGGAATAGGCTCCCCAGGGAAGAAGTCACAGCATCAGGCCTGACAGAGTTCAGGAAGTATTTGGACAACATTCTCAGGCACATGGTGGCATTCTTTGGGGGCGGTCCTGTACAGGTTCAGCACTCAGTGATTGTGATGGGTCCTTTCCAATTCAGCATATTCTGTGTTTCTAGCTTGTCTACCTTGGATGGGATGACCTATGCAGTTCAAATAAGAACGGGTTATGAAACAGTGCAGTAATCAAAGAAGATGCAGTCTGCTTTGATATCAGTAACTAAGAATTCTGAATGGTGAAAGGAGATTGAGGAAAAAACCACTAATATTTTCTCTCTTATGGTCTTTTACTTCTTTTAATAAAACCTTGCTACTTCTTTGTCAGTCCCAACCAAAAGGCAGCTGTGCAGCCTACATGGAACTTGGAAATATCTCTATTTGTTTTTGCTCACAATTTTATGTAAATCTATTTCCTGCTCTTTTACTAGGAAGTAGTTTCCCTGATAGGAAAGAATGATATTACTCCTTTTTGAACTAGTGCAGAAATAGAAGAGAGTGCTGAAAATGCTATCAGCAAGATAACCATTTGATAGTGCTTCCAGGTGCTGAGCCCATAAATATGGGCACAGCCTTTGTGCTGATATTCTTTGTTCCTGGCATCTGTGGCAGTTGTAGTATTTCTAAAGACATGCTGTTTGATTATAGAATAATTTAGATTGGCAGGGACACCTGTAAGTCACCTGATCCAACCTTCTGCTGAAAGCAGATCCTACTGGATCAAATTGTTCAGGGTCGTGTCCAGTTGAGTTTTGAATAAATCCGGGGATGAAGATTTTGCTGTCTCTCTGGGAAACTTGTCCCAGTGTCAGACAACTGTGGGAAAATTGTAATATGTAATTGTAATACCCCACCTTATGTTCATTGCCTTGTGTCTTTTCACTGTGTACTTTCAAGTGTTCAATTTAGTCTTCTCTATACAGCAGTACTGCATCGCTGAAGAGAGCAAAAAAAAATGCATCCTACTCTTAACCATTTTTATTTAAGACTGAACAAACCCATTTCTTTTAGTTTCTGCTCGTACATAATATGCTTGATTTTGGATGGTTTCCTCTGGGCTTCCTCGGGTAATGTTTGTCTCTTACTGGGATCCCCAAACTGGACCTGGTACCCCAAATATGGTTTCAGAGGATGCTGAATAGGCAACAGTTGCTCATATGGATTTGCTGGTTATACTGTTGCCAAGACAGGGCAGGATACTGTTGGCTATGTTTTGCCACAATGGTAGGTGGCTGGTAATAGCTTGTCTGAGGGTTTTGTAATAGAGCCTGTGTATAGGTTTACTGCTGCTCAAGGGCTGCAGTGAAATAGGACTAATACAACTTGCTTGTTTCTCATGCTGTGTGGAAGTGTCTGATGAAAGGCTGAGGAGTTTTGCAGGGCATAGTAGATATTTGTGTTTGTATTTTTCTTTCCCAGTTATTGCCTTTTTTTATTTCTTTCTAGGGAATTATTCTCACGGGTCTTTTACAAGTTTTTTGAGTAAATGAAACTTGTCTGTCCTATTGTTTCATAATTTCTGCAGGGAAATGTCTGTACTACAGAACTGGTTGTTTTTAGGGAGCTGTTTTCAGCTATATTCCATTGTTAAAGTTCACCTGTTATTAAAGGCTTCATTTGGAGGCAGGAGTACTTTCATTAGCTGCATAGGTCTTCTTCTTGCTTGCATAGCAGTTTTTCATGTCAGTTCCACAAATTATCATCAAATCTTTTACCTGTGAAATTGTAGTCACCTTTCTGATTAATAGGGACTTTCCTTAATCTCTTGTGCAAAGTGGAAAATGAGGTTTAAACACTCTGCTTGATCTCTGATTTCCAGTGATCAAACGTTCCTCATCATTCTGACTAACAGCTTGATCTCACTGAACTCGGGCAGTATCATGGGTAAGTTTTCTGCCTTGGTCTGGGAGGTGCAAAGACTTTTCCATTATGTTGGCCCAGCACAGTAATTCCTAGCACCTGATGCTGAATAAATTATTGTAGTCCTGTCAGTCATGACTGTCTTTCACTTTTACCAGTGGATTAACTTTGACTAAACATGCATATTTATTTCTGAATCAGATGTTATGCATTTTTACCTGATAGTTTTCCTAAAGCCCTTAGGTATTAGTCATTATTAGCCAGGGAATTTGCTTGCACTAGATTTCAATCAGCATTCATTTTGTGATGTTGTTCTTAGTCAGAAATCAGAAAAACTCAGGTTCTTATGATGTGCAGCTAACTTGACAAGGACAAAGTAATTATGAGACCTAATGTGAAATGAGTTTTCACTTAAGTCAGCCAGATATTTGAATGCATTCTTCTCATGGGTTGAGAAGGAGGGATTGAATACCCTAGGGACATTTATCTGAGCTCTGATACTGACATGGCCAATGCCTTAACCCTTTCCACATCTGCCTGTGGTGAAAGATAGCTTAACTACTGGCTTTTCATTAATAAGACTGTTTCTACAAGTGACTATATTTGCCTGCTTTTCTATAGCTCTTACTCATTGGCAATCTTTTGTGTTCAAATTATGCAATGATATTATAGGCAGCAGCATGAAATGATTATGCTTTGTGTGGGGTCCAGTGCTAGATTCTTGTGAGCGCAGGGCAGAGATTGGTTTCAGGACTTTAAAATACAGAAGTTACTTGTTTGCAAGGTATTACCAGTGGCCAGTTAACTCTCTTAGGTTTGTAGTTGTCTTTCTTTACCTTCAGTTCATTGTGCATTTATTGAATTATTCTATGGCTTACTGTATAATCAACTAACAGACTGAGAGGAGAGAATGGTACCAAATATGCTAGAAATTATATTGAGCATTGTATATTTTATCAAGCTTAAAACTGCTGCTATGGAAAGAAATTTTGATTCAATTTTTTTTTTTCACTGTAAATGAAGATTCCCTTCATTTACTGTCTCCCAATAAACAGTGCATTGACTCGGACTTGCAATCAGAGGGCTCATCCTTTTGGCATATCCATTGTGGCAGTGAGTACACAGAGGTTGTCTGAAGTATTAAAAAACCAATTTTGAAGCTTCTGTGTTGCAGCTGATACAAATTTGTCCATCTACATTATTTGAATAATCACTGTTAGCCTCCAGAAACACTGGTAGCTTTTGGGTTTTTTTCCAATAGATTGAGATGATCTATGTCTTTTTAATATATTTTTCTTAAGAGGAGTATACATATACACCCTCAAATGCAGTCTCACTATCCCTGTGAAACAAGATTGGATTTATTATTATTTTACAAATAGTGCAAAACAGCTATTGAATATTAAAAAAGAAATCAAATAAAGAAGGTATGCAAGGCACATAGTTTTTTTCTTTTTTTTTTCATGCTGCTTTATCTGTTTTAAAAATAACTTCTGATTAACAACAAATGCGCAAAAATAAATGCAATACTAAGGAAGTTGAACTCTCACAATAGTATTTATTGATATTTGCTGTTCCATTTTTGAATAAGAGCCGGTTTACAGTAGTCTTACATTACTTAGTGTATTGTTCTTCACTGCTAAATTGTTTAATGAAACAGTTTCACAGACTAAAGTCATTATCCTATAGTTGTGGAAAATATTCTAGCTCCTAGAATTGTTACTGTGTTGTTTCAGAAGCAGTCTTCAGCTGACCTCTATTTACTGTATATTTAGATTAATCATAGAATTTAATCTTTAACACTTCTGTGTTAATTTGCCGTGCATGAACTCTGCCAATAATGTATTTCTAAGTCTAGTATTGCTGAGAACAATATCACATAACCTTGAGATAAGAGGATATCCATGTGGGACTTGTTCTAGAAATGCCCCCATGAGATTATTCCCCATTTACAATTGCTAGTGGAGAACATTCTGTTAACCTGTTTGAATCCATACCAATTTTTATGCAATATGTTGAATGTGCTTTTCAGAAGTCCTGTGAAAACAGGTGTTGACTAGCAGATGAGCAGCTTCAGGGGCAATGGTCATTTGTCAAGGCCTATTCTCTGTAAAGCTCCATTTACTGCATTTGAACCTTGCAGAATCTATGGATTCTCTCTGAAATATTCCCTATCTCAGTTTTTCAGCAATTTTTTTTCCCTGGAAAGATCAGTGAATAATGTTGCTACAACTGCTCTGATGATAGATTATCTTTTTTTTTTTTAAGATCTGAGTATGTTAAATTTTTGCTAATTGCTTTGAAACTATTCCTCACATAATGTTTCTATGTTTGTTTGGCCTTGGTTTTTTTGTCTTGCTTTGACAGAATAAAAGCTGTATTTTAAAATCAAATTTGTGACCTTCAAGTTTCTTCATCTTTTGTTTGGCATTTAAGAAATAATTTTAGGTAATAATTAATACTTTTCTATATTTTTAAAGTAATCAAATTTCTAACTTCCTAGTCTTGTTCAGTATATCAGTTATTGACCCAGTTTCAACTTCACTTGTTCTGTTGTATATTTTACTACATTGATCGCTTCTAAGTGCGTGGCATATTTTTTTGGCTTTGCTTTGGTGTACAGCATGATAACTTACCAAGTTTCTGTATAAAAATGAGTCTTGCGGTTTTCCTGTGAAGTTGTGGGATGATAAACTAATGCAGTATTGTGAGAAGTGCTTTGATTTTTGGTGTACTGCTT
Organism: Petroica traversi; assembly: GCA_025920805.1. NCBI lineage: Eukaryota > Metazoa > Chordata > Aves > Passeriformes > Petroicidae > Petroica > Petroica traversi. Next base: position 6,495,346 of record JAHLSL010000019.1, read on the forward strand.
GGAAGAAGCTTGAATCCCTAATGGAGAGTGATATGTGAATGGTTCAATTTTCTTTAAAAAAGGTGTAAAAAGTGAATACTTAAATAACAAAAAGCAACCTGATATGAAACATGGAGCCATTTTTACAGATATTTTTATACTTTTGAAATTAATGTATTGCCCCCCCAACAGTCTAACACATAGAACTATTAATAACTAGTGAGCTATAAAAACTCGAGACAAAAAAATGATTCATCTGATATTTTTAATATGTCCTCTGAAATGCAGGATGATCCCTTTAATGCCCTAATGTGCTTTATCAGAATGAGTTTTAAATAATGCCCTAAAACCAGGACTTTTGATGACTGACATGAGGCTGTGTGTTCATGACTGCTGGTGCAGATCTGTATCAATTGATAGGAAAACTTCATCTGAATTAGTTATGAGCTCTGAGCTCACACTTGCAGTTGCTTGAGATGGAACACTGAGTACAGTATTGATTCCAAGGTGCCCTATATGGGCGTGTTGTTTATATTCCTCACTGCACTTTCCATCTGATTACCTTGTAAACTGTATGACAGTCTGGATTCTATGTTTCTTGAGTCAGAAATTCTCTTTCTTACTTGTTATGAACCATGTACAGTGAAATAAGAATATGAAAAAGATGCTTCTAGGTGGTTACATTGTTAGACGTTTTCTTCAGTTACACGTGAAATTTTGCCTTTCCCGTTTGTGCTTTGCCTTGCACTGTGGCAACAATGGTTGGTACAAATGCAAAAAGATAAAAGTAGAAGAAAAATCACAAGATAGCTGAGGTTGGAAGGGATCTCTGGAGGTTATCTAGTCCAACTCCCTACTCAAGAAGTGCCACCTGGAGCCAGTTGCCCAGGACCGTGTTCAGAAGCCTTTAGAATATTTCTGAGGGTATTCTCCACAACCAGTGTGAGCAACCTGTGCCAGTTCTCCATCCCCCTCACAGTGTAGGAGTGTTTCCTAGTGTTCAGGTGGAACATCCTGTGCTTCAGTTTGTGCCCACTGCCTCTGGTTCTGTCACTGGGCACCACTGAAGAGGGCCTGGCTGTGTCCCTTTTTGCCCCTTCCCTTCACATACATTGTATAAAGATACACCCACCCTTTGTATACATTAATGAGCTTTCTCTTTGGGCTGAGCAGTTCCAGCTCTCTCAGCCTTTCCTCATCGGAGCGATGCTTCAGTCCCTTTGTCTTCTTCATGGCCTGTTGTTGGATGCTCTCAGGATGTCCATGTTCTCTTTTCCACTGCAGAGCTCAGAAATATTCCAGGTGTGGCTTGAACAGTGCTGAGTGAAGGCTGTGAAGGATCACCTTGTCCTGCTGGCAGCACTCTTCCTAATGCATCCCAGGATGCTGTTGGCCTTCTTTGCAGCATATTGCTGGCTCAAGTTCTGACTGATGTCCACCAGGACCTCCAAAGCCTCTTCTGCCAAGCTGCTATCCAGTTGGAAGCCCCTAAGGATATTTTGGTGCATGGAGTTGTTTCTCCTGATATGCAGAAATTTGCACTGTTCCTTGTGGACTTCATGAAGTTCCTGTCAGCACATTTCTCCAGCTTGCTGAGGTACCTCTGGATGGCAGCATGGCCCTTTGGCACATCAGCTCCCTACTCCATTTTTGTGTCATAAATAAACTTTGTGAGGTTATGTTCTGCCTGTCACCCAGATAATTATTGAAGGTGTTAAACAGGACTGAACCTGGTATTGAGCCTTGGTGTACACCACTGGTCACTGACCTCACCCTTTGGGCTTGGCCGGTCAGCTTTTGCTCCTGCTCAGCCAACTTGTACATCAACAGTTTGTCTATGAGGGCCCTAGGGGATACAGGGTGAAAGGCCTTACTGAAGTCCTGGTAGACATATCCCCCTGCTCTTTCATAATCTATCTTTCATCAGAGCAGGTTACCCAGTTGGTTGACTGTTCCTGATGATTTTCTTGTCATTCATGTACCTGAAGAATGGTTTCCAGGATTAGCTCCTCCATCACCTTCCCAGGGATCAAGCTGAGGCTGACCAGCCTGTACTTCACTGGCTCTTCCTTCTTGAAGATAGGAGTGACATTTGCCTTCTTCTACTCCTTGGGCACTTCTGCCACTCGTCATGATTGATCAGAGATGGTCAGGATTGGCTGTGCAATGTCATCTGCCCTCTCACGTAGCACTTGGTACATCCCATAATGGCCCATGCACTTAACCTGTGTCCTGTTTGCTTAAGTCTTCCACCGAGGGCAAGGGTACAACTTCCTTGCTCCAGACTGGTCTCAGGGAGTTGGACTTCCTGAAGACTGGTCTTGTTAATAAAGACTGAGAAAAGGTGGCATTCAGTGTTGCAGACTTATCCATGTGCCTTTCTCTTTGAGCAGTGGGTTTACATTCCTCTAAGTTTTCTTCCTGTCACCTATGTACGTATAGAAATACTTTTTGTTATCTTTGACATTCCTGGCCAGACTCAGTTCCATTTGGGCTTTAGCTTTCCTACCTGCATCCCTGGATGCTCAGGTATTTTTTCTGTCTTCCTCCTGCATTACCTGTGATTTCTTCCTCATACTGTATTATTTTTGTGTTTGATTTTTTTTCACGGGAGGTTCTTGTTCATCTGTGCATGCCTCCTGGCATTTTACCTGTTTTCTTGTTCATTGGGATGGATCTCTTGTAAGCTTGATGGAGATTATCCCTGAATATTACCCAGCTTTCTTTTGCCCTTATCTTTGCTTGAGGGCCTTATCCTGTGGGACTCCACCACACAGATATTTGAAGAGGCAAAAGTCTGCTCTCTTGAAGTCCAGGGTTGTGAGCTTTCTTTTGCTTCTTCCTACCCCTAAGAACCTGAACTCCACCATCTCATGATCTCTGCAGCCAAGGCTGCCTGTGATCTTCATATCCCCACTGAACCCCTCCTCCTTGGTAAGTATGAGGTTCTGCACATCAATTCCCTCGTTGGCTGTGGTCCTGAAGTTGCCATCAGGAACCTCCTGGAGTTTTACCTAGTTGCCTTCTGCTATCAGTCACCCTCACCCTCCTAAAAGAAAAGAAAAGCTGTGTTTCTGTGTTGCACTTGTGGCCTGTGCGGATTAAATTCTTTGTTGCTGCTGGTGGATGTGACATATGAACTGTGCTCTTTGTCACAGGTCTTCACCAACAAACCCGTGCCAGTAGATGGGATTTATTTTTAGGACTAAATTAATATCTTTGATTTTTGCCTGATGTTTTAGCTTCTGACGTAATTAATTGGCTGCTCAGGCATCTGCTGCTACCTAAGCAGCTGCTGAATGATAGTGGAATGAACTGAGCAGATCTGTACGCCTTGTAACTCCGATTCTGCTGGAGAGCCAAGTGGGAAAAAGACTGCCCAGAAAGGAGAAAGTTTCATTGTGCTGATGTATTTGGGATAGTGAGTTGACAAGCAGCTCAGCCAGAAAGAGGAGGTGGACTACAAGAATTACTTAATAAAAACATGACAAGGTTATGTCTCCTTGCTAGTAAGAGCAGCTCTTGCATGCTTAAGCCAAGGTGGCAGCAGACTTTACCTGGTTGGGGTTCTTTTTTAGTTATGTCTTTCTGTGATGTCTACTTTTGAGAAAAATGCCTTCTCTGGCTTTCTCTCTCACAAAGGTCTTGAGTGTTTGTTTCGATTTTTCTCCTCTCTGTCAGAAGGGGTAATCTGTACTTCACTAAAGGGAAGATGTAGGAGCTTTTGCAGAAAATCTTGTTTTTCCAAGGTTTATGTCTACATTATCTGGACTAAAGTAATGTTTCCCATACAAATTGAGAACATTTACATGGCCTCTTGACTTTGTTGTGGACTTGTTTGAAAATCCTTACTCCCAGTTTTTTATTATATCAGGTTCCTAAGCCTTTTGCCCTTATTGTTTCCTCCATCTCGCTTCAGGGGAGTGATAGGGTGGGAATTAGCCACATCAACCTACCACACCTGGTTTATGGGAATTAAGGTTATGCTTCTATAAACCTGCTTAAAGCCCTATAAACCTTCTGCAGAGTTAAAAATTCAAGTGGCTTTGGCTTTTGGTATCCCACTGAAAAGGAGAACAAAGCGCACAATCTTCCAGAGGTTATCTCTGAAATCAGTATTTACTGACAAATTTATATTTTTTAAAAAATTTATATTTTTTGTTGGAATAGGAATATATTGAAGAGAAGAGCTGTACTTACGGAAGAAAAAAACTTATTTGGGGAAAAAGAAGGGATGATACCAATTTGAAATACATTAAAGTTTGAAGAAATAAATTTTTTGTCAATTAGGAATTTTTTTGTACTATTTGAAAGGCAAAGATACACGTGGTTTTACTTTCAGGATTTTACTTGAATATTGGAATTGCTTGTTAGAAGGTGAATAATTGTTCTTGGAGGAATGGATCAAATTGCCTTTATGTTGATTCCTAAGGAGGGTGTTTCTTGAGTAGATATCTTCATATATGAGTTCATGGATTGTACAGAATCCTTGAAATGCTTGGTAGAGACATCCTAAAAATCACAGTATTTGAATGAAAAATTACAAATGCAATTAAATAATGGGAACCACAGTGTTATTTTGTGTGAATCGGGTTAAAATTTTGAGAACTTTTTGTGTAAATTTTCTTTAAGAAAATCTGAATGTTATCTGTTGTCTTAAATCCTGCTAAGAATCATTCTTGTGGGATTTCCTACCTCTGTCATCAGGCCAAGGCTGTAGCTTTTTTATTTTGTTTTGCTTCTGTTTTTGTGGCCAGAAGGATCCTAGCAGGTGAGTAACTTCTACACTCTTGTAAACTCTTGTGAACAAACATAGTTAGTCATGCTGGCCAAAGGTTTGAGAATTATATGCCGTGCATAGCACCTGGCATGTACAGAGCCTCTCCTTCAGCTGTTAATATTCCTTGTTTTAATAAGGAGTTCTTTGAAAGGCAGGAGAACCCCTCCATTCATTCTTTTAAAAATAAAGACACTGTTGTAGGGCTTTGCAATAGTGTTCCTTGAAAGACTATGGTGGTGTTTTTATCTCTGTATCTCTGTTTGCAAATGTGGTGGAACTGATCACTGTTTTCTTCTGGAAATACCCCCGGTCCATCATGCACAGTTCTCTAGCTCTAGACTCTCTCTGTTGGGCTGTAAGGAGTTATCGATTGATCTGGATTTACTTGTGTCATGCCACTGGTGCTGGGTCATCTGATGGAGTTCCCGAGAAAATTTTCCAACTTTTCTTTAACCTCTTTATGTATTTTTCACTCCTGTTTTGTTAAGTTCTTTCCTCCAAAGATGCAGAGCAATTTTTTGTTGTTACTAGTGGTTACTAGTTACAGGGAACCAAATATCCCCAGACAACTGAGTACTTAATGTAGGTGAAGTGAGTGATGACCTCTTTGGCCTTCTTTGCTACCTTCTGTAAAGGAAATTTGTCCTTTGTTTTGTAATATTTTTTTAGCTCTTTGACTCCTGGGCAGACATTTGCTCACTCAGATATAAATGCAGCTTCATTTCTACCTTACTAACTTCTGTTTAACACAAAGAAATGGTTTGAGATCAGATTTGGGGCTTTGGGTGCAAGATTGAGACAGAGAAATATTTAATGCTGTTATTAGGGAGTCACTTAATTACTCAGAATGTGGATTTACTCACCCTTGATGCCTATAATAAATATTTCATGTGTAATTATAAAACGTTAATACTTTGAGATTGGCAGTGATTTGTAACAGTTGTATAACAAAGCAGCTGTTGGCAGTGAATGAATAACAGTACATTTTGACTGAAAGTTGTGTTAACCAGTGAGTAAAAAAAGGAACCATTATATGGGACTAAAAGATTTTCTAGACTTTTTTTTGTCCTATATTTCAAAGATGCTTTTGTAGATCTACATTTGAGATGTGTATCTACATATGAAAACCTTTTCATTGGTAAATTCAATTTTCTTGTCACTCTTGAGTTGCTTTTTATAAGTTAAAGAGAAATGAAAGTGTCATATGAAATGTGTATTGACAGTCTGTAGTTTTTGGGTTATTAATCTGTTTTATTCTTTTCTATTGTTGCAGTTAGGTTTCACCTTGTGGACCTTCATCTCAAAGAATGTTCACCATGTCTGACTATGGATTCAGACATAGTAAAAAATGCTGAACACATTGTAGATGTATTTTAGAATAACTTGGAAATACATTATTTTAATTAAAATTCAAAATTGTTTTTTTGTTTTATCAGCAAACACATATCTCTTTATGGTGCAAGCCCGTGGTATAATGTTGAGAGAAAATGTAAAAACGATAGGACACATGATAAGACTGTACACAAACAAAAATACTACACTGAATGGCACAGGTAAGAATATTTCATATTTAATTTTTAAAAAACCTTAACCCCCCCCCCCCAAAAAACAACAACAACCAAAAACAAAACAAAAAACCAAACCCAAACATTAATGACATAGATTGATTATGAAAACTTAGATCCAAGTGCTACATCTCTGTAATTGGAGTGAAGGTCAAATAGTTACTATTTATCAGCTCACTTCAGTAGGAAATATCTGTAGTGGCTGTGACGAAGATACTTGAATTTAATTATTCTTCCTTCAGTGCAATAAGATGCTTTTGAAATCATGCCACTAGGAATTTGTTAACTATAAATTAGTGCCCTCACCTGCATGATGATGTGTTACAATTTCAGTGGATAACATAGGTTTTTACAGAAATCCATTCTTCTTTTTAAGATTATCCTGAAGGAAACAATTCTAGTGACTGTGTTGCTCAAACAACAATGTATCTTCCAGAGAACTTCACCTACTCCCCTTACCAGCCTTGTCCAGAGAAGCTGCCTTACATGAGTAAGTTTTAAACTGACCTTAATGTTTACCTAGTAAATTAAATTGTATTTTAAACAAAACACAGTTATTTTAATATATAGTAAGAGTATAATATATACTCTCAGTATATAACAGAAAGTAATGAATAAAATACGTCTGATAATGCACTATGATGCTTAGCAGAAGTTTGCCTGTAACTAACATGTTACTGAAGTTGCGGTCTCTTTACTAATCACTTTTACTAATTTGAAATCAAATAATTGAACTACTGATTTGTAGAGTTTCTGAAATTATTTGTGATGCATTCCAAAATTCTCACCTCTTGTCTTTTAGACATATGACTTAATCTGTGGGCTGTCATTCAGCATGAACAATTAATTAAATATCTAAAACAGCATTTCAGAGCCATTTTATACCAAAAAGTGTTGCTGATAGCTAAACTGAATTCTGGTCAATATTTCTTCAAAGAAAAACAGTGGATTTTATTAGGATAGTCTAGATTCCATTACAATTTTTTTTTTTTTAAATCTCAACTGAGAAGTTTATCTGTTGAAGAAAACAGGAACAGTGCATGTTATCTGTGTATCTTTTCAATAACACCAGATTCTAAATTTTGTTATATTTTAAATGTACAGACATGGAGCCAAAAGTATAGATCAGTTGCTGTTGCTTTTGAAACTAAATCATGTAGAAAACTGTCTTAAGCCAGGTAGTAATTAGCCCATGATATGATAATATCCTTATTTTTACCTCTTTCCCTCCAGACATGAGGTTTGATTTTCAAAATCACATTTTTATATAATATTGAAGTCTAAACAAATAAAACCAATTTATTCCAATAGTAAATATTTTAGCCACTTTTGGAAACAGAAAAGGTTCAGCGAATGTCAAATCTGGGTAGTCAGAGAAACAAGAGTGATGATTTTGCTGTTTGAAAAATACATATAAATTAGTATTTTTAATGGCACTTTCAAGGGATCTAGCAGTTGCAATTCTGTCAGATTAGTTCAAAACTAAGTAATTCTTCCAGTAATTTCTCTACAGATCTCATTGTTGCTGCTCTCCTTTTACAATCTTTTTGTTGTTGTTGGTTTTTTTGTCAGTAATTGCTTTGTACTGCTTCTATCCTGTTTAATTTATTAGAGAAATAATAATTTTAATAGATAAATAAATCACTGGCTAAGGTGGTTTTCAACAAAGGGATATATGTTTCCCTTTTTGGTTTCCATGTGTTCCATTTTAGTCGTCGTCTTTCTTTCTAATTAAAATCTAAATAAAACATCTCAGAAGATCTTTTAATTTAATGAAATGCTGTAGGAAGTGTGAGATAGCCAGGGAAGAAAGAGTGTTGAATCGTGTATACTTAGACATGCTTAATTACTCTAAGGTTATTATAGAAGTCAACTTTTCTTCTTTGCATCAGCTTGCCAAATTTATATCATGAAAGGGGCATAGTAAAATCATATTTGGTCCCAAGTACATATGCTCTTAAAATAGGATCAGCTATTACCATTTTTTGTGTGACTCAGTCTTACAGGTTATAACCCACTGGTTGGGCAAAGCTGTTGTAATTTATAAGCAAAACACCTGTTCTTTGAGACAGCAATACAGGAATCTGTCTGTCTGTCTTATCTTTTGGAGATAAACTGATAATCCCAACCTTTCTAGACTGCACAGTTTCTAAACCTCTTGGCATTCTTGATTTTTTTGTACTGTACTGTCTTTAATTTCATTTCTTTATAAAGCATCATAACTGGCTTAAATCCTGGTTACAAAATGACTTAGTTTTGTAAAACTTCTCTTTTTTGTCACGTAGCAGCAGTTAATGTATTCCAGGATGAGATTTTCTATTTTTGTACAATTGCCGTGCATTGGCTCATATTAATGTGCAATCCCTTATAAAACCTATCTTTCTGCATTCTGCAGCATAGCCAAGTGTTGCTTGTTTTGTTGTGCAGGCTTCATTTTTTTCCTTCAGTAGCAAACCATCCTGTATTTTTTAAAGTAATTTTACTTTATTGGTTTCTCTATCTGTCTGATTTGTTGAATTAATTTTTTTTTCTTATTTTCTTCTTCAAATTGTTTTTTGCTTTATCACCTTTCTTATTTTGCAGGTTGTATAAATATGTTGCATTACCTGCTAGACACTGATGGAAGTAGTGAATAATAAGCCCAGATATTTACAGAAATGCCTTCTCCTGTCCCCCACTAGTGACAGGAAAAAAAGTGCTGATTTCTGTTCACTCATCTCCTGTGTACCTTTGATAGTACCAATACCTCAGCTTTTACTATAGCTACTTTTTAAACACTCTGGATGGGATTTCTTCATGTCCCATGCAGTTAGAAGCACTGGCTGTATCTCAATACTGTTTTATCATTTGATGTTTTTTTCCAATTTGATCTCTGTAAGCATCTGATCACATCTGATCACATCTGAACTTTTCTCAGAAGACTGAGGTATCTGAATCACATCATATGTTACTTCCTTCCCTTTCTGATGTACTAATTGGACTTTATTTGTCTTTATTTTCCTTTTAGATTCTGTATTTGAAATTAATTTAGTTGGTTTTTGTTTGGTTTTTTTCCTTAACTTTATTTTTTACATATTTGTATACTGGTCCTTTGTTGATTGACCTTGATTCTATATTTTGTAAGATTTCTTTTTTGGGTTATTGAAGAGTTTCAGACACAACCATTATAATAATCTAAGCACATTTTAAAATAATAATTTTTATTTTAAATAATTTTTAAATTTTTATTTAAATTTATGTAAGATTAGCTTGTTCTAATGTCTGGTTGTACAGGTTTTTTATCAACTACCAAGTTTTCTTTTTTCCTAAAATAATGAATTCAATGTGGATTTCTTGAAATAGCTCAATAGTGTAGTGTTCTGGCTAATTTTTCACCTATGATTTTACATTAAAAAAATAGTTACTGTCTTCCTTTGCAAGTAGTACTATATTTAATCATATCCTGAACTAAAATAACTCTTGCAGTATCCTCTGCCTTCTTCTGAAAATAATAGTTAATCCTAGTATGTTCCAAAAATTTCAATATTTTCAAAATACTTAAATAATTAGTCACAAATAGATCTTTTGGATATGGACACAAGGGAGAAAATGGGAGTGATTTTTTAACTGACTTTAAACCAATCCTCACCAAAATGCTTAACTTTCTAGACAAAAATAAGAAGAATATTTTATGACATTTGTCAGAAAGTTCTTGCAAGATTTTTATTTGATGATTTGGAGTGTAGTAGTTGCTGAAGAACAACTTTAGCTTCTGGTTAATGAATTTTGCATTAATCTTCTCCCCAGATTTCCTTAATTCTTCCTATTGTTTTTGAGGGTGTTTTCTATGAATCACTATTTCCACTTTTGAACTTTTTACACATGCATAAGCTACTGACTGACAACTTTCAGCTATCAACTAAGTGTTAATATTTTCTCATATTAGGTAGGTACTAACCTGATCTTTTTCATAGCATACTGTGGTCTTTATTCAATAACTTACTGAATTTCACTCTCATGCCTTTTGCAAATACTTTTCCCACTGGGTTCATTAGTTCTACCAATGGTAATTCTCAAATCCAGCCCACTGCTATGAATTGGTTTGAAGCAGAGAGTAGTGAATTAATGGATGAAGAGTCTGCGTGAAATATGAATATCACCTAAAATTTAAATTGAGAAAGCTTATTGAGTATAGAGATGATGCATTTTCTTTTAATATAGAAGAGGATTAAGAAGGTACACAGAACTTGAGTAAAGGTTCAGTACTGCACATGACATAGAATTTTTAACTGTACTTGAATTTTTAACTGTACTGTTGTACTTGAAAGGCAACCCAAAATTTCTGTAATAGATGCAGAATTCAAATTCCTTTGCTTATTCTCTGTCCTCTGAAATTAGTATTTTGTTTATAGGTTTTATGGAAGGTGTGTTTGTTTTTGAAAACACTGAAATTCATTCTGTAAGAGTTAAAGATTAAGAGGATAGTATAAATTGTTTCTTTTTTTTCTGTAATAGTGTAACTACATATTTCTGTTGCTATTTGTCTGTGATATTCCTTGCAGTCAGTTGTTTTAATTGAAATTAATAAATAAGTTGGTTTTTTTCCCTCTCTTTAGGAGGCCTTATTGATGTCAATATGAGTGAAATTAGTTTTGATGAAATTCAGCAACTGTTTTCAAAAGATTTAGACATTAAACCGGGAGGACACTGGAAACCAAATGACTGTAAGCCACGGTGGAAGGTTAGATGCTGATTTTCCATTTTGATTTATTTTTTCTTGTTGGTGTATAAGAATTACCATTGCAAGCACTCAGTTTTTGCTGCTATGTATGTATTTTATAGTAATTGTAATATGTCATCTGAGCTCAAGAAGAAACTTCAGCTAGGAGAAAAATTTGAAATGGATCATCAAGAACTTTTAAAGGTTCATTAGCTGTTGTTACTAAACATTTCATCATATGGATGCAAATCTGTCCTATGTGTCTGTTGCTGGATGTATAACTAGAAGCAAGTGAACATAAAAGGAAAATCTTGTTTATGTTTTACTCAAATTCTTTTTCATAATTATTTGAGCAAATCTTCAACACACATTCCTAGGGGGAACCAACATGTAAAACACTGAGCCAATTTAAATGCAAAAGCTAAAAAGCCGCAGGAAACTTGATCTGTAGTGAAATATTAAAATTTTAAAATGCTGATATAATAGCTTAATTTTTTTTCTGTGAAGGTGGCCATCCTTATTCCTTTTCGGAATCGTCACGAGCATCTTCCAATTTTTTTCCGTCATCTGATACCGATGTTGCAGAAGCAGCGGCTGGAATTTGCTTTCTATGTTGTTGAACAGGTAACAGCATCTGCTTGAAAAGTGATTTTCAAGATTCCTTCCTAAAAGGGATTTGATATTTTTACCAAGATTTGGATGAATCCAGAATTTTAGAATTGCTACTCTACTCCTTTAAATGAGAAAGGAAAGCAGTTTAAGCAGTGGCCAGACATGTGATGCTTTTCTTCAAATATGGGCTGATATTTTGTAGGTAATAACATGGCCTCTTAGAATCTATTGTGATTGCAAGTTTTCAAGGCAAAAAAGTAGGTCAGCAGCAGTGTTCCTCAAGGCTCAATTCCAGGGCCTCACATTCAGTGGATGCAGGAGCTGAATGCACCATCAGCAAGTTTCTGAAGATATCCAGCTGGAGGTTGTGGTTAACTTTGGAGGGATGGGATGTAGACAAATGGGAGCATTGAGCAGTGATTAATGGAATGAAACTTAATAGGTGAAAATGTTGGACTCTGCACCTAGGATAGAGTAAAGCCAGGCATGAGTGCAAACTGGGAGAGGAGTGGCTGGAGAGCAGCCCTGCACAAAGGGGTCTGGGGCTGCAGGAGCCAGGCTCACTCCTGGCTCACAGCAGTCAGCAATGTGTGTGTGCCCTGGCAGCCAGGAGGGCAAACCCCATCCTGGGGTGCAGCCAACCCAGCATGATCTGCTGTCAGAAGAGGCATCTTTGTCAAAATTTTTTTATGTGTGTGTATTAGAATATGTTTTTCTCATACTATTGGAATTTTTGTCTCTTCTTGATTTTTATAATGTCTCCTTTGTTTTCTGTGTGAAGACAGGTACACAACCTTTTAATCGTGCAATGCTCTTTAATGTTGGCTTCAAAGAGGCTATGAAGGATGCTGTCTGGGACTGCATAATATTCCATGATGTAGATCACCTGCCTGAAAATGACAGAAATTACTATGGATGTGGAGAAATGCCACGTCATTTTGCAGCAAAGCTGGACAAATACATGTACATGTAAGTAAATAGTTTTATTCATGTTGTTTCTCAAATACACAGAAATATTTTAAAAGAGTGTATGTTTTGTGACACTATATACAGTAGGTGAAATCAACAAAGCAGCCTCCTACTATGCTATTTACAGAAATTATTATTTAGTTACTAAAAGAAATATTTAAATTTAGTGTCTACATTTGATATGTTACTTAGATAGATATTATTATTAGATTGATATGTTACTTAGAATATATTATTTATAATTTTTAATGTTGAGCTTGTTGCAGTGAGGTTGATCTCGGGAAAAAAAAAGGGCTTTGTGTGTCAAGGGGGAAAAGCTTACCTAACTTACTAGAAATGTTTTCTGGCTACATAAACCCTTGTGCTAGCTACTAGAATCTGCAGCAAAATATCACACAAAAAATGTCCTTTATTTTCTCATAAATGTACACTTTTATTTCTGTTTCATACTACTTTTTAAACTGAAGATTTTTCTACTGCAGGACAATTTTTTATATTGTCTTTCCACCTCTATTGACCTTTGGTGAATGTAGTGGACCTGCAGTTTTCTTACTTCCTTTTCTTCTGCCAGTTTACCTTAAAAATGTGTCTTTTGCTCTTTAACACTCTGCTATCCCATTACATTCTTTGAATCACTTCACATAAAGCTGTAGCTTATTTCTTGCTACATGAATGTATTTGCTATATTTGAACTTTATTTGTGAAATTAATCAGTTTGACAGCCTGTTCAACTAACAGATCAAAAGCAATTCATTGAAACCATGGCTCTGTGTCTTGACTTCAGGTTGCCAACCAACCAGCAGTTAAATGTTTAAAGATTTCGGGTGTATTTAAAAATAAATAAATTAGCACCTATGAATATATAAGAGATTACATTTATCTTTATATGTACTTATAAAACATTTCATATATTTATATATACATTTATAGAATGTCTAAGTAGATGAGGATTTACAAAACTGATAAACGTATAAATAAAACCAGATTTATAAAATACAAAAATAAATAAACCTCAAGCAGTCCCATTAACTTTCATATTCCAGTTTTGGTTTTAGTTGGTGGTCTGGTTTTGCGTTGGTAATGTTTTTTGTTGGTTATTTTGGAGGTGTGTATGTGGGTTTTTTTGAGAGGGAGGAGGGGGGTTAGAACACCTGCTATTCCAGTTAAGTGTTGAAAGGCAAATATAGTTGCAACCTTCCTCACATGCTATTAAGATTTGGTTGAATCCTGTATTTCCACAGAGATCAGAAATTACATGATTGTGTATTTCTATTTTCTTTCCCCTTGCATTCTGGAGTTATTCAGTGTGGCAATTGTGTCCTAAGCAGTCATAAATATTTTGTAGATGGTCTTACCTCATTGAAGGTTTCAGATTTGGAAGTGTCTCCTGAGAGATTTTCGTTTAATGAAATTGTTTTCTGCTTCTGAAAGAAAGCTACTTTAATGTAGCAGCTTCTGGGTTAAGGATGCAAGTTAATATTGATGGAAGTAAATATAAACACTTAAATGTTTTAAAATTTTTTTTTAGATTGACAGAGTGTTTTAAGGACTGGAAATCACATTGTCTGGGGCATAGGATGTTGTATGGATAGACTGTTCATGTTGGCCATCTGCTTATTGCTTAATTATATGTTATTAGCAATAACTTGCTTACTGACAAGAAAACCTGTAGATCTTTTTAATTCAAAAGTTTATATTTTAAAAATGGGATTTTTAAAAAAATCAACATGCCATTCACTGTTTAATATGTACTGTTAAACTGTTTCTCTCAAGTTTTAACAGTTCTGTTGAATATAGTCATGATTTATTAAATTATTTCATTGATACCTTACTGATCTGTAATTTTTCAGTTGATTAAAGAGGGTTTTTTCAGTTGAATAGTTTCAACATAAATAGTATGAAGACCTCACTTAACACTTCAGCTATGGGTCTAAATCAGCCATCTGAAATACCTGGTTGGCTTTTGTTTTATATAGGTGATCCTAACTGGGAGCTACAATTTCAGAGCATCTTTAATGCAAACCAGACACTACTGCAAACCTTTTGTTCAGCTTGGTGTATATTAATGCTGGCAATCTGTGAACAAGTTTCCCTTAATGAATACCTCCAGCCTCTGTTCATGTCCTTCGTTTGGGGCTCTTGCTCTTTTGGAAAGGTTTTATTCAAAGAGAGGGCTACCTATCAAAGTTCAGCTAACAATACAGAACTTATTTTTGTTTCCAGCCTTCCATACAATGAGTTCTTCGGTGGTGTAAGTGGCCTGACAGTGGAACAATTCAAGAAGATCAATGGTTTTCCAAATGCCTTTTGGGGATGGGGTGGAGAAGATGATGATCTTTGGAACAGGTGAGCTTTGAGTGCTTTGCTGTCTTTTTGTGCCATCCACCCTTTGAGATCAGTTAGGTGCTTTTTGTTCTGTCACTTGTTACCTTTTTGCAATTTGTTTTAAGTGGATAAATTCTACATAGCTTGCCTCAGAAATATCAGAATATACTATTTGAAGGGATAAATATGGTGTTCTTTTTTCTCAGCCTGGGGACAACTAGCAGGTTTTTAAGAGCTTGGTCTTGTAACAAATGACAGACATAATAACAGGTAATCATATTAAACCTATTGCATCACTCTTGCTGCTAGCACTAAGAAATACCATCTTACAGACACATAGAGTAAGCAAGAGTTTCATATCTTAGGAGCAGTGTTTGAGAGAAAGGTTAATTTGTGAATATATTGAGAGTCCTAGGCTAGACAGTGGAAAGCTCTGCTCATGGCATTACCAGCTGCTCACAATGAATAGGTCTGAACTGTTCTAACTGAGCTGTTGAAAGTGTCTGCATGAGTTTATATATAAAGGGTTTTATTTTAAAGGATCAGAATTTTTTTTGTACTTCTTTTCTTGCTATTTTCATGCTTTTATGATGGAACAAGCAGGAAATATTAAATGTGAAATCATTATTGTTTTGCACGTTGCTTTGCAAGCTTTTTTAGTTGTAGGGTTTGGAGTGTTGAGGGGTTTTTTAGGATGAGGATGTCAGTGAACATAAGGACTTAGCTTTAAAATATTTGATGTGTATTTTTTGCTTTAACTTGTATGATGAGTTGTAAGAGGATGTTTTTACAAATGTTTATTTGCTATACTACAGGGTTCACTATGCTGGATACAATGTAACAAGACCAGAAGGCGATTTAGGGAAGTACAAATCAATTCCTCATCATCACAGAGGTGAAGTCCAGTTTTTAGGACGGTAAGAAAAGCAGAGAAACATTCAAATACTGCAGCTAAAGATGTAAAATCTTTTTCTTTCAACCACACATATGAATAAGCCGTCAGTTATTCTCAGTGTTATTTCTTCTTTCATGCTAAAATTTGTGTTTTCTTAAACACATTCTGTTTGGTGTTCAGATATTTTTTATTTAACTATGAGAGAGACTGAGTTTGTGTGTCAGAAGATATTATCATCATGATCTTTGATCCAGAATGTTATTGTTCCATAATAGTTTGAGCATTAGTGCTGGCAAGGCTCCAAGCAGTTGGCTATTTGGGATATTTTGCAAAAGGAAGCAGTGCAGCTAGGGCACATGACTCCTTCATGAAAACTGACTTTAAAATTCCTCAAGGATTGGCTTCTTCCTTCATATTTCATTATTTTCTGGAATACAGGTCTTCTCATTTCCTGCATACATTGACTTAAACCTTTTCCTTTTGAGATTTCTTTCTTTTGCTACAAAGATACAAAACACTTAAAAAGGCCAGTAGGTTCTGGCTGCCCTGTAATGGAATAGAAATCAAAATGGAGCAGATGAGCTACACATAAAATTTAGGAAGTGCAACACAAAATAAAAGGTTTATATGTGTTTTCAGGTAACTAGAAATACTGCTCAATTCTGTTATCAATAGAAATCTTCTGGGAACATCCTTTTTCTCTTTTATTCATAATTTTGAATAGACATGTGCAATAGAGATGAGTAAATCTGTTATATGAATCTGAAATGTATATATGGGTAATCTAGGGGAGGGGAACTGTTTTTTTAATCACTTCAAATTTAGATGTTTGCAAATATAGAAGTTTCAAGAGTGAAATGAAAATCATTTCAGGCATATACATGTACAATGAAAAACAGTGAAGATTCCTAAATCTTCCCTGACCTCCTTAGTGTAATTTTATAGCAAAAGAACATGAAGAAATTGAATAATCTTTAAAAATCTATTTAGTTTGGGACCATAAAAAGTTTACATATTGAATGGCTCCTTTGTTATTTAGCCTTAATGTTAACTTGTATATGTGACCATAAAATCTAACGGTATTAAAAATCTTTAAAACTTGCTTTTCAACCTTAGGTAGATTATTTGATAATTTCAAAGGTCTGAAAGGTAGTTTCAGAATTTAATATTTCAAAATTAAGTCACTGTCACAGTATCATGTCTAACATCAATTGAATTTTTCTTCTTCCAACTCCTTCTGCAGATACAAACTTCTGAGGTATTCCAGAGAACGTCAGTACATTGATGGGTTGAACAATTTAGTGTATACTCCTAAAATACTTGTCAGTAGATTGTATAAAAATATAACTGTTAATCTCATACCAGAACTTGCTCCTGTCAGAGACTATTGATGGAAGTGGAATGGCAAGATATCCTACCAGAATAAACTTTAAACACTGGAAGCTACTGATAAACACTGTAAAACTAAACAAAACCAACAAACAGCAGCTTAGAATTAGAGATTTTTGACCAATTGATGATGCATATTTGGGATGAGAAGTAAAGTGATTGTATGCACCTGCATTTTGTTCTGAAAGAAAAGCCAGCAGCTACCACTCAGATGTTTACAGCATGAGACTACTGTTCAAGCCTTCATTCTTCACACTCTATCTTAACTACTCAACTAAAGAAACTGCAGAAAACAGACTTGTAGCTTCTCTGGAAGTTAGGACTGAGGCCTCTTCCAGAAATTTTTTATACTAAACTGCCCCTCCTCGTATTTAAATGAATGTTTTTCTTTTTTCTTTTTAAAATGTGTTTTGTAAATATGTGATGTAAATTAATGTGTGTACATTGCTTTTCAATTGTTCAATATTTTATGCTTCAGTATGTATTTGAGTGTGTTCTTGTTTGAATTCTATAGGAATGTTTTTATTAGCATGAAAGAACAAGTGTAAAATGTAAGTATGCTTATAAAAAGGTTATACCTTATGTGAAATGAAGGAAATATTAATTGTTGGCCAGCTATGACTGTAAACTGTTATACTAGTTTTGAGCTCTAGGCCTCCTGCATATCTATATAGAAAAATCAATTTCTTATATAAACTTGCTAGAAAGAAAGCTTTTAATTTTATTTATTGCCAGCAAAATTGTATGATACCCTGCCTGCCATCTGAATTGTATTTATATGCATATTGCATGTGTATTACAGAAAATCTTGCAGTTGTTGCATATTATGATCTACAGGAACTCTTAACTGTTTCCAAGTGTGCCACTAGTGTCAATGTCAGGGATTTTAATGCCTAAAACGATGTGTCTGGGTGCGTACAGTATTTTGGTTTTGTTGGAGGGTTTTTTTGTTTTGTTTTGTTTGTTTGTTTTTTTATTCTAGTAAACAGCACTTTTATTCCTCCAAAATCAGAAGAGCCAAAAATGTGTCTTCATTGGAAGAATATTAAAGTTAGATTTTTAAGAGAATAATAAAACATAGTTCTAATACTTCTAATGCTTGCAGTGTGGGATTTTCAGAAGCACAGTGTTGGTCACACTCTTCTGCTGCTGATGATGGTGATGATGTAAGCTGAATAGAAAGCAGGCCAATCCTAAGTGCTTTTTAAAATTCCACTCATAGTGTATTATTCAATATAGCTATTTAAGGGCCTATTCTGGTAGAGTGCTGAGTGCTTCTATGATGCACTGAGGATCCTCAAGTCGATGACTGTCAATGAGATTGAGGTTGCACAGTCCCACTAAGAATTGGTCCTGTCTGTTTCTCCATTTTTGTGGTGTAAAATATATGAGTAGCTAGCCTCTTTCCTTTTCTTCTTATTTTCTCTTTGCTTGTAATGTTATGCTACCTAAAAGTATCCCATTGCTAAGCATTATTATCTTTCCTAATATTTTTTTACATCCCTTGTTAATACAAAGGAAAAGGACCAGGTCATTTATTTTCTATGTTAATGCAAAGATAGTGACCAAGATATACTAAACTGTTTTGTTTGTCGCAGTTACTCAACTCTTTAGGAACCAAAGACTGACTTCTGCTCCCATAAAGAATGGAAAGCAGTATATATAATAAGGATTGTTTATCCATAGAGTGTTCTGTAAGAGTGTTGACAAAGAATCCCAACTTTAAGTCATTACTATGTGTTGGTTTCCTGACTTGAAGCCACAGATGGTGTGGTGCTTTGTATATTTTAAGTTTGTTTGCCATAAACATTATTTCCTTGACATCCCAGCAGCAAATATTGCCCTTAGCCATCCTTCAGAAAGGTTATGAGCTTAGCTGTAGGCATCCGAAATATTTAGTAGAAATATTATTACTTAAGTAGTTGAGAACAATTGTAAGGGATATTTTATACCATACTGGAATTACCTTAATATCTACCAGTTAATCTAATATGCTTAAGAATGATGTAATACAGTGAAAATAACTAAAAGCATAAAGTGAAGAAAACATCCTTCAAAAGCATGCCTAAGTGGCTTGATCACCTCCTGATAGATTTTTCTATAGCTGTGTAGAACATTCTGAAGCATATGGAGAAAGTGGAGAACACTGTATGAACAATTACAGCTTCAAAATAAAATTAGTCCTATTTGATAGCAGACTAATACAGTTATTTAAGAACAGTTGAATAAAATTTTAAATCCCTCATATAATATTGAAGTGATTTCTGGTTTTCAGTACAGGTTCACCTACAATTTCACACCTATGATTATGAAATATCCTTTGGTACCTTAGGTCTGTACTGTTTTCTGAAGCATGCTTTTGTGCCCATTTCTTAGGCATTCTGTGAAACTTATGTGCAATTAAAAAAAAAGTCTAATGCATAAATATGTATATATACTTACATATATACATACTATATTACACATATGCTGTGGCTGAACTAATATAACAGCTCTAAGTGATTGATCATGTATGGTCCTAGAAAAATGTGTTTTAAACCAATATGTGAATAGATTGTGACATATAGCTGAGTTCTTAAAAAGTTTACATTTTGGTGCCCCAAAACGATGGATGTTAAATTATGAATTGTTGACTAACACTCTTCTCTAAATACCTTTTATCACTTTGTTGGGAAGTTTTAGAAGTTGCCATCTTAAATTACATCAAAATAGTGTTTGTATACTACCTGATTGAACTCAGTACTCTTCTGTAGTGAATTTTAACATAGACAGTGCCTTCAAAGAAAATAAATATGATGCAGAACTAGGAGTTGTGCACGCTCTTTTTGATAATTTAATGGTTCTTGTAAAATGTAGAGGGAAGTCAACCACATTGGCTTTTACATTGCTGACTAGGCAAATAAAGGACATCTTCAAGGAGTGAACATGAAAGGAGAAGAAGAAGGGAATCTTTTACAAGATTCTGAAGGTCTTACAAATTAACAAGTAAAAACATTACAGAAATACCAAGAGTAGAACCTGGTTAATATGCTAAAATACTCTCAAGCCCATTTTCTATATTTCAAATTTAAGTAGGAGAATATAAGAGATAAAGTCCATTTTGCAAATAGGCAGTATATTGAAAAGCAAGTGCAAAATACCCTTTTTCTTGGATCTTGCCACTCTATTTTTCTATTGTTATGTTTACTAATTGTTGTACTGGGTTACTAATGAGCCAGCTGTTTAAAAAAATTAAAAGGATCCATTGCATATCAGCAAGCAGAAGTGTACTTAAGATTATTTTATTTGTAGAGGTATGTAAGATAGGCTTAATTAAAAATGCACTGAAACAAATGCTGGGAATTTCCTGTGTACTATCATAGTTTTGGGTTTTTTTGTTGTTCATGAAAATGTTTGTACTTTTTTATCATTGTCTTTTATGAAATATAATGTTATAAAGATTGTGTTGGTTTGTTTATTCTGAGATTCTGTGGAAAAGATATCATCTTTGTGTTTTGTTTCTAGACAAAATGCTCGTTTTTCTAGTGCTCTGTATCCCAAAGTTACAGCAAAAGGAAAGGACATACCTGTCCAAATACATCAGGTTAGGCTCTAATGGGATCAAGCCTTAGGCCAGCAGGACATTTTCCCTTTCTTTTTATTAACAGACTTTCAGCTTTTGGTTTTATTAGGCTAATTGCCTCAAACTTTTTTGCATACTTTTTCAAGACAGGGTTACTATTTTGTTGAATCTCCTAATGGTTCTTCCCTATATAGAGATAACTAGAATGGGAATAGAAGGATTCATCCATATTTCTCCTGGCATTAAATAGGAAACTGATTTTCTCAGGATTCAGCAGTTATCCTTATTTTTATTTGTAATTTATGGCTATTATGAAAGTGTCTGATGGTTTGAGGTCTGCAAATAATTCAGAGGAGTGATTTAACTGGGCACAATATTGCAGAATTTTCTGCAAATACCTGAATAAACTTCTTCAGGTATGTTGGAGTGATATTCTTTTCTGAAGCAAAGGCTTCTGGTCTGTCCTTGAAGGTGCCACCAGTTATGATATATTGGAAAACAGGAAAGAAGGCATTTTAAGTATGTGTTGCCTGTTTAACATCTTTAAAGGCTGTTCTACTGTGCTGTCACCTTTACCTGCTTTCACTTCTATGTCTCCAAAATCAGAACTGAGAGGTGAGTTTATCTAATAATTATGTGGGGCCCTGAGTAAATAATCCCATGTGACTTCATCTGTTGTGGGCTTCATTAATAAAACATAGGAAATGGTAGTGGTGGATTGTATTTCATGTGTGCTTACCTTTCATGAGGCACCTTTCATAAATGTGTTTTGTTCAGTTCCTTTGCAAGAAGAAATTTAGTCTATCAACTTCGTGGAAGACTTTGGTTTATTCTCAGAGCCCCCAAAATGGATTTTCAATACATTTTTCCCTAAGGTTAATGTGTTTTTCTCAAATCTTAATCTTTTACTCAGAAGGGCAGTACTGACAATACAGAAATGCAGAATACTTTTATTCAGAAGAGTATTTGAAAACAAATTCAATACACTTTTGGAAGAAAGTTAACAAAGTGAAGAAAAACAGTGATTTGCTATGAAATCTAAAGCTGCTGATACAGTCGGATACTAAGTTCTTATCATTTACTGGAATTTTAATTTACACAACAGAATCTTATGCTTAATGTCAGCTTCTATGCCACTGGCTCACTAACTACTGCTGTAGTTGTGTAAGAGAAGGGACTGAGGAGAGCAACAATCTTGTAATTCCGATTACCGGCATCATTAGCTGTGAACACCACCTGGAAAAAGAACAAACAAATATGAGGCAAAATTAGAAGTGATCTCTAGATAGAAGCCTAAATGGAACCATTGTTGTCATCAGAAATATTCTCACTCAGCTGTCTGCCTGTAACACACAGTTTCCCCACTGGTTAAATATCCTTTGTTAAAAGTATAAATACCACATTATTTAAAATTTTATACCATTTGTTTATTATCCAAATTGGCATTTCCTTGTTGGTAGTCATAAATGGCAACAAGACCTTTTTTCTTATTTCTTTATTCTTTTGTTATGCAGGTCTGCAATGAACCACATTGATTTTCTTTATTAAAGAAAAAAAAAATGGCCACCTTTTGCCCATTCTTTCAAGTGTTGGAATTTTTTGTTGCTCTTACCTGGTTCTGTACTTCAAGGAAGAGAATTAAACAGTGCTGTATCATTAGGCCACAATATAAAACAATGAGTTTCTTTAGTTATATTTCAAAATCTAATAGAGAAGGACTGCATTAGTTATCTGTCCACAGCATGATAATAGCCTTGCATATGAATAATTTACCACAGCCCTATTAACATCTCCCTGACCAGCACATCTTGTCCTTTGATTTCTCACTCCATGTAATACATTATTCTGTGTTATGAGATGAGAGGTGTCGGCTTTTAAAATAGACAGTTTAATAGCATTCTGTGATGCACAGCTTGTGCTGCTTTCAACATTAATAAAAAAGGTGCATATGAAACAACCAGTGAACTGAGCAAAATATGTTCCCTACTGGGGCTTATTTTTAAGAATGAAGGCCCTTGTACTGTAAATTAAATTAATATCCAGTCAAACATTATCGTGATATACAATCAATTTACTCACATGCTGTAAATCTTTCATCTTCCCTTTTTTATTTCAGTTCTCACAGAAGGCAAGGCTATCCAGCATTAACCTTCATTATTGTCTAGTATAAGAATGTCATCTTTCATTTGTTTCAGGAAGGCAGAGAGAAAATTTAATCCAGGTGTTTGCCACCTTTTCTCCAAGCCTGAGCAGATCTGTCTCAGTCCAACAAACAACTAATATAGAACTGCTGCTACTGAAAGGTCATAGGAAAGCACTGATGCTGTGAAAGGGAAGGAGATGGTCCCCCAGGGAGCCCCAAATCCTTCAGCAGGCCTCACTTGGTACCTGGTTTGGAACATCTTCCTCTAACCAGTTTATTTGTCCCATGCAAATTAAAGAGACACGTAGTACCTTTTCTTTCCTGTTGTAAACTGGGGTTCCAAACAACCAGAACACACTCCGGTTGTGTTCATACAGTACATGCTTCTGTTGTCTTTAAAATTTTAAATTATGAACTTTGCCTGCAGCCATACAAATTTTGGCTCCAAAAGGCAGATAAATGCTTTCCCCAGCAGACTTTACAGAGTACTCTACGTGTTGTCCCTCAAACACTTACAATAATCACAAAAAAAATCATGGGCTTAACTAGAGGTAGAAGGATGGAAAACCTCCATAAGCAATGCATCTAGGAGCTTTGAGAGTTGTGGGGGAGCTAGTAACTAGGTTCTGTCATGACTGTGTTGCTACAAAGATTTGAGATTGTGGGTTTAAAGTGTTAATGTGAAAATATTTTAAAGTGAAAATAAAGTTTGACATAAGCAGTTAGTAACGGAAGTCTACATATATTTATTCTTTGCAACTGAAGTAGAGGAAAAAAGGAATACTCACATCAGCATGGTGGTGGAAGGGATTCAAGCCCATAGTCTTCCAGTAAGAGGCTGTATCAAACTCAAGCTTGTATAACCCTGCTACAAATTGTGCTTTAGTTGTAAGCTCTGAGAGGCCTCCTATTTCATCGGTTTTCCTGTGTAATGGTAGAAGAACACACTTTTAGAGTTTGGTTAAAAGCCTGAGAAAGATGCAGTTTTTAGCAATTGAACTTGAGTGATGTGTGGCCTAAGTAATAGGATGAATACTTCTATTGATCTGGAATGGCTTATGTCCATCTGTATTATGGATGCCTCAGAGCTTATCTTGGCATTTGCTGCTTCCACAGTGACCACAGCAGATGGCTGCCTGCCATCTCACTAACTCTGCATGGTTTGGGGGTGAGCCAAAAACTGGCATTATTCTTCATAGACTCTTGGCAGAGTCTTGGAGTTAATTAAATGAACACACTCATAGGGAAAACTTCAATGCTGTAAGCAATGTGGAAGCTCTGTGATCCACTCACTTACTGTGCAACTAAGCAAGGTCAACTCTCCTGATTTTTCCACGGTTTTCTTTCTTATTTAAATGTATTGAATTGTTTTATCAGCGTAAATATTGTTTACAGTTGCCTGTTAGAAATTTGAGATGTGTTGTTTGAAATGACCATAGGTCAGCTAGCAGTGTAACCTCATGGAATTCCTTGTGGTTTGTATTGGCCTCAACAAACAGGTGGTTTTGTTTGATTTACTGATACTGATACTATCAATGTTATCTAAAGCCCTGCTACTGGTTTGAAACTATACATCTTTGAACACCAACCCATTTAGGGCTCCAGAAGCAATAATGAATGCTGTCTCTCAAACATGTCCCTTTTTTGAAACACCTTTCTGTGAAATAAGTTTTGTATTATTAGGGGTTTTTTATTAGGTAGGTTATACGCAAATAACAGAGCTGCCAGCGCCTGATTTTGGTATCTAAAGACCACCATTTTGTGTTCTAGCTGCCATTTTTTTTTCTGAATATATTTTATTCAAATTCCATGCAGAGAAAAATGTCATTGTCTAGTGCCTTACTTAGGATTGTTTTATTCATGTAGCTTAGAAAATAAATTATAGAACACCATTTATATCTTACAAAATGCTTTGTAGTCAGTTATCAGAAGTTTTATATGCATTCAATGGTCCCTTTTTCTTTGTCATAGATTGATCATTGCTAGATAACTGATCACTTCTCTAACAAGCTTTTTCAGATAATACCAAACACATCTTTGATTGAGGACATTTATTACAGGATCTCTTGATAGCATTCAATTATTTATAGATTATCAAGCCTGGAGAGTTTGATTTAGTCAAACCCTAATGCATGACTTTAGCTTACCTTATGTTGAGGTTACTTTTCTTTTTGTTTGAAATATTAAAAGTGTTTTTAAGGCTTTAGTCAATATCCAGCTATTTAGATGAGTATCTTTATACTGAGTCGTTTAGCTCAGAAATGAAGATCAGTGAACTCAACATTCTTATTGGAAAATTTCACACGTTTCCAGGGAGAGAATATGTGTGAAATTGTCTTCTCACTTGAGGGTGTAAAGCAATTTAAGCAGGACAACACAAATAGATTGTTTTCCCCACATTGTACAATTATGTGTGACCTTCATTGTAGCTGTAATTTTCAAGGACACATGAGAGCAGTGTTTCTTGTGCCAGCCCACTGCTCTATGTTTCTACTGATATTTCTAGAAATACATCTGATTTTGGGATTCCACTGCTGAAATTCATGGGCTATGCCAGCTTTAGCCCTTGGGAACTGTTTCTCACTTTTTTCCTAGGTGGAATAGACTACTAACATTCCTGGAAGTGTCTCAGGTGAGACTTTGCAACTATCATGAGGAGCTAAGTGTGGAAGTGCAATATTGCTTGGTGAATAAAGAATGATCATTCTGTATATGATTTCTTTCAATTTAATTTCAGACTATAAGTAAAAATTGCTTTTAATTTTTTAAAGTGTTGCTATATACTGATATAGAGGGCAATCAAAAAAATGTCATCTGCATTTTAAATTCTACACTTATGTTTTTTAAAAAATATAGCAATATTTAAATATCTGGAGATTTCTTTTGCTAGTTGAGGTGTGATTGCTTCTCTGTGAGAAAGCTTTATGCCCAAATTTTCTCTTTTTGGCTAAGTCCTTTATCTTGAAGTAAAGAAAGCTATCAAATATGATGTGGTATATGCTCAAAACAGTTTCTTTTTGAAGCTGGGGTGTTGTAAGGAATGAAAATCCATTTAGATTGGCCAATAAAGACCAGAGTCTTGGTTTCAAAATGCAAGAGTCTCTCTGTTTCTTCTGGTAACAATGCAGCAGTTCATTGCTGGGTACCAAAAGGTAACATAGATCTTTGCTATGAAATGAAAAAGAAGCGATGACTGAATTAAAGGAGAGCTTAAAACACTTTCTTGTGTTCACAGGAATTATAAAGCATTTAAAACTGTTTTGGTAGATGTACATTGTACACTGTACATTTAAAAGACAGTTTGCAGCTAGTTAATTCAATTGTATGTTGTCTTTCCTCTGAGCAAAACAGACATCTCACATTAGAGAATGTGGAACTGGTTTTTCAACTATTTAGCCCCTTCCCATTGTCTTTCCCATCTTTCACTCATTATTTTAGTCTCACTTACCTTGCATTTAACAGTTCCCAAGATCCATCTGCACCTTCTTTATACAGCTTAACTAGAACATTTTGAGCTGGACTTCCTCGGACTGCATCCACAACTTTTACGTAAAGAGGGTGCTTGACGTCAGGATCGCCCTTCAATAGGAAGAGAGAATTTTTATGTTGCAAGAAGGGTAAGTGGCAGTGCATCATAAAGCAGTAGGGAATATTATTGTTTAGATCTACAGTAGAGATCACATTTTCCACGAGAAGACAGCTGTGTACTGAGAAAACATAATCTGAAGCTTTCTGGGGGCTGGATATGGTGGAGCCAGGAAGGAAGGTTCCAGGAGCTGTTGGGCATTTAGCCATGTTCGCCAGGGAGGCACTGCAGATGTGAGACCACATTTCTGTTTTTTCTTTGGCAAGGCTTAGCTACACACCATCTTCAGCAGGAAGTTATAACTAAATTGTGGCCTCAAGAGGAAATAATTGCATGCTGTAAGGTAGTAGGAATGTTTGAAAATCTGTCAACTCTTCCTCTATTTTGGACTGGCAATTTGAGCACAGCTTTCTGGAATTGAGAGCTTCTGCTACCTTGTTGCCATAGAGTTATCTCTGTTGTCACAGAGTTACAGTTCTGCTGTAAACATGATAAGCACCACATACAGACTGTTGAATCAGATTTGTCAACCCTGGCAGCTACACAAGGACAGGAGAAGAAAGCCTTCCTTCAGATACAGGATGGCTATTGTTTCATCCCAACAGGTTCATCACAAGTAGTGATTATGGCCTGACGTTTTATCTTTTCAAAAATAGGGTTGAATCAGGGCTTTGACCATACCTAATTCTGCAGATGAAGAATGAGAAAACAGAGTTTTGCAGAAGGTGCTAATCAGGAATTATCTCAAAATAGCTGATATCCATTTAATCATTGTAAAATTAATTGCCATGTAGATGTTTAAAAACTAAGAGCCCTCTCTTTCATGCCCTCTTGCATGTTCCATGGGCCAGGAGCTGTGTCTGGTATCATACCAATGTATCAGCACTTGTCTATTCTGCATGTGTCTGTATGCCCAGATTACTCATGCTCCCTTTCTGCAATACAGGGGCTTCTCACTGGGATTACCTGTGAGGCCATGGCAAGAAGGGCTGCACTGCCACTGCTGATTTTCCTGACTTTTACACCCTGGAAGCTCAATGAAAGTCTAATTCCTCAAAAAGGTTAGTCAGGTATCATTTTATCAAAGATCAGAGTTTATAAGAAAAATGAGTAGTTGAGGAGAGAGAGACAAGATGGTTTTAGGAGAATTTCAGGCTGAAGCATCTCAATCTTTAACTTGTTTTCCTGGGATAAATGAGCCCTTTAGAAGAAGGATCCTGACCCTGGTTCTGTTCTTCTCTTACATAGGATCAAGCTGTAGAGCAGTAAGGCAGAAGTCTAGAGAAGGCCATTCTCCAGCATGGATTTTGCAACAGGAGATGAAATTCCTCATGACACAGCTTGTTCATTATGTCATGAAGGTTCAAGGCTTTTTGTCTAGTGAATATGATAGTTTTTCCTTTCTAGTCTCACATTGTTTTTTCATGTAGTTGCTGTGTCTAATGACAAGCACTGCTTCTCTACCCATAATGTCCACTCACTAATCACTAGAGAAGGAGAAAGAAGGACGAGAAAAGAGCAGCAGCAGAGAACTACAGTAAAAATCTACCCTAAAATCAAAATAATCAAACCAAAATAGAATTTTTTTTTGCTTACCCTGATTTAAAAATAATCAAATAAAAATAGATATTGGGACTACATCAGGAGAAGGACTTCAGTCCTGAGACACTTACCGATGGTGCAGTTTCAGAGCAAAGTGCCAGGCCAGCTAAGAAAAGCAGAAATGCAGAATGAAAAGCCATTTTGCCTGCCTAGGAAGTCTGTGTCAGCAAGCAGAAACTGGTGATTTTTATATCAAGGCCTCTGAAATGAAGCTACTTATCAGAAAACCCCTGTGACTTTCAACACGTAGATTCATACTGTTTACTTAGTAAATAATAAGAAAATAAGTAACCTATACAAACATGAACCTTGTCTGTGAAAATAAGTATTTTCTATCCTTGTCTGTGGAAATATTGTGAACATTGACTAGTTCAACTACAGTGTCAATTTTCTTGGGAACAATGTCTATTCTGCTTTATTTTTTTCTTTTTATTGAGGAATAGTGCTGTATTGGCCTCATATAACTGAGAGAAATATAAATGTTTTGTCAATTTCAGTGAGGAATTCTCCGTGGCTATGGCTTGATTTAATTGAGTCAGCCATGCTTATATATGAAGAGATTTTTCTCTGTGTTGCTCTCCTTCCTACCTCTAATAAAAGGCAGGTGGATAATCTGTGGGCTATTTAGTTATCTTTTGCATTCCCTAGGAAGAAAAATATATTAAATTTGGTTTTCAGCATGACACCAAGATACCTGAGCTTCTGAAGAACAGTTAAATAGTATTTTAAGTTGTATCACTTGTCCCTTAACTCAGGACTTTCCCTGTGCAACTCCAAGTCAACTCCTACCAGAAGCATCTGGTTCATTTTAGGGAAATATTGCTTCTTGAAATTAAACTTCATCTTTCTGATCTTTGCTTAGACATATGGACATGCACTCTTTTACTAGGTTTATCCTCTCATTAGATGGATGACTACAAGCAGAGTAGTTTTATCTGTTTGTTTTGTTTTTTGATGAGTATATCTATATGAGCAAATTTATGTCCTATTTTGAGAGATTGGCATAACACAGTTTAAATTAAAACATACTGGGCTTCAAGCTCCAGGAACAGCAGGATCCCATGAAATCTCCATACTTTTTGATGGGTGCTGTTTTGAAACTGTTTGCACTGCTTGCAAGAGTTGTGTAACTATGGTAGCATCTAGAAATCCATGAAAAAGTAACCAGTGAAATGTTAAAGGCAAGCTTTTGTAACTCATGAATTCACTTGCTATGCCATCATCCCAGCAGGCTCTGGGTAAAAACTCCAAGGTCAGCAGCAAATGAATGCTGAAGGTTTCTGACTGGCACGATTTCAATTTTTTTCTCTGTAATTTACGTAATCCAGTTAAAAACCAATTTTTCTGCTTCAGGATATTTTACATACAGTAGGCCATGGGTTTACAGATATCACTGCTAAAGCCCTCAAAGTCTTTAGTAAGTTTATCAGCGACTTTATTTGAATCAGTCACTCTACAGCTCACATTTTCCTATTTCTAAAAATACTAAGAGAATATTAAGATGGTCCTTCACTTTTAGGACTTCTTCTTAATGATGGCTACCAATTTGACTTATTAGAGATTTAACTGGAATGCTGGTTTAGGGTAGCCAGCTGTATGATGTCAAATAGTTACTTTAATATCAAAGATGTTAAAAAAGTGCTAATTGAAATTACTTCAGTACTTCCAACTTTCCTCTTGAAACATCAAAGTGTTGAGATTTACCTGAAGTTTTAAGTAAAGGTACACAGATTTTAACTATTTTGGCTCTCTGAACATACTTATTTTGATGTTTTCTGCACTGTTTGTACGGCTGCCAGGTAGGCAGAATTTTACCTATTTGCCTTGTGACCTGGTTAATAGTGGGACCATCTTTTCTGTGCGCAACTTGGAGTAGCACCGACGAATTTCTTATTTTGAGTACATTTATTTGGTAATTTTTTATGGTAACACAACTATATGAATTTCCTGTTTTGAGCCAATGTATTTGGTAAGACTTATTTAAGGTAATGGAGTAAAATAAAACTAAATCAAGTGTCTTCCCATGCATGTTTTTCTGATGTCCTTTGCACTTCAATGCAAATCACAATGCTTCAGAAAACAATAAAATTTCACTAATGGAGTTGAGATTGTTTTAAAGAAGTAATATTTTATTGACTTATCTGAAGTTTGCCAGGTTACAAAATGGAAAAACAACAACAACAACTAGTGGAGCAAAAAGTTATGCATTAGCAGTAGGAAAAACCTTCCTCCTAAAAGCCTGTGATAGTTCTAGTGGAGGAAAGTGTGAGAAGACAATACATGTTTATTCCTGGGGATCAGTGACAACAGCAGTGGTTGAGTAGGAGAAAGGGCTGAGGAGAGCGGCGATGGTGTAGTGACGGTGACCGGAATCATTAGCAGTGAACACCACCTGGAAAAGAGAAAACTCGTGGTCATGACCAACAACAGACAGTCAAAATTACCTTATTGACAACGGAGCTTGAACTGAGGTCTACAAAGAGCCTCAACTGTGGTGAAGCTGGATGGAGATACCACACCTGAGCCAGGCAAACTGCATCGGGATGTGGAATGGGAGGGTAAGGGGGAGGTATCTCACATGACCACTGAGAAAGACAGGGGTGAAATTCCATGCAGGGAATTTAAATACAACCCCTGTGTGATGTGTCCAAACAAGGCAGGCAGTTGGAGCCCAAAGCTGCTTTCTGTACTTCAGTGCCCCCTCCTGTTTTAACACCAATGGTGACGGGTCAGTTTTTGCATTAAGAACCAGACTTGTCAGAACAAGGAGTGATCCTTGCCCTAAGACGATTCAAATCTGCTCTCCAAATCAGTTCAGTGGTACTTGGGACACCCAGTTCCCAGGAGAGTATCATCACCTGGGTTAAGCTCCAGCTTTCTTTCGCCTACTATCTGATCTATTTTCTAAACCATGATGCATTTTCTACAAGTGGAATAGAGAGTTCTCTCCTACAACCAAAGTCTAAGCTGCTGAGACATGAGGAGCGTAGGCTTCAGTTACCTTGTAAAGAGCCAGGCACTGAATTCTACCCACTTCTCAGGCTACATTGTTGACCTGTAGGCTATTATTTCAAGGAAAAACTTCTTCAGCCTAGCTGGAACAGTCTGGGTCAGGCACTTTTAAGCACCTTTTGAGGTGTAGCCCTTACAATTTTCAGACATCCAAATGATATGGGAATGTTTTTGAGGTTTTTTTTTTTTTTACATAAGTCATCCAAACTGCACCAAAGACTTTAATGGACCTGGGAGACAGTCATTGTTTTAGTATTCCACAGAGCTCCATGAATTTGTGGTTTGAAAGCTCTACAGCACTACCAGTAGCTGTTCCAGACTACTTAAATTGAGGAAATTTAGTGACAGATTAAGCCTGAAGCATTTAGACAAATTTTTGGATGTGCTAAATAAATGTAGTAGAATAAACCACACAATAAATCAGTGTATGGCTGAAAGCAAAGGGAGACATAATTATACTGCTAGCATGCTTATAAAATTTGAGTATCAATGGAATAATCAACTCTTCCTTTCTCACCATGGTTATTTCTTTACATTTTTATACCTTTTTAAGAATTGCATATTTTGGTACTGAACATCATTTTTAAAAAAGGCACACCAGAAATAATTGTTTTTTCCTGTAATTACATGTCATATTGGAATTCAGGAATTTTCATGTGACAGATGTGGGAGAAATATTTCTGATTCAAGCATAGCTTATTTCCTATAAAATTAGCATTTCCAAATCTCTTCAATCCTTCACCAACAGTAAAAGCTCTCTCTTTTTCCAGGTAAGTTTTTTTTCTTGTTTATTTTTAGAAACACTGCCTACTCTTGAATAATGTAGCTCTTTTCGAGCAAGATTCCACACTGGTATGAGTGAGTGAATGGGCACAGCTACGCTTTGGAAGAACTGTGCCAGCATTTGCAGGGAAGTTGGCTTCTTCCTTTGGCGTAGCTGGATATTTACTGCCTTTATTTGCCCAGTGTTGTGTGGCAGTGAACCACTTCACTGAGTGATGCTGCTCCTTCAGTATTAAAGGGCTGTGTTTGCTCTTCCCAGTTGATGCCACTACACAGGCAGTGTACAAAGGTTATTAAGGATGTTTGCCACTACTTACATCAGCGTATTCATGGAATGCAGAAAGCCCAAGTGCCTTCCAGTAAGAGCTGGTTTCAAACTTCACCATGTATTTTCCCTCTACAAACTGTTCTTCTGTCGTGAGCTCATGAATCTCCCCATACTCTGTGGTTTTCCTGTAATGATTAAATATCTATGTAAATATTTTATGCTATCAATTAAATGTTAAACAGAAACAGTCAGTGTGGAATATAAAAAAGCAGAGGTGCCAAATTCTACATGGAGCAGTTTCTAATAATCTGAAATAATTCCTCCCCTCTATGCAGTGTATGTTTCCATATTGCATACTCTGTCCTTGCTACTCACTCACCCATATGCATCACAAATCAAAGCTGGTTGGTTTAAGGTCCCTCTTTTAGTATCATGTTTAACTTGCACCAAATGTCCTCTGGAACCATAGGTTACTGTCTTAGGAGAAGGATTGTCATGATGACAGGCAAAATGCCAAATCTCAAAATAAAACTAGGGAGAGAAGAGAAATTTTATTGGAAAATTATTTTGTTCTCTAGTTATTAGCACTGAGGCTCTGGGGCTTATTCCAATACACTGATGTGATTTTATGTGACCCTGAGTGGTAATGTGTTGGAAAAACAATTTAGCATCACAAGATTTTAATAATTTGAATTACAATGCCTTGGTCAAAGAGCAGGGGCCTCTTCCACTGAGTACCATATAAATGAGCAATAGGAATTCCCAGCTCAGAGATTATGTGCTCAGCTCATAACAAAAAACTGTGGATGAAGAAACTCCAGTAGCAAGAAGGAAGTATAGCTGCCACTGCACCCTATTTGTTGGAAAAGGAGGCTTTTCAGGCTTTGTATGATAGCCGTTTAAATATTTACATACTTACTCCTAACCCCATTTATCTCTTTTCCCTCCTTTTTATTTAATTTCTGATGTTTTAACTTTTTATGTTTGTTTGTTTTTATTTGGGTCTTTTTCTGTTTAAAATATTTATTTAATATTAATAGCACTTTGTAACCACATGATGTAGTTAAAGGAATAATGAAGAAAGCCTTGACTGGAAGAACTAGTGGAACTTTGCTGTCTTCTGGCAAGGAGTAACTGTCTAGGCAGAAAACTTGAGGAGGAGGAGAAAAAGTGGAGAAAGCAGTGATGTGCAGCTTCTTTGAGACAGAATCAATTGTGCTGTTGAGCTTTTTTCCCCAGTCCCTTCCTCTTCTTCATCTTTTTTGTAATCTTTGGATAATGGTGGTAAATAAAAAAGACTGAATGACAGAACTTTTGCATAAATTAAGGAGTAACAGGATTGAAAATCCCATGATAATTTTCATTTTTTTCGTATTTGTCAAGACTGACAAAATCTCACTGGTCCAATACAAGTGTAATAAACTGTATCCAGGGCAGACCAAACCTGTAGAGAATACAAATTCTATTTGCAATATGTATCACAGTCAGTTTGTAAAGTGTATGCATCTGTTTTCTCTTAGTTTAATTAGTAATTCCTTGTTTAATCTCTATTGCTTTAATAAAAGGAGAAAGAATTAATTTGTAAGTGTCCTTAAGCTGTGAAACAGATTTACTGAGATCCTGCAGAAGAAAAGAAGTTATCAGTAGACATACTTCTGTTTATAATCTGTATAGTTTAGACACAAAGCAATTAAAAGCAAAAATCTTTGTTCAGAGAAACAAATTAGTTTCAGTTTGAGGAAAGTGTGGATGCAGCTGGAATGTGGCTTTCCCTAAGGAGTGCTGCCCCAGAGTGGCAGATGTTAACCATCCAGAACTGCCAGGAAACTGGAAACAAGAGCTCATTTGAAATGGCTGCCCACTACCAGAAGTTAATGGCATTTTCTTTATTTTAATTATTAAGTGTTAGCCATTCAAGACAACTGGTCTCACAAGGAAACCCTTCAGCATTGCTGCTGCACTGACAACCAACAGGACAGTGTGTGATTCAGAGCTGGAGGGGATTAGCACAAGGCAGAGGAAGCTTAGTATTCAGTGCTGGTAGGAAAATGCTGTGATTGCTTTTGGGCAGCACCTGTATTTCTGTCTGAGTGAGGGACTAAATATAACATGGTTCCTTATTCTTAATAGGATGTGGACTTCCAGCATCTGCTGTAAGATGGACAGTTAAATTAAAGAAGCTGTGCTTTTCCAGTTAAGGTACTACAGTGCCAGCCTAAACTGCAATCCTGATCCTCTTTTTGTCTGTCTGACTTAGCTGTACATGATGGTCAAGTTAAATCTACACTGTCTGTACAAAGATATTTATGAACTCTTAGGACACATACTGCATTGAGATAAACTGTGGTCTCAGATGCAGACTGATGAGGAAATCTCTCAGAAGCTCTTATTTTGGAGTTAATAAAAAAAGAGTCGGGGAACCACTTCAAATACACTGAAGACTTTTTTTTTTCATTACTTGTAACCTGGGTCACATGAAAACTGTGTTTAGTGACTGCAACTCTTGAACCACATGATAAGACATAGATTTCCAAAAACTTGTGAGGAGCAAGAAAGTCAAGCTAGTCGTGGGAGGAGCTCATATAGAATCCAAATCACATGCTCTGGACCCTAAACCCTTCCTCAGCATGTGTCTCAGCTCAAGTTATCTTTCCTTGCATATTTTTAGCTAGAGTAATTTTGAAATAAGCCTCTTAATAAAGTCAGCTGCTACTATTCTAACTCCCCCACTGCCCCTTAAATATCATCACTCAAATTCAACATTTGCTAGGTACATTTGCTTAATTCCATGAAGTGTGCTTGTAAAGTAAAAACAAGAAAACAGAACAGTAAAAACATAACTACAACAGACATTTGTACAAAATGTAACTTTACCATATGTATCTGCTAGGTACTGTAACTTCAAAATATTATGCATTTGACAGGAGTATTTACATATTGTGTTCCTGGACTGCATGCATATTTTCAGCTGTTTTAACACAGAGACATTCTGGCTTGCCTAAAAGAACAAAATTCTAATTGTGTATGAAAACCTGGTTCAAACAAGTGTTGTCACCTAAAGTCAATGGTATCACTGAAAACAGCCTTGGTTAAGATGCAAGTAAAAAAAAAGGTCGAAATCTTTACCTGCAATAAAAATTGTGATTTAAATGTTCCTTCACTGCCATCCCCAGAAAAATAGTTCTCACTTGGCTAGGGTTAATCTTCTGAATTTGTATTTAAGAAAAAATTATTAGATTTTCTTAAATGTACTAACCCAAAGTGTCAACAGAGCCTACTGTTACTGTTAGCCTACTAAGAATGACAGGATTTATCTCCTTAGGCTTGTTGAGAGTAGCATTGCAAATGAAACAATAAAACACTCTTATGCCCCAGAAGTGATGGCATTTATCTTATTCTTCTGTAAATTGTATTTTGTATGTTAAACAGCACTTGATGAAACATTTGAAATAATTTGGTTTCCTAATAATGAAATATACTCACTAGAGAGAAGACATTATCCTTGCCTCTGCTTTCTTTGAAAAAAAAAAGTATCATTTTTCATGGATTTCTCTGTTCATTAAAGTATATAAATCTATTTTAAGTGTCATTTGTTCCTAGGCTAACACTCAGCACTTGGGAGTGAAGTTGTTTGTTTCTCTTTCAATCTTGTTAACTTTCCTGCTACTTTTTAATGGGGGAAAGTGATTTTTGTTTTTCATTATATAAAAAGAAACCATTCAAATAAAGTTATCTCTCCTTATACTCTTCTCCTCTGGGGTTTTATCTTTTTTTCGGCCACTTTTTTGTAAATCACCCAATACAAAAATCTTAGTGAAAGGCAGTTAAATGTACAGTTGGCTCCTGTCCATTCTTGTGCTTATAGTTCAGTGCTTAAATGTTCTGCTGCTAATGGAGACTTCTCCTGAGTATTATAAATCTGATTCAACAAGTTGTTGCAATGAAAATTATACATCTGAATACGTCAGCTATTTGAATTTTAGTAAACTGTGTTCTTCTGTTACTCATACACTTCTCACAGACTGAAGGTATTATTGTCTGACCCTCTGTGATGTCCTAAGGATGTTAGGTACTTGTGGGGATTGGGCAGTCATTCCAACAAAAGACATTCAGCAAAATGGCCTCAAAATTGCTGAGATTTTGCTTCTATATTGTGTTTCAATAAGACTTTGAACTTTCTGGTCAAGGAGTTTCTTCCAATCAGCACATTTGAAACACAGCAGAAGCTGAATAATGCACTTACTATTTTCATGTGTGCAGACAAAGCTTACAGAGAGGATTTTATATGTGACTGCTGCAAATAAAGCTCTGTATCCATTGATTTGAAGATAGGTTAGTCTGGATTACCTAAAAAATGTGGATAAATAGGCTTCTTTCCCTTTCTGTAGAAAGGAAATACTGAAGCAAGGAGAAAAATGAAGGATTAAAACTACTTCCTTATAAAGATGAGCATCCGAACATATTTTTGCAATTAGCAATTCAGTAATGGATAAGTTCTACTTTAATTTAATGGATTTTGGATCAGAATTCATGTGCTGTGAACACTGATGGTGTGCCACATGTGTCAGAAGACATATTGCTGTTTCGATCAGAGCTCCACTCTGTTACTTCCTCAATTGTTTGCCCAAGGCACCTTGAAAATGGCTTCAGAAGACCACACAACTTACCCAACAGCAAAGTCCTGCCAGCTTCCATCTTCAGCCTGTTTAAAAACTTTAACAGTAACATCAGATGCAGGACTTCCTCTGACTGCATCCAGCACTTTCACCATAAGAGGACATTTCGAATCAACAGAGCCATGGGAGACCTTGGGAAAAGGAGGAGAAGTTGTATAGGAAATGTTCACCAAGTCTGCAAAAACCTTCTCCCAAAGAAAAGATGGATTCTAATTGCAGAATTACTATTCTGCAACTTAAAAGTTAGTTATCTGCCAAATGCTATTCAAAGCTAATTTGCAAACACATATTTCTTAAGCAGAATATCTTAGAGTTTCATACTGATAGTTACTGATACTTTATTACTCAGACTACTTGCTCAATATTTAGAGTTGCATATGGCTCTAGGAAAGCGGTACAATGTTATACCTTTATAATGAGATCATCAATAAGAAAATAATAAATTTTTGTAAGTGCAGGCAAGGTACGTTAGCTAGGGAAACCGACAAAGAAATACATATGACATCCTAAGACTGAAAGAATATCTCACTTTTAGGCTTCATTACACTATAAGGAATCCTTAGTCATTCATCAAAAATATTTTTTAGTGCTTTAGAGAAGCACTTGTTTGGCGAAGCTGCCTCTTTATTGAGGATACAGGATGTGGGTCATGAACAGACAGAAACAGAGAGTAAAAGGTCACACCGCCTAGATCTCTGACCCTTCCATAGTACCTTAAAATAGGTGAGTAAATGGCAAGAAAAGAAAAAGTTTTAAGAATTCTGAAGATGCTATAAAAAAACAAAACAAAACAACCAGAAACCCCCATTTCTGGCAATGCCTAATGGTTACAGAATTTCATGGATGAGGAGGATGCTAGTCATCTTGAAAATCTAGATTATCATTCTTGTAATGATTGCGTTCGAATACAAAGAGACTCACCAGTGGTGCAGCTTCAGAGAAAAATACCAGTCCAGCTAAGAAAACAAAGAGCACAGACTGAAAGGCCATTCTGCTTGCTGTTAGAGAGCCTTGGTGCCAGCAGCCAGGAGCTGAGGGGATTTGGGATTTTATAGCCAATCCAACAACAAGACAGGCTGCTTATTGGGTACCCATATGACTCCAAAACTGCTGATTCTGATTATTTGCTTAGTAAATAACCCAATCCTAGAGTCAGTCCATGAATAGCACTGCCATTGAAGTCAATGGAAGGACTGCAGGATCACTAGAGCAAAGAAAATAAGTAACGGACACAAACATGACCCTTGCCTGGGGAGATTACACTCATAGAAAGCCCTCCACAAAATAACACAAATGACCTTTGTTTGTCCAGAAATCCAACCAGTTCTAAGAGAACTCCTTTACCTTGCCCTCAGGTTGTGCATGATAATGCCCCAATGCTTTCCCTGTGCCTGCCCCATTTTTCTTCTGAGTATATTCAGTGCTTTTTGAGGATCAGATCCCACATACTGAGAATGTAGACTCAGTATACGGGTGATGGAGTTTGCTCATTGTCTAGCTGAAGCAGTGCTGGATTCCAAATCAGTCTCCCTGCTTGTTGGAAAGGAGCAATGTCATTGTTTTGAGACACAATTTAGATGGGATCTGACACAATCTGCCCCCCACCAGAAGTTTCTAATGATTCATCTTGCCCAGCCTTCAGGTAGACACTGAAGTCTCCTCTTAGTCACTGGGAAAAGACCTGTAGAGAGCTTCCCTGGGGAAGATAAAGGTCTCAGAAAAGTGAAGTGAGTCCTCTCTTGCACCATGCACGCCAGAAGGAGCAGCCAACAAAAGGCTGGTAGTTTTTTAAAATATTTTGCTAAGGTTTTAGTTGCCAAACCTTTGTTATGCTGGGAGTGTTATTGTTACATGCACGTTTGTACATTTCTACATTTGAAGGTGTACAAATGCATATTTTAGAGGTTTTTCAGGGGTAATCTCAGCCCCAGACTAAGTTGAGAGAAAACAAAGTACAGCTGGTATTCTTCAGCTGCATCATATAAATTTTCCATATTGTAAGTTGTGCAAATTGAGAGACAAAGAAACTGCCCTGTTTGGCAGTTCCTTTTGCACATATCCTAAGCAACCCCAAATCTACACTTCTCAGGAGCTGGCATTAATTTTTTACTGATTTCACAGTGTTCTAGTAAAAAGCAGCTTTCCCCCTTAACTTGAATAGGATTATGATGAAGGCTGTAGAGAGAAATCATGGATGGTATCCTCCAGAGACTTCCATGACTTCAGGATGCTTTATGCAGTTTTTCTCCCTAGACAAAGTTGTTTTTTGAGGAAAAAAAAATCTATAATACAGTAATCTCCTGCACTAGGATCAAAGTGCCCTTTGTCCTTACAGCAAAGCAGGCTGATACGTAGGTAACATTCTACACACACTTTGCCTGCATGTAAAAGTCAGTTCAAGGTGCCCCAGCAGTAACAAACCATGCTGCAATCCAATGCTTGTGGATTGTATTCAGATCTTAGAAAGCTGAATACTGCTTCTAGATTTGTGCACCAACGTATTACTTCATTATTTTGTTCTCATTATTTGTGAATATTTCTCTGAAGCAATGAAACTTTGTATATCTGGGACAGAAATTATCTGTATTCCATGGCAAGTAGGCTGACCTGTGTTGTGCTGTCAGCTGCTCTGCAAGGAAATAATGCCAAGGAATTAATTATACTGGCACTCATCTGCATGAGAAACTACTTTCCTATGTGACAATTACTTAAAAAATAATGATTTTCTTCTAGGTTTTCCTGCAAAGTAGCAGTTTCTGAAAAATCAGACCTACAGGGATAGTACGTTTCAGCTGCCCATATTATCTGTTTTGTTTCCCTTTTTTCTAACATTGACATTTCAGCAGCTACTTTTTCAGAGTGAATAATGAGCACAAAAATTTCTCACCCAAACACAGTTTGTTTTCCTTTTCCTTCATTTGCTCTTTTTTTCAACTCTCAACATCCCATACATAACCTGGACAGGGATTCTTTGATACTGTCAGGGAAACCAGTCTGAGTGGAAGTTAGACTTTGTGTGTTTGTGAATCTCCATTCACACATTTTGCACACAAAAACTAGATT
The DNA here is from genome assembly GCA_025920805.1 of Petroica traversi. Lineage (NCBI taxonomy): Eukaryota > Metazoa > Chordata > Aves > Passeriformes > Petroicidae > Petroica > Petroica traversi. Next base: position 6,535,254 of record JAHLSL010000019.1, read on the forward strand.
GTTTCTATAAGTTCTAAGATACAGGTAGACTCAATGAGAAGGTAAAAAAAAAAAAAGTATCTGCTGTATCTCTGATCACGAAGCATCTAGAATTTATGCAGAGTTCTATTAAAATCTGTTCAATCCTAATTTAAAATTACTATAGCCTAATCAAAGCAATGACAAGTAGATCTTACCCCTTCCATTGTCAGCCTCAACTTAGTACCACAATGTGGTAATATTTTCCATAAAATATATGTAAAGACTCAGGGATTCCAAACAGTTGGCTGAGAAGGGTGATTCTCCCCTGGCAGAGAATCAACACATGGTTGTGGGAGGGATAAGGAGAGAGAGGATGGGTTGGATGCTGAGCATCCAAAAGGTGCTGATTGACTGCTGTCTGTCTGTTGTTGTTAAACATTTTCTGTGCATTGGGATTCTGAGGCTTATATACTGAATAACTTATCCCAGATGAAAAATAAGAGAAGGTGAAATGAAAAGGGGCTGGGAAACTCCAGGCCTTCTGAAGGAGCAGGAAAGAGGGCAGTTCCCAGAGACTCCTAGCAGGATACTTGCCAAAAGTGAAGTGGTGCCACAAAGAGCCTTAGCACAGAGCAGTAGCATAAATACTCTTTTGTAATAAAAGAGTGAACAGAGTTACTGAAAACTCAACAAAAAGAGATATTTAGGAATCCTGGTGTGGAAGAAGCTGTAGGGTTACATAGCTAAAAGAGAGATAGTATAATGCCATGTACTGCAGCACCTGGGGATACATGAAACCCAGAAGAAGGGGTGGTGACCCAGCATACAGGGTTATTAGGGTGCTGGAGAAGAGAATGGTCCCTGGTATGCCCAGTAACCTCAGCTTTATGGAAGCCAAAAAGTGTGAGACCTCCAGTTATGGAAAAATTTAGATAATCTTCAAATATGTGAATGCTTTAAGGCTTATCTGAATTCCAAATCAATTGAAATTCATCTCTGAAGAATTAGGATTAATGCCTATTGCTAATGAAAGCATGTTCCCTGCTTGGAAGCATTACAGTGTTCAGGTCAAGAGCAAACATGTCCCACTAATACTCTTGTTTATGTCAAGGATTTTTCCCACTGTGCTACAGTATTTTCTCTCTGTTCTATGTAGTCTCACACACTTTGGATTGTTTGGCATAGATAAGCTCCTTATTTTCTGCTGCATTCCCTTCTATTTGACTTATTTAGAAATCCAACTGCTTTTACATAAGAAAATGCTCAGACAGGCTGGAATACCTGACTTTGACCATAAAAACCTGTAAGCTTCTCCTGTGACATTGGAATGAGAGGGCCCGATAGATGGTAAGCCATTCAGTAATCTGGATAGAATTTCCTAGTACTATTGAAAGAATTAATGAATTCCTGGGGTCTGAAAAAATCCTTTCTATAATATAAAGACCTGAAAGTGACACCTTTTTCCACTTCTCTGGAGTAACATTCCATAGGACTTACAGGAAAAGACCTGAGATCTACCTCTCAAAGGAGTTTGACTGAATTTTCTGAACTAGAGTCAAGAATTCTATGAGTTTTATTTCAGGTGTCTGCCAGCTGAGTTGCTTTGACAGAGCTCTGGCACATAAGGAGAGTGCTCAATGCAGTAACTGCCTGAAGCCAGGGAGAAATTTTCTTTTACTTTCACTAACTAATTATATAACATTTGCCCTCTCTGCAAAGCCAGGGATAATGCTTTTCTAATTAATAAATGTGCTCAGGGAGGTTCATGTTTGAACTTGAATTGCAATTTGTAAAGAATGGCATTAAAAATGGTGGCATTTGAGGTATGCATGGTGTTTGCATGTTTATCAGCCTTTTTAGTTTTCATTTTCACTGACAAGCATGTCTGTATTTTGAGTTTTAATGGTCATTCTCAGTTTTCTTTGTTCACAGGACTAACACTGCCTATTTATTTGGAAGTAACGAAACAATCTTATGCAGAAAAATAAGAAAAAACATCGTTATTTTTTATTTTAAGTCAAAAACAGTTACTTCAATAGTGAAGAAGTGGATACTGTTAGCAAAAAGTTTTGAAGACAGATGGGTAGGATTGGTCTTGAGGTATAGAATCACAGTGTTTTTTATAATTTCCAAGGTTGTGTCCAAGGAGCATCCTGGGATATAGCTCAAAGTCCAAAAAAAGAAATATATAAATAGATGATTCTTGCTTTGGGGCATTTGTAATATATGAATTCACCTGACACCTGCTCATCTCAGCAGGCTTTTGCTCTGAAGTGTTTAAACTCCAAGGTCACTGGGCACTGATCATTACTACTTCATTAGCTACTCCTATAAGTCTTGCGATCTCTCAAAAACAAACTTCTGTTATTCAACATCAATATGCATTCATGCCTACATACTAATCTATCGGTCTAGACAAGTGATTTAAAAAGAAAACCAAACACCACATTAATTCAGTTTATGCACAAAGCTAACTGAATATCCTTGTGCCAGCCTTAGTATTTCCTGTATCTGAAAGATGCTGGCACTTGGCATGAGGTCAATATTTTTAAAGGTCAATCTATTTATTAGTAAAATGATTAAGTGGTTTATATTTTAAATTTATCTTTTGTGACATTCTTACAGCAGGACATACATAATAAATCTACAGCATGATGCAAATGTTTCTATGGCAAAAAGAGACCTTAACAGAGGTCACTATTTTCCAGAGTATTGGCTACGCTCTTTAGGGAGTGTATTATATTTTTAAGTGTATTTCCTTTAATTATCAACTCTCAGTGGGCTGCAGATATCAAATTATTAATTAGAGCAGATATGACAATGAAAATCTTCCTCTAGCAACAATGACCAAAAGATGTTCTGTAGGGTTAAATTATAATCTTTTCTTAAGTTATATATATTTGCTAAGCTATTGCAGCTATGTACTTTGCTCATCTTCTTGCTGTTAAAGATTGTAAAATGCTGAGTCTGGGGCATTTCATTCTGGTACCTGAATACAAATAGGTGTGAGGAAATGCCTGTTTTTCCATCAGGCAGGGCCACCTGGGAAGGGTCTTGAAAAGCTTCTGCAAATTTGCACAGGGCCAAATTAGCCATTGGTTAATGTCTTTTGAATTACTCAAGTCAAGTACTGTGGAGGTGATTGTAGATACAGGTAGATCACCACATGGACTCACATGGATGCAGCTTCCATGTGAACTGTGGCTGGTGTGCCCATCATGTGCACTCTGCCATGTGTCCTGGGCCTCCCAGATCACATCTCTCTCCGGTCTATCTGCCCCACCTTGTAATAAGATTCCCATCTGCCCTGCAATAAAATCCTCTGGGCATGTAGTTGAGTGGGAAATTGCCAAGTGACAATGACAGCCACACAATTATGCCTTCCTTTTTATTAATTGAACTGGTGTCTGCTTCCTGCCAAAAGCTCTGAGGAAATGCTACACTAATCGTTTTATCTCATAAACAGAGTTCCCGTATCCACCACGGGCTTCACTGAACTTTGGCATCAGCTTCCAAGCACATTTATCAGTATCACTGGTCTGACAAAACCAAATAAGTGCCTCATGAAAATGGATCTGAGAGGAAACAGCCTTGTATCTTTTAAGGGATAAAAAGAAAAAAGTATTTCAAAAGGGAAGGGACAGAGCACATCATGACCCTATGTACAATACATCAATAATATCTGTATTTCCTTTTTTCTTTTTCTTTCTTTTTTATTCTTCCTCAAATTTTAAAGACAAGAATAAAATATACCACAACATTTCAGGGAGAAAAACTTAAGGGCTAGGCAATTTAGTGATGTGAAACCAGGAAAAGAAAAATGGTAATAGCTATTGTAGACAAGTCATAGATTATTTTGCTTCTCTGAGCCAAAAGCTCTTGTTAGTTCTACCTGTAGCAGATGTGAAAGCTAGCTCTGTGAACCAGGTAGGAAATACTCAGTGAAGGAGTAGCTTTGAGGTAGTGTTTCTCAGCATCTTACCCATACACTGGTCTAGTCTTGTATGGACAAAAATGATTTGTACATTTTGAAATGCAGGGGGGTACATGAGTCAACAGGAGATTAACTGGCTGTTATTCCTTGGTTCATTGTAAGGGAAAATCTTGCTTGTGCATATAAATACACAAACTCTCCAGTGTGCTTTCTGCATGAACTGTTGAGTGCCTTACATAGTGGCAAACACAGATTGCTGCTTAAAAGGATGGACAAAGGCAATATGTGTATACTTTTCCCCGACTGAGCCTCTGTGGCTACATCCCCCTTTACCTAAGCCAGCCAAGCTGGAAGACTGAATTCCAAGCACGTAACAGACACATGTTCAGGTTTATAGAGTGCAAGCTTGTTCAATGAAAGACTTGCTGCAAATGAAAATAGCAATTTCTGTTCTCACTATCTCTGCATTGTGTTCAGAACACCTCCTGTACCGCAAAAATAAAACAAATAACAGCTGAGACTACAATCTACTGTATCTATGTGCCACTGTTCTAGATCTACAATCACAGCAATTATAGAATCTGCTTTTTGCAGTTGAGGTGCATTTTATCCCTGCCCTGTGTTTGTGTCTATTCTTTCTGGGGAGCCTCCAGCTTCTCTTTCTTGGCCTGCATAGTATATAGGCCTCCACAATCCCTTGCTGAGCAACCATTCAGCCCCTGGGCTGTTCACAAATTTTTCTGCATTTGTCAATATGATAGCAAAGCAGAGGCTGTTGCGTCTTTAAGAAAAACTCAAGCAGAACAACAACCATCTTATCCAACTGACCCTCTATGTGCCAAGCAGTGTGAAGTGTCCAGGAGGTGAAACAGTAGCTGGTTTACAGCAGCCAATTAGGTCTCTGCTAGAGTTCAGAAAAATTATTATTGCCAGTACTCAGGTCAAGGAGGAAGGAAATTTGAGTTCCTGACTCCCAACAGCTTGCTTTACAAACCTGGAGTCCACTGAGTGATTTTAAGCATTTCATTAAAAAACCTCACTCTGCAAGGGAGTGATCCACAGTGCTGGATGAGCATGGAATTATTGGGGAATTATTCCCTCTGCTCACTCCCATGAGGTGTGGAGGTCAAGTATGAACTACGATTGCTGTACTGCCCTTCCAACAGCAGTTCTCAGACCAGACCACTCTTGCTCCTTGTCACCCCAGTCTTCATGCAGAGCTGATCTGGGGGCCTCACCAGATCCTAGAGGCCAGGTAGTGCCATCTCTGTTTGTAAGGCAGCACTATGTTCCCTTCACCACTACACAATGCAGTGCCCACCATCTCATGTCTTCCCGAAAGTGCATCAAAGCCCATAATATTGGAGCCACTGGAAACCAGCTTAGGGAAATATGTACTGGTAAACTAAATTCATTTAATCCCCTTCATCTCTGTGATTTTCTCCTCTAAGCGTGATTCAAAAGAATTTTAATCCCTCTCATGTAGGCCAGAGAAGGCACCGAGGCCAGCAGCTTGTCCACACCTAGCAGAACAGTTGCCACACTTTATGCTCACATTCTGCCTTAACAAACTCTCAAGTACAGCCAAATAGATAAGTCCTTAGAATGCTTGGATGTTTCAAAAGGCTTTGAAATGTCAGATCAAAATCCTTGCCCATTCTTGCTAACCAGCATTCTCCCCCAATAGAGAACAAAACACTCATGCACCCTGAATGACTTTCTTTATTCTGCTCTCCTTCTTGCAATTTAAAAGATACCCTCTGTCTTCAGTATTGAACTCCACTACACTGTTTGCTACTGCTTTGTACTGATGATTTCCAATGGGCTTGACATCATTAGCTATTGGGCTCCTAGTGGCAAGGAAAAAGTAAATTAAAGCTCTTTCTTTAAAGATGATACTCAGCAAGTAGGTGCTTTAGTCCTTGAAAAATGATGAAAGAAGCATAGACCATGGTGGGAAAAACCAGCAAATAACTCCAGCCCGCGACTATTATCTGGGGAATATTTGACTATAGACAGAACTGTAGATCTTTTATTAGTATCAGCTTGATGAGTCTATTGAGGTTCCTCCACAAAGTACAAAAAGTCATATGAAAAGAGGAACACATACTAATTTTGCTCTTTCTTTGTGCCATTATGTGAGGAAGGCTGTAAATAGCAGAAGTGTGTAATTGCTAGTCACACTCCTTTCTGTTGAGCAATTTGTCTTTTTTTTTTTTTTTTTTACACCCAGAGTTGCCATGCAGAAGTTGGGGAGATCTCAGTGCAGGAAAACACGGAGTTATACATGGCTTATGAGACTTTTTACTCTCTCTGCCTGAAGTGCAAGCACAACTCTGTGCTGCATAAATCCAGCTTGCTTGTGGATGGTGGATTTATTTCCTGCACAAATCCATAAGTGCTCTCATAACATTGACCAGCACAGGTGTAATTGCCTTGAGAAACCATCCCCCGGGTTCTTTTGAACTCCTCTGGCTGTTCCTTGCACACAGCCACCAAAAACATTAGGGAAGAGGTATCAGAGTCCCCTATTCTGCCCTCCCTTCCTCTTTGCTTGCCCATCAATTCCTTCCTGAGGGGACACAGTCCCATGGCTCATGGCAGGGCACCCAGCAGCCATGGAGCTCTACAGTGCCCTTGGACATACCCCTGCCACCATGTTTTGTTTGTCCCAGGAATGAAGAACTCCAGCAATCTGGAGCAGAGTCACGTTGGGGTACAAAGGGCCTCTCTTAAACAGGGTGCATGAGTCTGCATAGGCTGCTCAGTTTCAGAGCAAAACATTACTGTAAAAACAAAACTAACAAAAAAAAAGCTGTGTCCTTGGCTGAAGATAAACTCAGCAAAGCAAATTCAATCCTTTTAAAATGTAAATATTAATTTAAACTTTCATTTTAACAGCACCGTTGGGTCTGTTGCCCTTTGGCTGGAATACCTCCCCTCTCTCCTCTGCTGCTGGGCAGCACTACTGGGATGGGAGTCCATCCTTCCCACAGTACAGGGAGCAAATTGCTCAAGGTGGAGGAAGCTGTCCTTGTAGGAGTCTTGCCTCTGGGGACATGACATGTGCAAAGGAAAAGACATTGGAGGTGGACTATGGGAAGAATCTGCTGAGTGCCAAGCAGGCCATGGAGTCTCACCAGGCACTCCAAGATGTGGCTGAGCCTGGTTATTAAGCAGCTTTTAGCATGTCTTTGATTTGCCTCTCTGCCCCAGACTCACACAGCACTGCAAAAGATGATACCTTATCTACTCAACTCTGTAGTCAAGAAACACAGGAAAAGAAAAAAAGGTAAGAAAAAAAAGAGAAAAAAGGTAAGAAGGAGAAGGAAAGAGGAGGTTGTGATATAAAGAACATAATGGCAGGCACCTAAATCTACCTCTTTTGTGATGTTTATGAAAATAGCCAGATCTAGGAGAGCCCTCAGATACGCTGGCACTCTGTTGGAAGCAGAATGTCTCTCAAAGATAGGGCAATGAAGGCAAGTTGCTGAAGGATAACACCCTCCTGCACCTCTCTTGAGCATCTCTGTGACATTGGAGATCTCCCAAAAATATGACAATTGTTGTTTGACCCGCCAGTTAAGAATAATTTCCATTGCAGCAGTTTTGGCCCAATGGTCCTTTCTTCCACATTCCCCCTTCCCATGATGTATGATTTTAATGAAATTTGTGGCATATGTGTGGATTAATCTAGTGTTTCTGTCTGTAAAATTTACTAACTCTATAAACAATGTTATTTGCTCAACTGAGCAGTACTTTGGGCAATTTGAAGTCCAGGTGTCTGTACTTATATTGTGCAGAAAGGCACAATTTCCAGTACCTAGGAAACCTGTTGAGCCTGCTCAGAGAGGGACCTTTTTTCATATCTGCCCAGCAAAGAGAGGAATTTTAAGCTAACCTGGCTTTCCATCCTCAGTTTGTAATTCTGTTGCTAAGTGGCAATGAAAGAAGATTATCGGATCACAGATTAACAGAAACCTCTATTCAGTGCTCTTGTGTAATTATACATTTCAGTTACTTATTTGAGAACTGAGCTTCAGCTTCTGTGCTTCTACCTCAGCCTCACCCCTCCAGAGATTTTTATCCTCAGGGTCTGATCAGGATCCTGATAAACTGGCCTTTCCACATTTAGCCTCTGCATCTGGGGTGGCTCTGCCTAGGAGAGTAGCCTGAGGGTCTATGCTCTCAGGGGGTCTCAGAAACTAAAGTCCTACCCTAGTCTTTTGGAGTTATTTATTTTGAGAGAAAGCAGGAAGAGTATATAAAACAATTTAAAGAGTTCAGACCCTTCAGAGGTTACCCATTTGCTTCCTCCACTGTTAAACTTTCTACTTTTTTCTCTCTTTTCTAAGCTAATATGTTCCACTCTCTCAGGCAAAAGTGGTCAAGCAGCGTCAAAAAGTGGAGGAAGACACAAGCCTGAGTAGCCGAGATAATTATTAAATGTAAAGGGTGAACCTCAGGCAGAAATTTCTTAGAGTGGGGTTTGAGTGGAAAAAGGCACTGTGGAAAAGGCACAGAAAAATCAGGAAACAGCATATCTGGCTAATGTTAGGAATGCAGACAGAAAGGGAAGGAGAAGTCTGGGGAGGAGATGCAGTTTGTCAGCTGGAGTCTGTCAGAGGAGAAGGTGGTAGTTCACAGCACTTACATTCACAGAAGTGCGAGGAGCAAAGGCCTCCTTATGTAGGAAAAAACTTTGATTATTTTAAGTATAAAAGCTATACCAGGGAGAACCATGCAAGGAAGACGAGATAGAAGAAGGGCAGAGCTCTGTGGGGACCCATCTCTGTGACTGAAGGGGAGGAAAGAGCACGAACTAAGCATTTAACAGGAGCAGGGAAGAGTGGGGGTTGGAGGAATCCCCTGGTGAAAACGTAAGTAAAAGGAAGAGATGGCACGGAGGGATTGTGAGAAACAAGAGCTGCAAAAACAACAGAAGCAAAGACTGTGCAGGGAGAGAGGATACATTTTCAGGAGGTGATGGACACAGATGTCATGCAAATAAAACAGAATCAGAAAGCAGCAATGTATAGAAAAAATCTGTTGGGAGTTCAATATACCTGCTTTAGAAGGGACTTGTATTTTCAATGTCATGCTCAAGTCTCCAAGGGATGCAGTAACTCAAGAACAAACAAGGCTGAAATAATATTTTCTGAGTCAGTCTGTGTTTTAAACTGTAGCTGACATTAAACATGTGCTGCCCCTGTGCCTACTCAACAGTGTTTGCTGGACATTCTGTTTTACTCTTTTTTGCTCTTTGCAAATGAGACACTGGGGTTTTTTTTTTTGTTTCAAATTTTAGAAAGAATGGATAGATGCTGTCCTTTTCTTTCTGAAGAGCTTGTGTAGTTCTCCTGTCAAAACACTCTGCTGTAAGTTTGCATGTAATTTCTCATTGGAGGTAACTGTGCTGCTCCCAAACAGGACACTGCACTCCCTAAGCTCAGTTAACTCAGTGGCTTCAGCAGGGTAGCTACTGCCTAGAGTAGTGGTCCAGAGATGGAACTCCCCTCGCTGGGATGAAACATCTGTGAAGGTGAATATTCACTTTGTGCCTCCTACACTACAACAGATTTTTCCCATGTATTTTATAAGTCTCCTTCAGACTCAAAGAAGAGAATTGCAAACTGCAAGGAGGTGTTTGCAGCTCATGAGGTTTGGGCATAGCACACCAAATGAGGACAGGGTGTTTCTCCCTTTCTTTCCTCGCAATCCAGATCAATTAGGATCTGAGACACAGTGTTTTTGAACTTCAGTCTGAGAACTGAATTGACTTAATCATGACAGTACATAGGGATCATTCAAGAAGTAAGGGCCTGGGAGAGTTTGCCATGTGGAGATGGTGGAAACCAGAGAACTGAGCAAATAAGTGAACCAGCTTGTACTTCTGAGCAGTGATATACAGGTTGTGATTGTTGACCACATGAGCAGCCTGTTTCTGGGAAAAAAAATAAAGCAAAAACAAGCAGAAGAAAAAGTTAAAAAAAGGCAAAAAAAGGGGTTTTCCTAATAAATGCAGGTAGGGCTCCTTCTCCTGAAATCATTCTGGAAGGAAGAAAATTACTCTTCTAAAACAGAGAGCATTCTCTTTTCATTCCTACAGACATCCTACTGTTTTTCTGGTTAGTCATCTGCAGTCTAAACTCCAACTTTAACCAGAGTTATCAAAAATTGCTTGTACCTATGAAAAATGAATTAGTAGGACTATGTCAGCCTTGCTATTTGCCAGAATATTCAGTTATGACAGGATGACTAATTTACCTCTTACCTTGTTACATATATTCCTCTATATGGCTGATGTAATTTACAGAAGCTCTCAGTAGAATAACACTTGCCTCTCATGCCAGGCTGAGCTCTGCTCACAAGGAAAAGAAATTTCTGGACCCTCTCATGGTGTCCTTGCCTAGATGTTGAGGAAACTACCAAGAGAACCTGAGGAAGAAAACACAACAGTGCCTTCATGGCAAAAGGGTCTAGTCTTGACCCTCGGTCAAGTTTAGTCTCCTCTTACAAATTTTCCAGAATAATGAGGTGGAAAAAGAAAGAAATACTGATAAAATAAAAATTGCTTCCTGTGGAAAACCTATAAAGCATGAACAGAGAAAAGGGATGGAAAACATACCATATTGCAAAGCACATAAAAAGGTTTTTCTTTTTCTGAGGGGACATCCTGTGCTGTGCTATGCAATATTTTTTCTCAATTGCTTCCTAATTTTTGCTGATAAAAAAGAGAAATTAGCATTCATAATATGTCCCTTTCTAAAGATGTCATTGATATGTTTTTCCTTTTGACTTAGAGTGATAGCCATACAGAAACCACCACAGAGTGAACTTTTTGTCTCCTCCTGCAGCTTGACTTGTCACCTGTATAAGCCCAGTGCATCCGTAGAGCCATCTCAGGTTAAAACTGCGCAAAGCTGAGAAGAAAAAGAGTGATGGAAATTTGGATGAAGACGTTGCTCTGGCACTACTTGATGATTAGAGTGCTGATCCCTCAGGGCAGTGTTAACTGCAGTTCTATTAATGAGGTTGTGTATTGTTTCTCTTTTCATTACAGCGTATGTCAAAAGTTCTGAAAGAAAAATGCTGCAAGAGAGTCCTAAGGGATTCATATTTTGTGAGCAGGAATGTGTTGATATGCTGCCAGAGAACATCATATTTCAGAGAACAATGACAAAGCTGGAAAAAATCATTATTATTTGGACGGGATTTGTTACCTACATGAAAGAAAGCACTAAAGGAGCGAGGTTGTAATGCAGCCCAGGACCTCGTCCTTTTGTTTGGGCTTTACTGAGCCCAATCTGTTGCTTTTTAATGCCAATAACGATGTGTTTGTAACCGAACCAAAACCCTTCCAGACGCAGGGAGGCCGGAGGGGTCTCACGGACAGTGGCGTGTGCTGTGAGGGCTGTTCTGCAGCCCTTGTTGCAGCCCCTGTCGCCGGGGGACCCTCTCGCAGCCCGGCGTGCCCGCGCCTCCCGCATCCCCGGCAGCCGGGGGACCGCGGTCACGGGCTGCCACCTGGTGGCCTCGGGAGCCGCTCGCCTCCTCCTCCTCACACCCCCAGCGTTTTCCAGCTCTAAGAAAAATAGTAGTTGTTGTTGTCGTTGTTTTTGTTGGTTTGGTTTTGGTTCCGAGGCAGTGGGGCAGGAGGTTTCCTGCACGGAAGGATGGCCAGTGGAATCCTGGGGTGCACTGGGCAGAGTGTGGTCGGTAGGCTGGGGGTGGTGATCTTCCCCCTCTGGTCGGGCCCAGTGAGGCCACATCTGGAATGCTGTGCCCAGTCCTGAGCTCCTCAGTACAAGAGAGACAAGAAGATACTGGACAGTGTCCAGTGAGGACCAGGAAGATGATGAGAGGTCTGGAACATCTCTCCTATGAGGAGACTGCAGGAGCTGGGCCAGTTTAGTCTAGAGAAGACTGAGAGGGAATCTCATAAATGCATTTAAATATCTTAAAGACAGGTGTCAAGAGGATGATGCCAGACGCTTTTCAGAGCCCAGACACAGGACAAGGAGTAATGGCTATAAACTAACACTTCAGGTATTTCACCTCCCCATGAGGAGGAGCCTCTTTCCTTTGAGGAACAGGTGCCCAGGGAGATCATGGATTATCCCTTTCTGGAGATGTTCAAAACCCACCTGGACAGATTTTGTGTAACCTGCTCTAGGTGACCCTGCCTTAGCAGGGGGGTTCGAGTACATGATCTTGAGAGATCCTTTACAACCCTAACAATTCTGTAATGCCATGAAGGAAAGATTTAATGGCTCTGCTTTGTGAAATGTGTTACACCTTTGGTGCCTCCTGGGAAGCAGCTGGTCATCTGTCGGTAACAAAGGTAACAAACCAATTCTTTTGTTTTCTTTCCTGAAAACAAAAGACTGACTCCACGAAAAATGTCAGCCATTCCTCTGTTGCTGTGATACAGAAGCTTATCTATGGTGGCAGACAGAGACAGACATAAAAAAAAATCCTCCCAAAAAATCATTCTGTTACCAAAGTAAACAAAAACTATATGCTGAAGGCAGATTTCCATTTCCCATCCCTTTTAAAGCTTGGAGTTCTTTTCCAAAGTTCTGCAGACAAACTTAATGCACTTAGAAATTTCCAAACTCCAACTCCTCTAAACAAAACACCACCCAGTCTGCTGGATGAGTAGGTGGCACTGTGGAGTATTTCAATTCCTGCTGATCCTTTAATCTGGCTGTAGAGCACAGCAGGAAAAGGTAGATGTGGGAGAGAAACAAAGAGGGGTTATCTGAGGGGCAGGGATTTCCAAAGGAGGCTCTCTCTGAAATGAACCCTGGTGGTGCTAACTGCTGATTTATTTGTGGTACAAATTCCTTCTAGTGCAGCAAACATTCTTCAAAGAGTATTTCTCCCAAACACACAGCAGATAATTTTGTAAACTCAGACTGAGCAGTATGTTCAGTACATTCTCTTCCAGAAACAATTTAAAAAGTAACAGCTTCTCTCCTTTTTCCATACAGTATTTTGACACATACTGTGTCACGTTGTCCTTTCCTGCTAATTTCAAACTTCAGCTGATGCAGTAAGAGAGCCTCAAACTGTGTTTTCAGCAGAACCTTACTGCTTGGAGGCTTTCTACCTCAAAATATTTTATTGCTCCTCAAACCACATTATATCAAGAATGTTTTTGTTCCATTCACATGCTTCAAAAGTATTCTCTTTCTTCTTTTGTCAGAATACTCATTCTCAGTGAAACACCTGAATAAAATACTTGAGAAATAAGTGAAGACACTCTGGGACAGCATCATGTTCTGCGCTTCCCTTTGGATTTTGCACTCTGGATGCAGTGTCCTGGCTCAGACCCTTCCTTGCCCACCCTCACCCTACTTGCTGACAGGACAATGTGAGCAGCAGAAAGGGCCTTGACACTTTGCGAGAGCTGTTCAGCAATAACTAACACATCCCTGCATTAGCAACACCGTTCTGGTCATAAAAGAAAAGCAGCACCACAGGAGCTCTATGATGAAAATTAATTCTATCCCAGCCTGAGCCAGTACAGTGGGATGTCAGACAGCATTACAAGTTATCAGTGTGATTTGCAGCAAAGGATGAGATCTTTGGTAAATGATACTCTGAAATACCTCTTACAAACGTGTTAATGGGTGTATAGAAAGTTTACAATTTTTTAGCTGAATGTTCATTTAAATATCTTATTAAAAAAACTTTCTTAATCCTTAAACAGTAAACTCTATTTCAATACTGACCCAGAATAATTTACAAGTCAAATTTTACTGTGGCGCTTTCCCAGCTCCTGTTATTTTGTTATTGTGAAGAGGTCCAAGACGCATCTTCTTTTAATTTCACACTGGATGGCAGGAATTTTCTTGAATTTGAAAGGAAAACACCACAATGGAAAAGGGTGAGAATTTAAAGGCAGCTTAGTTTTTTTCTTATTTTAGCCCTATCTTTAAAAAAAAAAAAAGAGAAAAAAAAGAAGAGAAATACTCCTGTGTGTCTCAGGAGTATTTTGAACTAATATTTTGAAGTAATACAAGCAGAGTGAACCAGGAAATTGATCAGAGTTTATAATGATGGTTTACACTATTCAAGTTGTAAGGGGAATTTTCATGTGAAGAGATGACCTTGTTAAGTTCCATTCCATCTTCCCTTTCTTCAATAAGAGCACCCTAACTAACATCAAGGGTGCTATTAAGACATGCTTCACATGGTATCAAATATTTAAATGTTCATTAATTCAAAGAACAGGGCTATGAGAATGACCCCGTGCTCCATGTCCAGGACATGTCCTTGAGATCTGTTCCAGCTTGTTTACCTGCTGCACTCTGGACTTCATCTGCCCTGGGTTACAGCCATTTATCCAAAATGCAGTAAGCTCAACTACTTAAGTACTTGAGTAAGTTGAGTTGAGTAGTAAGTCCACTAGCACCACCTGGAAAAGGGTATTTGAAGCATTTTTTTGACCAACTGACCCTAAGTGTCATTTCCTTGCTTGCTTTAAGGCATCCCTGAAAAACCTCACTCAGAACTCTGACTGATATGGTTTGGTTTGTTTGTGTTAGGGGAAAAATATTTTAGTCCATTAAGGCAGAGTATAGGGAGTTCCAAATTATCAGGACCATAAAAATCAAATATTTGTACAGATCTGTATTTAATCTCTCCCACTTCTTTCACACAAATCCAAGGTAGGATGGATGACAGTACCTCTCCTGGGGTTCTGATTCAAAAAGGCTGTGAGAGGCTTTCTGTCTTTTCTGCTGTTACAAAAATCAAGCTTGCTGGTTACAGAAGTGTAACACAGGATGATAAATAATAAAACAGGGCACACAGGGCAAATCTGCCCATCAGTACTAGTTCTGTCACTGTCAGGTGTGTGATAGATCATACATCACCTGGGAGAACAGATTTGGCTCCATCTAAAAGTAAGTACACAATTCCTTCTAGTTGGAAGTTCTGCTTTTAGTCTGAATTTCAAGAAAGAAGTAATTGATAATACTTAGGGAATAATAGTAATAATAATAATAATTAAAGTAAGTCTGCCTTATGTTAGAGAGGTAGTGCTGGGAGCTTTTTATGAAGGAAAGAAATCTAGGGAAGCAAGGAAGGCACCAGCTTGACTAGAGTGAGTGGCAAGAGAAGGCAGTGAAAGCACCCAGCTAGGATAGGGGTTGCCCTGGGCTATCACAGCTCTGCCCCTGCTACCCAGACCAGGGTTTGTGCCCCTCTGTTGCAGTGCCATGTCACTGCCACTCAGCTACTCCCAGAAGCTGTGTCTGCTACCATCCCATGTCCCACAGCTGCTTCAGGAGGCTGGATACAAGGCCTGAGGGAGACCCATCAGCTGGTACCAGCACTGTCTGCTCAAACTCCTGCTCTCCCCCAGGGTTTAAACTTTAGCCATGCTCCAAAGATCTTGGATAATCATTAGCCAGGCAATCAATGCCGTTTTTTGCGTAATCATTGTGAGGTGATATCTCTGAGTTCTGTTTGCTCTAGCAAATAACAGATAACAGATCTACGAGAAATAGTCTGATGAAACATCTGAAACGTCGGTCAGAAACCAGCTTGGAGCTGAGGTGGCAAGGCTATAAACCCTCCTGCTTCCCCATCACCCAATAGAACAAACTTTGCCATGTGGTTCTCCCCCAGCATGTCCACAGCACCTTCTGGATGCACTCCTACCATACAGCTGAAGACAGTTTCTGTTACATATTTCAAGGAAATGAGTTTCAGGCCAATTTTAAAACCAGTGCTGCCACTCTGAACACATCAACATCTAACAGAAAAGGAACTAAATAGAGGAAACATCTGCACATGCGATCCCTGGGCTTCCCTAACTACTACAAGATAATGTTGGAAGTTTCACTGTTTGGTATTTAAGAAAATTTGCTTAGAATTACATAAAAAAAATTTTTAGCCGTCGCCCTCACTGTCATGCCTCCTTTCATTATAACCTCTGTGGCTCCATGAATGGGTAGCTGTAAAAATGAAGATAATTTCCCCACATACCACCCAATGCAATAGGGAACAGGTATCCAGCTTTGCATTTGATTTTTGCTAGGGTGCTGAGCAATATGGTGTGCTGGGGAGACCTGACCACCAGCAGTGCTGGCTCCTGGGTGAGGCCACATGGAGAAACTGGGAGCTGGTGACTGCAACTGCTTTGTGTGGTTCAAGAGTTATTTGTGCAGTTGTTTCCTGGCAGTGACTCTCACAAGTCACACCAGAGGGTTGGGGCACTGGGATGGTTTATTGGGTAATCAGGGCCTGCCCCACGTCATTTTTTAAATTCAGTGATTGCTGTCTATGCAGGAAAAGCAGAACACCATTTCTACCCATCCAGCCATCTTAATCCATCGTTTTGCCTCAGGTGAGTGCTGTCCTGTTACAGCTTGACATCGAGCCTCTCCCAGATGATGCCAGAAGTCCTTGTCATACAGTATCCCACCTTTGTAGCAGCAGCCACCCAAAGTTGCCTGTGGAAGGTTTTACACCAGGGCTCTCAGCTTTTCCCATGTTTGGAAGCCATTTCTGTGTTTGGCAACCCACAATGCCTTCCTTCTCCATGCACTTGGGCCTTGAAAAGCTGCCTTGAAACCATGCAAACTGTTTTGAAAGCCTGTTCTAGCAGAAGGCAGAGACCAACCTTCCTGCCCATAAGGTAAGAAGAACAGGTGGCTGTCAATGCCCTCTGAGCTCACTGGAAGCTCAAAGGCCATCAGAAAGGAGAAGGGGCCAGCAGAGGAGACAGCCAGCTCCACCACTGCAGTGCAGGCTGAAGGAGTGTTGCATTTTTGGGATGCCTCATGGCCATAAATACTTGCCATCACTCTCCTAGGGATAGCAGATGATTACATAACTTTTAAAAAACTGATTTACTGCTGATAGCCCTGACAAGCTTTAAAACTTTGATGGTGGACTGTGGTTAAATTCCCAGGAAAGAATGGAGATTGTACTGTCTTGCAAAGTCTAACCTAGCTCCAAGTATTCTCTGAGGGATGACACAGAAATACTTCCTTGTGGGTATGCAGGACACAGGCTGCATCCTTGTTGTGGCAGGCTGGTTCATACTCAAAGTCCAACATAGCAAGGATTCACAGGTAACAAATCACAGAAGAACAGCATGGATATAATCCCTGCCATGCTAGCATTTCAGCACAACTGTGCTCTATTATTCCCAGATAAGAAAATTACAGACTTTGCTTTTGCTTTTGAAGTCACAACAAGGCATCTCTCTCAAAGATAAGTGTCTGGGGCTAGTCCCCCTCTCAGGGTTATCTAGTAGTCAGATGCTAACCAAGAACTTCCATTAATTTAGGTCTGTACATTCCTCCCACCAGTCACTATCATTTACAAAACACAGCTCCATTAGAAGTGACTGACTTAATCTGATGGATGTTCTGCCAGCATTAACACATGTTGAAATGCTGATAGCAGCTGAAGCCTTGCTACAAGACTAAGGCAAATAATGGGGACTCTCTCTTAACAAATCTATTAAGATAGACTCTTTAGAGCACAAGCAGGTCTGTGAAAGAAGTTTATATATAAACATTACACAGTAAAGTCAGATTTCTGTGACACTGTGCCCACTCTTACATCTTCTGGATGTTAACAACTGCGTGCTTTAACACGTTATGAACCGAGAGTATTTTATGCAATGTTGTCTGGAAGCATAAACTGATTAGAAGGGATTGACTCAAAGCCCAGCAAATCTACAGAGAGGATGTTGTTCTCTTGCATCAAGGTATTACAGAATTTAGTGCACTTAACCACAAGGCAGAATTCACATCTTCATCAGAATCTTTAAGTTACAGCAGGACACCAACTTTTTTTTACATCTGCATCTCTCAGATTTTCTTTGAGGCCATTTGGGAAATCCCAGTCCTCATTCTATCTTTAAACTTTTTATTTGCAGTTGGAAAGTCAAGTGTTTTCACTGTGGTAGCTGTTTGAATGAAGAATTAAAAAATACAATAGAATTCTTTATTTTAAGATTGCATAAACCCTCAAAAATGTTATTAGAAAGTCAGAAAAGTGGTGACCACTTAGAACTGCAAGCTTGTTTAGAAATAAATACATATTTAAAAAAACGTAGTGTATGAGATAAATAACCAATATGTCCTAGCAAGCAGGGAGTCTGATATGTTTGGAAAAGCTATTCCACTTATTACAATGGCCCATGTGTCATGGTTGAGCACAGCCATGGTTCCTAGTATATGTATTCACATTTCTGAAGCAACTTTTACTAGTTTATTAGTAAAACTAAACACACTGAGATAATTTCTAGTCAAAGGCAGATTACATCAGTGGAAAACAAAAGTGCAGCTGCAGGAAAACTCCAGGAGATGGAGACAACCTGATAGTTCTGCAGGTCCACAGGCTTTGCAGTACCTTATGATCAACTTGCTGATTTCACAGGTGTGAGAGGAACATGGTGTCAACACCTCCTCTAAAATACTTTTACTCTGAGAAAACGTAAGGAGTGTGTGACATCTTCTCCTGTATAAAATTAACTTCAGAATGCTCCAAATAGGATACAAATATTTACATGTGCATATATATATACTGCCAAACAGTGCAGTACAGTCTTATACCACATAAACTTAAAAGAAAATCAAAGTAAACTCAAGTTGCAGAGCTAAAGAGAGCTTCTTCTTATCTTGTCACAGCAAAGGAAGGCTGCCATTACACATCACTGTACCAGCCACTCAAGCTCTGGTTAGAGAACATAGTGGAACTTCACAGACACTAGGCTGATTTCTGTGTCTGTGAGTTCACAGACACAATTGTAAATACTTAATTGCACCTGTAAATCAGATCCTACCAATGTCTAAGGGCCATGAACTTTGCTGGCAAAGCCACTGACTGAATCCCTAGCTCTAAACTAATGTAAGCCTTGGCTGTTTCTCGTAAGTTAAATAAAGTAGAAAATGTACATGATGCAAATCCTTACTAGTCCATGTCAGTATAGATGCACACCAAGTAACTTTTACACTGAGGTAACAAAAAAATTGCAGTTCTCAGCTTTTTTGCTTCTTGCTCTCTAGCTGCTGTGATAATGTGCAAGTATTGATTGCTTAAGTTACAAATTCTAATAACCTGAAATTGTCATATCCCTTCAAGGAGATCAACACACAACTGACCTGAAGACATACTAACTTCGGTGGCTTGGGTTTCTCAGGAATATTTCTTAGTAAAGCTCAGGAGGAGCTACCATGGCCCACAACACAGTGGCAAACAGACAATGAGAAACTCATTCTCCTTACAGGAGGACTTCAGATACACTCAACGGCAGTTCAAAGGACTAACTTGTGCTTTGTGGGCTATCCATCACTAGATTTGGGACTTTTTTCCTGTTTTCTCATAATTATGCAGCTCTGGTTATGTGGCGTTGTTATGCTATCTGTACAATATAAAGCAGTAATAAAAATAGCAAACCAGGACAAAGAAAAATGTATTTCCCACATCTTTCCACTTCAAAAGTATCCCTGCCAATGTAACGTAACACCGTATTTCCATACTTGCTTCCTGGTCATATAATCCATATTTATATAAACTAGTGCAAATGAGTTCATGTCATTTTGAAAGCGCCACCAAATTTGGATCTCATGGAAAACCCTGAGGCAGGATGCACGCAGACAGAGGGACACTGCCTCCCCTGCTAGGCTATGAGCGAGTGTACTGCACTGTGCTGTACTTGGTGACCCTGGAAGACTTGCTCAGTGTGGCACCAGCAGGAGGTGGCCCTTGTAAGTTGGAGCCCATCAGGGAGTCCGTGATCAGAGCACGGTCTTGCCTTCCTGAGCTGGTACCTGCAGCCTGTTCAGCTCTGCTCTGCAGCCCCGAGGCTGTCACCACCCTTTCATTCAGCAGCGTGCTGTGTTCTTGTGTGGAAGCAGGCAAGCTGAGCGAGCCCTGCTCTGCAGCAGGCACCAGCACCCTCTCCCGCTCCCTCACCACGACGTACTGCGAGTCAGGAAGATCCTGAACTGTCAGGGTTCCTGCCCCTGCACCTGCCGACTTCACCATCCTCTCTGTGACCACCACGTTACCTCTGTGTGGCAAATCAGGGATTTTCACCATCCCCTGAATGCTCGATGCAGGTGCCAGCACTCTCTCTGTCACCACTACGTTCTCCTTAAACTGGGGGTCTAAAAAGACGGCGGCAGAGCGGGCAGGAGCCCCCACAGAATAGGATGTTTCTGTCATGGTGACATTGCTCTCTGCGTGGCTTGTGGGAAGGTGCTGGGCATGGTGCTGCCCAGAATGGGATGATGCAAAGGTTGTTTCTGTGACCACCTCCTTGGACAGGGTGCTTTCTCCTGTGCCACTGCCTGCGTGCACAGGTGGGATGGACTGGAAATGACTGCCTGAGGCAAAGGCTTGTGCAGAGCTGGAGGCATTTTGCTGATCTAAGAACTGTGACTTTGCTTCACTAAGACCAAAACCTGATTCATTCTTGGAGCCACTGTCTTTCATGTTGATAGGTCTGCCTATACATATTTCTGCTAGAGTCTTAAACTTGTCTCCTAAATCATCAAGAAAATGGTCATCAAGATCTCCCTCAATAAAGCTGCAGCAGCCAACAGAGCCATGAGGGGAGCCTGATTCTCCCTGGGAATAAACCAGGAGACAGTCTTTTGCAGCTTGCTCTTCATCTTCATCCGCAAAAGAGACCGCTTTCTGCAGACAGAAAACAACATCATTAATGCCAGCTCTAGACTTAGTAATTTTGAAAAATCAGAAATGCTTGGACAAAAAGGTTGAAATAGAGTATTTTTCTGAACCCACAGAAACTGTCAACGAAGCGAGGGCTGTACTTAACATATTTCTTTGCTTTTTTTGAAATTAGTCTGAACTTGACAGCATACTTGTTGGGAAGAAAAATCTGAGATTAAATTTAAAACCTTGGATACCATCACCACCTGATGCTGTTCCTTCCAGTAAATGTGCCATTTGTGATACTTCTCCTTATTCACGAAGAAATTGTTTTTGTTTTAGTTCAGTGAATGAACTTCACCTCTAACTATGTTTTTGTGGGAGAATGCCAAGACCATTTCTAACATTTAATCAAACATTACTGAGTACATGCTGACATGTTATCATATATTACGGCCCTTTTCACTAGCACAGGCCTACAAGATCACACCCAAGATGCCCAACAGGAAACGAAAGTTAAATGGATTGGTAAAGCATGGATGCACAGTCCATCATGTAAATTCTTAGGCTCTATGCAGGCCACCTGGCAATAAGGAGGGCTCATGAGTTCTGACTATGGCACTTACAGGGTCAGTTCAATCTAAAAGAAGTGCTGCCATGGAGCTGCTGCAGCTCTGGCACAAATATCTGTGCATATGCTTGCATCAGCTCCAGCTCCAAGAGTGAAGACAGCCAAATCCTCTGGGCCTGCTGAACTAGCTTTACCTAATAGGGCTCCTGGCTTGTGCTCAGGACCATTTTCTGCTACATTTGAAGTTCTGGACTGCAAATTAGCTCAGGCATCTGTGTAATATGCTATATCTCCAGACCCAATTTGATTCTGCATGTTTATCTGCATTTGATCTCGGAAGTTGGCACACAACCCAAGATTCTGCCACAAAAATCAGCATCTAAAACTGTGATTTGATTACTTGTCTGTTTCCTCACTCCTATAATCTGGGATATTTTAGCCTCCCAGAAGTTGTATGGATACTGAGTATGATTTCCCACCTTCAGACTTCATCAGGCAGTTATGCTTAACTTATGCCACAAAGACTGAAAGGAGATTGCTACTGTTGCACTGTTCACCCAGAAGACCAGTAGCTACGGCACTCTGAGACATAGAAGTATCTAAAGCTCAAATCCTTCCCTGGCCTGAGGTGGTGAATTGAATCTGCACAGCTACTCCACTGTAAAACCACATCAGCTGCCAGCTGTAGGGTGTGAAGACATTTTGTTTGTACAGGTGATGGTGCATGGAAGTCAAACTTTCACCACAAGGAGCTCACCAGCTAAAGGACTAATGGTTTGTATAAAGCAAAGAGAAATAGCTTCAATAGGTAGGAACAACCTACTGGTCAATGGTTGGATCAGTGAAAAAAAAGAAGATTGCAACATATGCTTCATATACTTTTGATGAATGGCCCTTTACCCACGCTGCTGGGCAAACAGACAAGTCAGCACCACTTACTGCATCAGCTGCTTTGAAAATGCAGCCCCACCCACTGGCATATGACATCTTCGGCTTATCTTCAAAAACCTGCTCCGTGGTAAAGTTTGGAGCTGTGACTCATGATGAGTCACAGGTGCCTCCCTAAAGACCAGTTTAATGTGAGATTTAGATCACACAGTCTTTCTCAGGGCTTTTTCCTGGGCAAGGCACTCCTCTGCTGTTGCTGAATATTCTGGATCCCATCCCCAAATACCTTCCTTGAGAGAAAGGTCTATTTTTGTGACATCTTGTATGCACTCAGCGTTCAAGACTGAACATTATCATACTACAAGTCCCGCATGTGTGGCTAATCCAAAAACCCTTAATGCCCCCCCCCCCCCCCCCCAGCTCCACATGCACAGTATCAGGTCTGTTTATATCTACATATCTACTCATCTCTGTCTATCACAACATGAATGGTATTTCCCAATGCTAAGTGCAAACATCAAAATACTGCTATTTTTGGGTCATATGCTTACGTCATTGAAGTAGTCTCTTAAGAATTCTTCATTCATGGCTCCCGCCGCTCCCACAGCAACTCCTCCTCCAGACACAACTGTCTTGCCATCTACACCTGCCATGCCTTCAGCCACTCCAGCTCCCATGGCTCCATATTCGGCAGCAGAAAGAAGACGCCTTTGCTCTTCCCATCTTTCCCTGGTGATAGTGTTGTGATGCTCTCCTACGTGAGAGGCAGAGCTGCCTGCTCCTATTAGACCTTCTTCGCCACTCATTCCTCCTGCTGCTGATCCTGCTGCTCCTGCAGCTGCTGCTGATCCTGCTGCTCCTGCAGCTGCTGCTGCTCCTCTCAAGTTCCCAAGTGCAGTGGGTGAAATGAAGCTTAGCACTGGCTACATAAATAAGACAAATTAAGATGTGACATGAAAGCTTCGCTGTCTAACACATGGAACTCACCAAACCAGCAGTGGAGCTGGGTGGGAACAGGGAGGGTGCTGTCTTACGACTTGTTTGAATTTGCACTTATACGTGTTGCTGCAAAGAGCAAAAGGCCTCCTAAAGCAGGGTGCAGCTTCCACAAATGTATTGCCAAGAAGGTTTATGGAAATGTTTATAAAGATCATTGTTTTCTTGAAACTCAGAGGATTGAAAATGAAAAAATCAAACAAAAACCCCACCAAACAAAGACTTGCAAAACTTTAGGGAGCTTAGCTATTCCAAGAAAAACTCTGCCCAGTTCTCCTCAGGCACGAAGTGGGGAAGTGTGCACTGCCTGCCACCTCTGTGGTGCTGCCTGGCCCTTTCTTTTTTCCTAGCAGTTTGGCTTCCCTGCTATATATCTTTTAACAAGAATTTGATATGAGCATTGGCCCTAAATCAAAGTCTTTTACCTTCTGTTTCTGTTATTGTGCAAAAGTATGTCAGTGTCATGCCCTTTTTTTGAAAACCTTGTTTTGTAGTATAACAAAAAAGAGCAAATTTCTCCTGGCATTTATTGTTCCCTCTGCAGATTTGCATCTTTTTCTGCCTCTTTCTTTTTTACTAAGGAATTTCCTCTGTTTGAAAAAGAAAATATACAGGGAAGTAATTTAAAACAGTCTGAAACTTTAAACCAATGAAGGGAAGCTCAGCATTATAACCCATTATTTTTCTGCTTTATCATGCTCCCAAACGGGTGCAGAACATGTGCTTGCAAATGCAAATGTCTCTCTTTCTATTAGTTCAGTGCTTTTCCCATAGTCCTATCTTCTGCTCAGATATGATCAACATATGCTTGATTGCTTTCCCTATACTTTGGGGTCTAAGTGCTGTGGTTGCTTTTTCTACAGCTGTTGGTGGAAGTAATCTCCCACATATCCTTTGCTAAGCCTCACAGGGTTAATTTTAATTAATGTTCATGTGTTGTTAAAATCTGTTGTAGGGCTTTGAAATATCCACCTGTAGTGCGGAAGAGGCCCCAAGTGCCAAACTGAACACTGGGACAGCAATCAAAGAAAAGGGCTATTAGGGATACATGCCTTCTCCTCAGGAGCTGCTCCTTCGCTGTTCCACTGACGCAACATCGCTTCACTGTGGTCTGGTATGTCAGCAAACGTCTTTGCTCCACCAAATCCCTTCGCTCCCAAGCCACCAGGACACAGCAGCAGCAACAGTGGAACAACTAAAGGGAAACAGAAGGTTGCCATTAACTGTGTGATTATTAGGACCTAAGCATACTTACAGCCACTGTAAGTTTGGCCAGCTCCCACCCCCGAAAGTACTTCCAATGAGCTAGTGTCTGCGTAAGGGCTGACAAGGACTGAAGACAAGTTCCCAAATATTCAAGGCATTTCCTAGAAGCATATGCTGAGGCCAGTTTTCTAGAGAGCAAACTGACAATGCACATATTGGGGCCTGAATCCTGCAGATGACCACACATGTATGTAGCTATACTTCTATCAAAGATCTCATATGCCAATTTCAAGCCCTGGCTATCACTATACAACCTCAGCATTTCTAATTCCTCCTCTTCTTTTACTACTAGATAACATGGTGTCATGTAAATTCCACCTCACCACTCCTTTGACATGCCTAGAGCGTTGCCTGGGGAACTCAAAATAATCCAGTTTCAGAAGCAGTGAATATTAATCCTGCGGCATGAACTTTGTTTTATCACAGTTAGATTGCTACCAGCACAAGCAATAAACTATTACAAGTTTAAATGCAGCACTGCTACACCTGGCCACACCATAATTACAAATATTCTTATTTTTCTTTTATTTTATCTCACCAGAGAACAATGTCACATGCTGCTCTGAGCAAGGCAGTGAATCTGCAGTGACAGAAAAGAGAGTGGAGAATGTGCCGTGGTTTGAGTAGGAAGAGTTAGGGTTCACCTGGGGACATGTGGGTATACAAAAAGCATTCCACACTGCCTCCCCACCTGTTATTTACAGCACCATAAACAAGTATTAGAAGTTGTTCATATTAATTTTAAAATGCATAGTTTGAAATCCTTTGAGGGTGAAATGCTGATATTACCAAAATTAGCGGGGGATCTGCCACGACTTCCCACAAGACTAGGAGTTTACACAGAATGTATCCAGATGATAAAACCTGGGAGCTGGACCGTTTCTTTCCTGATGCTTTGCAGACCACATTTACAGTGCTTCTGAGATTACTTACGCAGCAGAAGTAAAAATGCCAAGATGATTAGTGCAACTGCTGCTGGTCCCAGGCCCACCGACTTCGCACCAACAAACTTCTCCTGGCACACGCCGTCATCTGCACACTCACAAACAGTCAGCTGCAGAGGCTGTGGCACAGCACAGCTGAGCCCTTGGAAATCCTTTATTAGCAAGGGAACTTCAGTTCTGCCCGGCTTCAGGTTTTGTGGTACCAGCTGTATGCTGGTATCTGAGGCAGAAGTGCAGGGAGATTAAAGAAAAAAACCAAACAGACAAGAAGTGAGTGGAGAGAAAATTGACTCCTGTAAACTAACTAAAATACAACTGTTACAGTCTTCCAACAAACCCCTCTGGTTAAGCTCACCCAATGGAATTAAGTTTAATTAGCTGCTGCTTCAGTATATATGCTTTTATTTTTATCAAATAACTCATGCTGGTTAGTGAGCAGCCTATAGCCTCAGATAGTTGCGAAGTTTCTCACAACCAGAGACTTGACATGGAAGACAGCCCAATCACCCATGTAGCATCAACCACATCATCTGGATAGATAAAGGCTGAACTCACAAAAAACCAGCTTCAGTCTTGAGGAGATTAATCTGTTGTAGGCCACAGACAGTTTAGGAGCCAACAAAACACCTGCTCCTGTGGCTGTGTCCTGTCAAGGACTAACTGGGCAGACGATCACAGAATGATTAAGCTTGGGAGGGACAACAGTGGGGCATCTGGTCCAACCTCCATGCTCAAGCAGGATCATCCTACAGCACATGGTACAGCATGGCATCCTGACAGTTCTTGAGAATCTCCATTGAGGGAGACTCCACATGCTCTCTTGGCAAACTGTTCCAGTGCATGGTCCTGAACAGTAAAGAAGTTTCTCCTCGTATTCAGGTGGAACTTCCTGAGTATCGGGAGTTTCTGCCCATTGCTGCTTGTCCTATTGCTTGGCACCACCAAGAAGAGCCTGGCTTCATCCTCTTGACACCTTTCATCATATATTTATAGACATTGATGAGCTCCCTTCTCAGTCATCTCTTCTCAAGGCTGAGCAGGCCCAGTTCCCTTAGCCTAATTGCATAAGAGAGATCCTCCAGCCCCTTAATTATCTTTGTTGCCCACCACTGGATGCTCCAGAAGCTCTGTGTCTCAGTTGTACACAGGAACCAGAACCAGACACAGCATGTGTCTCTGGATGTGCCTCACAAGGCCCAAATAGAGAGGCAGGATCACTTCCCATGACCTACTGGCAATCCTTTTCCTAATGCACCCCAGGACACCATGGACTTTTTTGGCCACAAGGACACTCTGTTGGCTTGTGGACAGCTTGTTGTCTATGCCCAGATAATGAATCACTGTATATTTTCCATGGTCACCAAGTCATCCTGGTCACCACACATGGGGTATCAAGCCAGGCAAAGATGATCCAACTGAGGGAAAGCAGCACACCCCAGAGGACATAACTGGGCTTTTATAACCTTTAGAGAGAAGGGTGCAGAATGCAAATGATGGTCTTAATGCCTGACTCTGTATATAGGGTTGTTTTTTGGGTCTCACTCAGCCGAACTGTCAGTATGGCTGGAACTAATAAATTACCACTTTAGGACTTCCAAGAACTGAAAGCAATTAAAAATACATTTTCTTACCATTTCCAGATGCAATTATCCATTTTTCTGCTGTCCCTTCTGGCTCATCAATGACAGTAAAGCTGAAGGGGTAACTGTATGGGTAACCATCCAAATCACGAGCTGTAACATCAACTAATTTTGCATCTGAACACACAGTCTGCACAGGGTTCACAATAACTGGGCAGTTATCATTCTCATCTTTAACCTGAATGACGACTGTGCCAGTGACTGTTTTCCTTGGGGAGTCTGAAATTTTAAAATGTGAAAAATTAAACTGATTTGTGCACAAAAAATTATCTTAAAGTAAAAAAAACTTATTATTTTCCAAAACATCAACATTGCTGAAGTAACTTGAAAGAGATCTCCCTGGAGCTTATGAGAGCAGTGCTTCACCCCTAATGTTAATAAATATAACGATAAAGTTCTTCTTAAGGAAAGTTGTTTTATTACTTTAACTTGAAAAAAAAATCTTGTTTGGTTACACAGTAGCATGCAGATTAAAAAATGAAGACTTCTACTTAGATACAAAAGAACTTCAGGGAATCTTTCTTAGAAGTCAAGAAAACTTAAAGACTATGAAGTCTGATTATTATGGAGATAGTGGCAACTCACACCTTGACAATATATCTTCCTATTAGACCCATCTTTGAAAACTTTTATAAAATGTTCACCTCCATCAAAGGGGAGAAACTGACACCTTGGGAACCCATTCCAAAACATGAATTTCCTGTGTCTCTCCTTTGAGTACTGAGACTGCATTTGTTGCCTAACTTTAGAGATAAATGGGTTAAACCAACTACCCTTGCAGATAGGCAAACAAACCAATTTGTGTGAAAACAAAACCCTCTCAACTTACCAGTAGTTACACCCAACATGGTGATAGTGTAGGTACCGTTTACTACGTGAGGTGATTCGTAATCAAGATTTTTAGCAAGTCGGATTTCACCTGTGACTGAGTCTACAGTGATCCAGTTTGCTGCATCTTTCCCTTTCAAGTATCTGATGAAAACAGATGAAATGGACACAAAGATGGACACATTTATAAGGAGGAAAACAACCATCAGCATAAAAAGCAGCTTCACAGTATGTTTGCTCGTCATTTGAAACAGAGATCAAATCCCTAAGTCTGAGGTCTGATGCTCCTGACACTGTAACTGGTTATAACTATAACCTACCCTGAATTTCGATAGCTGCTTTTCTCTCTAAATCAAAGATTTAGGTATGGGTGCTTTAGAGAAAGTCAGGGAGCAAGAGTGGAACAGGAGACAGAGCTGCACTTCTGGGCACTGTCCCCTTCCCCTCCATCCATGCTCCCAGCAAAAGTTGAGCATTAACCACCTACAAGAAACTGTATTACAAGCATGGGGGAAAGGGGTCCGTTCCTGGGTGTGCAACTCTGCTGTGCACCATTTATAAAGGCCATGGTGGCTGTTAAATAATCTTCTAGACAAAAAGCTATGATTCAAAACCCAATCACACATGCAGACATATCTGTGTTAAACCCTTTCTGTCTGACTGATAAATGTTTCTGCACATTCCTTCCTAATTTTACTGGAGACAATGGAATCAGATTGGTAAATCTAATCTCAAAAGCAGACAGGTATGACAAACACATCATGCAAACACAGACAATTCTGCCCAAACACTCACTTCTTGCCATGTACAACAAAAGAATGATTTTCATATCACCTGTTTTCTGCATAATAGAATATTGAAGATGATGATGATGATGATGATGTTTAAGGTGTGAATTATCCCTAGTACAAAATTACTGCCTTTGAAATTATTTCAGTTCAACATGTAAATTTTTAAAATAAGATACAACTTCTGACATACTAAGTTACGGTTATAAAAAATTCTTACGTAATGTGCTCTGCTATTTTTCCGGTGTCTTCATCATAGGCTTGATACTGCCCAATAACCTGCTTTATCTGCAGTTTCTCACTTGCTTCAATAATTTTTGTGCCACCAGGGAACACAGGGCCTTCCCGCACATTGATCACCTTAATTTTGATTGGAATTGTTTCTGGTTTGTAGTTGGGTTTAATCGACTTGTGGAACTCTGCTTTGTTTGTAACAACAATGCCCAAGTTTAGGCTTTGCATTTTTTCATAATCCAGTGCCTAGAGCAATAAAGAAAATAATGAAAAAACATTCAGAGTTTGTCAGAATCTGATATTTAGACAACACACACACATTTAATATTTAAATAATACTATAGCATCCATATTTAAGTAATAAGGATATAAATATTTAAGTAATATTTAAACAATAAGAATGTTTAAGTGTGAGGAAGTTTGTTGATCTGTTACTCTCACTCATTTTTAACAGGGAACACCATGGGTAAGGCTTTATATTACTGAATTAAACTAATTTAAGGTATGTGAAAGGAGTCCTACCCATATATTCTACCTGTGCTTTCAGTAAATCAGGGCTCAATTTCTTGTCTCTTCCAAATGTGTGGTTTTTTCCACCAAGTAGTTCACTTACTAATGCTCAAGGTTGTTGTTTTTTTATATAATTAGCAGTTTTCACATAAGGAAACCAGAGCAGGAAAAAAAAAAAATCTGCTTAGGGCCCTATGCATCTTCAGTTCTTGTGGACTAAAGAAAAGCGAAATTTATAAAATAGACATTTATTTCCATTAATGGAAAATATTTTCATCATCATTTCAACTTATGAAAATTCATAAAATAGTCTGTAGCCTGTGGCTCATGGAACAGATGTTGCCTGCCACATTATCAGTGGCCAGGGGAAATAAAGAAATTTATAAGAAGATCATCAAGGACAGCAAAAACATGAAAGTTTACATGTTTGCACTATTGCCCAAAGGGCAAGGGAAGTTTGGGGACTTCTGCCCTACTGGATATATTTAAGATCACACAGAATGCAGATGGAAAAACTTGACAAAATTATTATTTAGCATGGAATTACTGAATGCATTAAAAACACGACAAAGGAGGACTACCCACATTTTACATATTGACTGAATAAACACAATTTGTCAACATAGATGGATAAACTATTCTAATACCTAAGGTAGAATCTCTAAAATCTATACTAACCTTCACAACAGTCAAAATTCCTTCATTTGTTTGGGTATCTGTCACAATTTTAAAAAAGCCATCTTCATTGCCAGAAACAAATTTGAAGTTTGCCAGCCAGTTATCAGAAAACTCTTCATCTTTGTCAAATACTTTTATTCGCATAATTTCCACATTTGCTCTGTTTTCTTCAATGCTTCCTTCAAACTGCAATAAAGAAAAAAAAAATATCACTCTTTAAAAAGATGACCCAGTTTACCTCATTTCGCCAGTGCAAGTAATTTCGCACAATGTCTTATTATGGGATACTGGCAGATGTAGGAACATGCTAAAAACTGTGATAAATGTACTTACTGCATGACTTTCAACAACAGGCAGATTGTCATTGACATCCAGAATCTTGATTTCTAAAGAACATGTTGCAGCATTCCCACCTATTTCACCACCTCGGTCCTTTGCTTCCACCACCAAAGAGTAGCTACTTTGGGTCTGTCATGGTAAGGAAAAGGTTTTTAATCCAGGGTAAAAATTCTTCCTTTGCTATATAATCTCTATTACATTTTAGTAATGTCTCTTATGATCAATTTTAACTCCTCTCTAGCCAGATGTAAATCTCACACACAAGTGCCTTGACAGATTCTGTGGAGCAGAACCCGGGCTTTGAGAAGGATATAGGGCTTTCACATCTTCCCCACAAAGAGTTAGGCTGTACTTACATAGCAAAGGTAAAAATTCCAGTGGCCATGAACAGCGAAAGGATCAGTGACACCTGCATGTCAGGACACAGCCTGGGGCAGAGCCATGTCCTCAGCCACAGAGCTAACATTCCCATCACCATCTGCTAGCCAGGGAAAGCTCTGCAAGCACAGGTCATGTCCCTGGTAATATGTGGCTTTCAAAGCAGTTTCACAGTAGAACCTGTCCTAACTCTGCACTACAATTTGCATAGCAGATTACAAAAATCCAGGAGCAACTGGCAGCTTTGCAGATGGTGATCTAGGTTAACTTTACCATGCACTCCCCAGCAGAAAGTAATGACACTTATTTTGTGTAACTGCTGCCCTGGCTGCACGGGAGGGACAGAAAGCAACAGCCACCGGGCTAGGGCTGTGCTAGGGAGGTGATGGGAGGAATGCAACCTTGATCCCACCATCTCTTCCCTCAATCCCTGAAAAGCATTCATCAGCCAGACAAGGCTTTAATCCCAAGTTAAGAAAGGTAAGAGGGCCAGCTCTTCACCCTGCAGGCAGGGCTGAGGGTGACATAACGGGCACCAGAAAACCACTACTAACAAACATCAAAATGGGTGTGGCTTTTTTACCTCTCTGTCAAGGTTTATTTTTGCTACTCGAACCTCGCCAGTATTCTTATCCATGCTGAATGCAGCACTAGGGCTTTGGGAAACAATCCTGTAAGCAATTTTGGAATTTAGATTATTCGGTTCATCTGCATCTGTTGCACTTATCCTCATTACAATTGTACCTGGAAAACACAAACAAAATACAGCATTTGTTTACACCACCATGCACTGGTAAATGTCTTTACTTTACCTTACGTCAAAGGTAAGGGCATTTTGTTACATGGACTGTACAACTTTCTGATGCTCTTGAATTTATTTATTCAATGCATGAAGTTGAAGAAGTGACCCTAAACCCAAAAGGTACACATTAAAAGTATGTATTCTAGCAAACAAAAAGATTGCATCCACACATCTGTAATTCATAAAATTCAATGCACAAATTAAACAACAGGTTAAATTCTCTCAGTAAGTCTGATAGAAAAATGTAGATACAACACAGAGCAGAAAGTATAAGCTTATGAACAATGAGCTACATTTCCCTCACACTTTATTCTAAAGAGAGAACTAATTATTTCTCTGCCTGAACATGATTAAAACCACTGATCTGTACTGATGCCCTCCAACAGCTTCACTCAAAATACTCAGTGGTACCCATGGTACAATCCCCTTTTATCTTATGGCAGGGGGGTTTGTCCTTTGGGAGAGCAGGTACCTCAGCATTCAGAGCCCAAGTTTTAACGTTAGCTGGAATTCCTGCCAAGAGCCATTACATATGGCTGCTACTGACTTGAAAGATTGCTGAGGCTACTCACCCAAGAGGATGGGCAAGAATTTGTTTCTTCAGATTATAGTTATGTTGAAATGGACACACTGCCAGGTATTTACCAGGTTGTTTTATTCTAGCTTTCCTAATCTTGAAAATCTGTTGCTCTTCTGATAAAAAATAGGCCACTATAACATCAACAGGAAAATGACCACTAACTCGTTCTCCAATGGTTATGGCACAGCCGTATGTGCTTATTGGCAAAGTACCTCTCCAGCTCACACATAAAGCAGGGCTTTGGATGAGGATGACTGAGTGAAGTCCCTCCCAAATGTGACTGCTAGGCCAGAAGACAGACTGTATTTCCTGTGCAATTCCTGCAGAAGAATTCTGGTTCCTGGATTTGTGGCAGCTCTGACAACAAACCAAAGGTGCCACAAGAGGAAATACTGCTTTCTTTTGCCCCTAGGGGGATGCCCTCCCTTAATCACACAACACAGTACAGCCCTGAATAAACACTTGCATTCACACGTGGATAACCTGGCTTATGTCAGCAAGAGAATGTGCCCTTGTTACTGCAGATATACTGCTGCAAAGTGCATATTCACTTGCCCCCTTGCATATCTTGGGAAAAACGAGACTAAAAAAAAAGAAAAATAAAAGTTACCTGTTTCACTTAATTCTTCAATTGAACCAACAAATACTTCATGTGAAAACACTGGGAAGTTGTCATTTATGTCCACAACTTTAATTGGGAGGTCTATTGGCTCTTCCAGTTTTGCCCCATTCTTATCTAGTGCGTGGCCTCGGACCTGACAATACAGACAGAAACAATAAGGAAATCCAATGAGTGACTGTCATATATACAAATATATATGCAAAACAGAAATACATCTACTATATATAACAAAATCTAGAGATTATAAAAGCATATTTTATATGCTTATAAATAGAAACAGGTATACACATGCACAAATATCCAGAGATACATTAGATATTATTTCAAGCAAACACATTTAAAGAAAATAAATAACAAAAGGACAGGAAGGGACCTATAAAGAAAAAAAAATTATTTTCAACTTACAAGAAGAATTGGAGTCTTTTCTCTGTCCACCCTTCCTGTTATGTTCAGGTCACCAGTCTTTCCATTGATAACAAATAATCCATAAGGGGGTTCCGTTACTCCTTGACCAGATATAGTATAAGTTACTACTATCCCTGAATCTTCAAGATCTGAATGTATCTAGCAGGAACATAACAAATTAAATAGCATTTAGTAAATAAAATCATATTTAAAAGTACAACAAAATATTTTTGCTATCTTGTAATGAGCAAACAAAAATAAATATTTAACACATTCCTCTGCATTCCTTTGACTGTGGAGATGTTGAGATGAATGCAGGAAGGGCTGCATGTTCTGTTTGAGAATCTGGTGCAGGGAGATGAGAAACATCTGGAGCAGAGAGTTTATCTGGGAGGTCAGACCTCAGCTAACAAATATACCAGAACAGGAGGAGGGATAGGGTGGAGGAAAAAAGGTCAGACCTGGAGATGAACACGTAGAAGAGGCTGCAGAGATCAGAGGTTACACCCTTTCTCTGCTGTCAGCAGATACCCAAAGCATCTGGAAAACTGTGCATTGTGCCAGCATCACCATCAAGGGGCAGCCCAAGCAGAGGGCAACAGCTTACCACCATCTGCAGTTTATATGCTGAAGTGGTAGGAGTGGTGAATTTAGGTTTCAATGATGGTGCTGATCCAGATGCCTATCACTCTTGCACAAAGGATAACACCTCAGTTATTTTTAGTTCTGTTTCCTAAAAGACTAGACATACACCATCATGCCCTATGTACAACTCTCTGCCCAATACCACCAGCAGATTTGGAACCCACTTGCCAAGATCAACCCTAGCTGAGTATGGGTGGTGCAGTGCAAAAAACTCAAAGATATTGCATTCCCAAAAGCTTAATGAAAATTGGGCTATGAAAAGATGAGAGACTGAGACAAGCCGGGCTTTAAAACTAAAGGAAACAGAAGGAAATTTGTCAATCTTAATTTGGCATTCAATAGCTCTTTAAAATTAAAGAATTGCTCATCAATGAGTTTAGGGAAGCTACACTCTTACTTTACATTTTCATCTCTATCTTCATGTGTATTGTGTATTTAACTCTTTTCTGGGCTTACTCTGGCAATTGGATTCTTATAGGAATTGTCCTCCTCCTCCCTTATGAAAGCTGGAGGGACTGTCCATTCTCGCTTCTGTCTGAGTAGGCTTTTGGGATGAGACAGCATGCCACTCCTGTCATTTCGGTTATAAACCTGTGAAGAGACAAGATGGAATGTCAGCATCATATTTAGTCATTTCAGATAAATGCTTAATTGCTGCTGTAGCCAAGACTTCTGAGTAACTTTTGCTCTTTCAATAGCTAGCAATTTCAAAATCATGTAGCAGCATCAGCCACAATATAAGGGCTGAGTCGCAATATAAGGGCTATACAGTCCTCAAGCTGGTTAAAGGGGAAAACTGCACTGGTCTTTTCATCAAGACAGAATTAGGCAACACAGGCTTTAAATAGATGAGCAAGTTTCCATGACCAGCGGTTGGTGAAAATACACCTGCTCTGGAAGATTTAAACACTTGTCATCAGACGTGGGAAGAAGTTTGGCACTAAGGCTGTTTTCAACCACCGTTACTGCCTTACCACAGTGTTTCTCTTCCCACCAATACTGCCTTGCTTATTCAAACTTCTCTTTAAAACAGAATATATGGAAGAGCAGGCCTCTATTCAATCCACTCAATATCTCTGCTATCCTTGATCAACTACACTTCATTCTCTCTCCACATGACACCCTTCATCCTTTCTGGTCACTTTCATTTCTACTGTCTCTGTTGACTCCCAAATTAACATATTCAATAAAACGGTTGTTTTCATCTACCAAATTCAAAAAAGCAATCTACATTTTTTATAGTGATAGGGGAAGTTCCTCAAAGTTCAATGCCACTCTGGGTGATGGATGTAGGAATCTATCCACTTACTTTTCAGCTTTCATTTCGCTATTCATTATGCAGCTTTCACATTTCAGAAAATGGTAGACTTCAAGA
Organism: Petroica traversi; assembly: GCA_025920805.1. Classification (NCBI taxonomy): domain Eukaryota; kingdom Metazoa; phylum Chordata; class Aves; order Passeriformes; family Petroicidae; genus Petroica; species Petroica traversi. The sequence goes on from JAHLSL010000019.1 coordinate 6,570,291, forward strand.
CATTTTTCAACTGAGATAAGGCATGGCCTTGACACGTTGCTCAGAGAACCCTTCTACAGGCACTGATAAAGAAAAAGCTTTCCATTATATCCTACCTTCACGTAGAGTCCATGTCCATAATTCAAACAGATCTGCAATGGAAATTATGACAATCATTATTAATTCTATTCACTTCAGCAGTACTAAAATTTAACTTCTGTGACCTGCTTCGTAAGAGCAGCAAAAGCCACAAGGAAGAAGGCTTATGACCTTTATAAATTAATATTTACCCATAATAGCTTCTGAAAAATTCACTCATAACCATTGACATTAAAAACATACATGTTAACTATATGATAATTAAGTTTGGCACCCTTTTCCTAGCAGGAAACATCTTATAAGCAATTAGTAATTTTTTTCTAATAAATTCAGACTTTATAGTCATTTTTAAACAGCCATTTTTTTAGTACAGAATAATGCTTCGGTATTGCAAAACTATGAGGATGTGCCATTGATAGAAACAAGTGTTGGCTGCTGGCAGCACTTTAGAGAAGCTCCCTCTTCTGGGCAAACCTTGGATTTGTGGCTGTGGTGGGTTACCAATGACAGCAGAGAAGAAAATCTAAATAGTGTTTAAAGGCAAGGACTAACCCAAACAATCTGCTGAAGTGTACACAGCAGAAACAGCTCTCTGACTCAGCACCTTGCTGGGAGGATAAATAGCATTACTTATTTAAACAAGGCAGGGGCATTCACTCTGACAAAACTTTACAGGTTCAGTATTGGGACTGGGCACTCCTCATGCCAGGATAGGCCAGGACAGCTATGCATGCCCTTGAATGACTCAGTTAGGTGGCAACTCCTGCCTGGAAGAAGTCACCTCATCAGAGACCCCATGTTTATATCCACTCTGCAAGTAACAATACCTCTCAAACTGCAAAAAATGTAGGTACTGGGAAACAGCAACAATGAAAAGTAGGCTATTACAATATGGAAAACCTACAAATCAAGCTTTTGAGCTCTGTACATATAGTGAATACTGTTCTGAAAACTATTACTACTTCTATTTTGCAATTTAGGTGATTATTTTTTCAGGCATGCAACTGCCTAAGGCAAAGCAGGCTCAGAAAAGGTGGTTTTCTACTCAAGTAAGTCAGTCTTTGACTGGTTTCTAGTCTGTTCACTGGACTCTCCCTGTTCTTCCCTCTGACTCAGCCTTGATTACTGAATTGATGACAGCTTCTCTTTTTTTTTTTTGTAAAGATGTTATCTCTTCCCCACAAAATTCAGCAGACTGTGTTGAGCAATACAGCAGATTTCTGTTTCAACTTGTTCAACAAAACTGTTTTTCAAATGGAATTTTTCCCAATGTATATATTCTGAAGACAAAAATTATCAAGCAGTAAGCTTCCTAATTGATATGCATCATGAAGGGTACAGGATGTCACACCAAGCTGTTTTCATGGATGTTCTTAGTCTTATTTGATTTTACTAATTGTATGGATTTTCAAAATCTATTTTCATGACTAATGAGATTATACCAGCAACCGTGACAGGAGAACTTTACTTTATAGATAATGTTTTCCAACAGATGTTGCAACTCTTTTGGAAGGTGAATAATTGTCAAGATGCCATCAGAACCATCCTTGGTTGTTCTAACTGGTAAACTGGAGGGGAAAGGGTTTCTTTCTCAATACTGAATGGAGACAAGAGGCATGAGGTGAGAAATTTCCTTGCATTGGAAAGCTCAAAACCCAGTATAAAAAAATGTGTCTGAAGACTGAGAATAAGCAGATCTTCCACTGAGATGCATATCAAAAATGTGTAAAAAATTCCATTAGTCATTATAAACAGAAAACCTTTCATTACAATAAGCAAAATTAAGAATCAATCCATTTGTGTATTAGCAAATGTGTCTCAAAGCCTTCTAGGATAATGCCAAGATAATAAAATATACTTTTGCTCTTGTATTTTTCCATCTACAGTCCACAGGTAGCCTCACAAGGGACTTAGAAGATATCTACAAAATGGTTTAAGAATTACGATTTTATTCATGAAATACAAGGAGAACAAATACGTAAAAAGATCCTGCTTTTTTACTGAAAATTTTTAAATATTTTTAAAAAATTAAATGGGGGGAAAGCACATTTCAGTGACATATCTTCAAGAACAAGTGATATGTCAGAATTCAGCACCTGCTGAACAAGTGAACTTCTCTTCCCCCCCACCCTGGTTTTTTTTTTTAGTATCTTACAACTGCTTTCTGTTAAGTGGCTCAGAGTAGGAAAGCTCTGTCATTTGCTGTGGATCACAGCCTTGGCTCAAAAACCAGACACCTACTGATGACAATGTTGATGACAGAGCTGAGAACACATTATCAGAAGAAAACTGGGTGGTTACAAAAAAAAGGTCTGAGGCCTGAAATAATGAAATTGGAATGAAACACTACTGGAAAGCCTCAGGAATAGACAAGAGGGCATGGGAAAGAAGGGAGTGACTGCCATGCATAGCAACTGCAAGGCTGCTGTTGCCCAAACCCCTGCTCATCTATAGTGAGGAAGTGGCATAAGGACAGATTTTCAACACAAAGCTCAGATTTAAGCTGTAAAGCTATAAAGACGAGTAACCAAGAAGGTATGTGTCTGTATTTACTACACAATGAAACACTAATGCCTAGAAAAGCTGTCTTTTCTGTTTGTCAGGAGATTTGGAGCTTGCACCTCCTGTGAGACAGTTGGTGTTGAAGACAAGATGCAAAGACCTTAGAGATGCAAGCAGGAGGGACAATCCAAGGTCATCTACTAGGTACATCTCCTGGCCCACAGGAAAGACAAACTATACCCGAGTGCTTCCTGACAACTGTTTATCCTCTTCTTAAAAATTTGGGATGGGGGTCCCTCAGACTCACTAATCTAAGGGGGTGCCTAGATAGTCCTACAGATGAAAAAGTTGTTGCTAATTTTTATCTTCATTTTATTACCCTAAATTTTAGCATTTTAAACTCCTTTCAAGTTGACCACATTGCTGTTTGCATGAGATTCAGAGTAAGGCACATGAATTTACACATCTAAACAAAAGCTAAGTACCTAAACTTTCCGTATGATCAGCAGAGATACAGCCAATACCAACAGAGATCAGAGTGCTGTTCAACTCGCCCCCAAACCAGCCTGTATTTATTTCTCTCTGGGTTGTACTGATTGTAAGTACGTCCAGTTTGCAACCCCAACACAGGAGGATTTGTAGAGCAAAGCATTTGATGCAGAGAACCCAACACAGTCCATGTTCTGATGGATCCTTCAGAGTCGAATTAGCTTGGCCCCACAGACCAAACATCTACAAGCAGATGGATGCATCTCCCAATCCAGGAGGGATGCAATTCAAACACTCTTGAGATTTGCTTCAAAAGAAAAGTGTGATCCAACCAAACAGGTGCACTTCAGCATCCACTGCATCTCCATTTACCAAAACAGAAACCTAAATACCAATATTGAGATGTCTTAACCTCAAACCTAATCTCCTTCTTTGCAAAGTAAACAATGCTCTCATTGTATAGTGCAATTCTCCTTTATTCACATTTCCCTTTTTTTCTACTTTTCATGTATCTGCAAACTTACCAAACATCTTACTCAGTTTTTTCTCACCTACCAGCTCATTAATTTCCCTTAAAAATAAAAAAACATGATTTTGTGATTTTAGATTGTCTTTTTTTTTTTTTTTCCCTCTTCTGTGGTCCCTCCTGGACAGATCCACTTTTTTCTGAAGTCTGGTATCAAAAGTAACATACCACTTCAATTCAATAGGATGGATAAAATATTAGACCTTACATATTTCTCAGCTGCTTTCAGACCTCACCACAGCTGGATTTTCCCTCATTTTTGGAACAATATTAAAATGTTGAATCAATCCACAGATGCTTGTAAATACTTTTACCATGTCTCAACACGTTACTGGCAACAGCAGCAAGGTTCCTTTGAAATAGCTCACCTCTGCTCTTCTTAAAACCAAGCATCATTTTGTGATGGTTTTTATTTAACTTGTTTCTATAAATTCTGAAAATTAACTGCTACTGGATCTGACATTACAGTCGTGATCTAATATATTTAGGCCTGAATTTCATCCGACTCAGTCTAAGTCTAACATCCCAAACATCAGTGAAATACAGTCTGAGGAAGTTGTTCAGAGAAAAGGTTAATTTTGCTACTCCCACAGTAAGGTTTGTACATCTTTGTCAACTATCCCTTCACTCAAATGCAGGAAGTGTTCTAAGACTTCTTTTCTTGAAGACATGATGTCCACCCCCTTTAGAAATGACTGAGAAACCTCCCAGTCTAATAATCCTCAACAGCCGTGCCCGCCTGGCAGAGCCATGGTGCTGGGTGTGTCCTGGACACACTCCAAGTCAAGCCCAACCCTTTGGGTGCACCACCATTCAGCACTGCTGAACATTCCTGGAAAAGGGTCAGGGGCCTGGAGAAATCTGTTGTGACGTCTATGAGGTACCCAGGGATGATGACAAAGGGATGCAGCCTGCAGGCAGGGAGGGAGCACTGGGAGATACTTCCAGGAAAAACTGGGAGAGGAAGAACCTACCATTCCTGATGCTTCTTAGGTAGAAGATTCTTTGAAAAGACGCTACTTTAAGACTAATTTTATTTTTCAGTGGTTTCTTAAAAGTCATAAGAAATAAACAACCCTAATCCAATACTCTCAAAAAAGAAACTTGACTTTTTGCCACAAGGATGCCCAGATTGGGAAAAACCCTCAAAACTTCAAAATCCAGCAGTGCCCCTCTTTGTCTTCTGACATCAGCCAACTAAGGCAGCTTTATTATCTCTAATATTATATCCAACAATGAGGTTTTTAGGCACCAAACTGAGTTGACTCTCAGTACAGCATACCCTTACCCAACCTCAGCTGAAACTCAGGATGATGAGGATTGAGACAAATAATGTTCTTTAGGCAAAACTAACAGCATCCTAAGCCAGTGCAAACCCACCAAAATGGACAATGGTGTGGCTTCAGGTATCGGAGTGAGAAAATGTAAAAATTTTTGCACAAGTGGCTCTCCATGTTTTCCATCATTCTTTTGGACAAAACAAGGATTTTCCAACCAAACCCCAACTACCAGCTTGCCGTAAAAAACAGGTTTAATTGTCGCTGGCCAACTTCTGCATAACCACATGTCCATATTAAAGTTATCAGGCATCAGGTCTGTAGATAACAAATCTGATTTTGCAGGATCCTGAGCTCAGGGAACAAGGTCGTGACCCCCAGCACCTTCCATTCTATCCCTGCAACAAGCCATTCCTGATCCCTGCCCGGCTGCTCGGCAGCTCCGGCACAGCCCAGGGCTTGGCCTCCGCCCTCACCTTTGCCTGAGTGGCGGCAGCCGAACTTCCGCAGGCATTCTGCCAGCCTGGAAAGGTGAAAAGCAAAAGAAAATGCCGCAGATACAACAAAGAGTTTGCCGTAAACCGGCTAGAAAGAATCAGTCCAAATCCAACAAGTGGTTCATTCTCAGTTTGTTATGAGACAGTTATTACTTT
>JAHLSL010000019.1:6580815-6653473 GCA_025920805.1 Petroica traversi
GGATATGGCTCGGGGGGTCTCGGAGTGCCGAATCCGGGTCACCCACGGGCTCCCGGAGTTTGCGGTTTGTTTGCCCCGCTTCTGCCGAGGGTGCAGGAGGCGCTCAGAGCGGCTGCGACAACAAACTGATCTATTAACGAGTAATTGATAGGTGGAAGCGCCGTCTCACGGGGAAATAAAATTGTTGGGCGTTTTTAGGACTGCCTTCCCTGTAATCTTCATTTCTATACGCTCCGAGCCATATCCTTCCTACTCCTATCTGGCAGAGATCTTTCCTGGATACACCTGATTAATTGATGCTTACGAAGGCATAAGTGACTCTTCATGATGGCGAAACAATTAAACCTGCTTTCTGTACATCTTTGAGGCAGTTAGTTAATCTTTCCAGGATCACACTTAGTCGTGGTAAGTAGCTTCAGAACCCACTGGTTATGATACTATTTGTGATGCTGTTTGGGGTCGGAGAGGGGAACCAGCCTTATGGGAGTCTTTCCAATCACAGTATGTATCTTTTTTGCGTATTGTTGCAATGCACAATAAGTAATTCAGTGTCAGTTGTAGCAATTATGATTTCCGTGGCCATTATGAGGGGAAGAGCTTTACCTCACAAGTTTTTCTGAAGTGACTTATATCTGTTTGCGTTATTTACTTAGGATATCCCAATTTATGGAATTTCCTGATACCCCTGCATGAAAATAGTTGTCTTAAGTTAAAGAGAGAGAGAAAAAAAGCATAAACAAGTCAATAGATGTGAAATGCACAGTATCAAGGGCTTTTGTACGCCTTCTTTGTTTTGTCACTGAGTCACCGTGCTGGACTGATCATTTTATAACCAAACAGAACTGTGCATATTCACACAGCAGTGCACACTTAGATCCTCTGAGGAATTTCTTTAGGGTCTTGAGGACAGGGGTGTATTTTGGCCCAGGTTTAACAGCCATTATAGATACTGCAGCTAATGGTGATAGAAATACTATGAAGTTTTCGTTATTCCTGTTTGAGATAAATGAGGCAGAGCATGTCTCAGAAAGCATTCATATAACAACCCTTTTAATCTGGTGAGTTAGAAGTAGATTCTGCTTTCAGTTGTATATTACATTTCCTAGACTGATGATTAGGTATTTCTTTACATCAAAATTCTGTAAGAGAAGAACCTTGATTTACAACAACTTTCTTCTCAATCCGCAGGTTGCTTTGTGGAATTCTGAAACAATTTTTGCTGCTGACTCAGTGCACTGTTAATGAGATGATTATATATATATATATATGTATGTATGTATGTATATACATGTATATTTACAACTATTTGCCAGCTTTAAATGCTGATATGATGGAGTAAAAGCCTAAATGAATCTCTTTTGAAAAATCCCTAGAATTGATTTCCCTTTGAAATCGCATGTGCTTACAGGAGAAATGAGTAGAATAACCTTTTCCCAGAGCTCAATAGCACAGGAGCTCTTCTGCAAATTATCTTGCCAGAGCTTAGATGTCTGTTCTTAAGTTGCTTATGGCTTAAGTGTGGGCCAGCTACATGTCTTGGACGTCCTACAAGAACCTCAGCTATCATAAAACATTGTTTGTTGGTTTTTTCCCCTTTAACTTGGCTGCCTTGTATGAAAAAGTTCTGTTACCCATATTTTACAAAAAGAATTTGCCTGCTGTTGCGGAAAGAATGTCAAACAGTATCAATTTTGTTTTAAAACAGCTAGTAAGGCAGTCAGCAACCACTGAAGATTAATTTCTTTCTGCCTTTCCCTCAATTTACCTGGCAGTAGCCAAACACTCCTCCCCCCACAACCAGGCTGCAGTTCTGTCCCTACAATCAGTTTGCAGGGAAGGATCCATTGAGCATTAGACCTTGTTTTCCTGCTGGGGACAGCAGCAATTGACACTGCAGAACAAAGAGAAAGCTAATCTTTGCTTTTCAAACCATAAAAGCAGCTGAGCCCTTCTTGGAGGCTTTCGAGGTGTGAGGCATACACCAGGTTGTGTTGTCTCAAAGTACAAGCATCTGTCTAAATTCTCTTGATCAACTTTTAACAGCAAATTAGTTATCATCTAAAACAACCTAACTTTTGTCAGGAGAGAGGGTGTTTGCTCTCAGGAATAATAGTTGTAAGCACTGGTGTTCTAGCAAGTTACTATCACACCCTTGCCATAGTGGCTGGGTCTTGGTGCCTCCCCCGAAACCTTGCCTTGTCCCCAGCTCTGCCTGCCACTCCCTATTCATGCTGACTAATCTTCCTTACAGCAGTGCCAGGAAACTTCTGGATTCTCTGGGATGGAGGACAAGGACATGCTTGATCAGACCAGCAGAGTCCATCTCTGCCTCTTACAAAAGCAAGGTTATCTTTACAATTGTGGTTTTTGGCTTTTTTTGTTGTTGTTTTTTTTCGAATAATAAAATTTCTTCTTTTAGACAAGTGATTCAACCAAAAGAGACTAGTGCAGTACCTAGGAAATGGTGTTAAGGTTGAAAATGGTCTTAGTAGTGAAATGTTGAAATTAATTTATATTCACATGAAGCAATTATACAAATATTTTGCCTTGTTTTAAATTATGTCATTAATCTTTTCTGCATTGTTTAAAGATTCTTTACTGCACTGTGATCTCAGATGCCACTCATTTCTTGGGAAAAGATCCCAGTTGAAAGCAGTGTATCACGTCATTGCACAAATACATCAAAATAACATTTAGTTATTCAAAATAGGTGATGGATAATGCATAATCAGTAAAAAATTATACACATGACAGAGGGTTTCTAACCCCCAGACAGCTCTCGAGACTGGAACAATTGCAATAGGTAGAGTCACCAGCTTTGAAGTGCTCGCACAGCTATGCACATGCATTCTTTTGCTCCAACTGAGAAGTAGATTAGCAGCAGGATTTGATACTTTAAGCAAACACTTGGCATTCTAAAAACGGAGTCATTGTTGTTCCTGGGTTCGTTAACTATGTTTTTGATTTTCCATGCCTCCTGTCATGCTCCTTAAACAAATTCGAGCAGGAATAATCCCTCCCTTTATTTTGCTTTACCTCCTCTCTCTCACTCCACAACTTTCTCCTTATCTTTCTCTGCTCAGCTCTTTCCCTTATATGCATTCTCCTGTTTGCTCCTTGCATTTTTTTTCCCTTTTCTTTTCTGCTGTGGCCAGGTTGTTTAACTTTTCAGGTGCCAGGTGCAGCTGTGGAAATGAGTAAACCTGCTGAGCTGCAAGCTGTGGGCTTGGCAGAGCTGTAAAATAACCAGGCCAGATCCTTGCCCTGAACACAGGCATTTTGTTAGTGACAGCCTGATATACTGTCTTTTATGTGTGTGTGAAACCAGGCGTGGCAGAGTAACCCTTTTGTTGCTTTCCTCTGCATAGCAACTGGCGTGCCTCTGAAATTGCCTCTAGACTTTTTTCAAGGTAGTGTGGCTCTCTTTCTGGAAAAAACTCAAATAACAGAGAGCATTTAGGTAGATACAAATATACAATTGCTCTGCTGTGCAGCTAGTAGAATAGAATAAAATAAATAGCATAGTCTAGTTCAGCTAAAAGAGACCTAGAACAATCAGTTCATCTGGCTGCCTGACCCCTTCAGGGCTGACCAAAAGCTACAGCATGCCATTAAGTTGAAAATCCTCTTACCCACTGATAGCTTGGGGCCTCAGCCATCTCTCTAGGAAGCCTGTTCCACAGTTTGAACAGCCTCTCATTAAAAAATTGCTTTCTGATGTCCAGTTTGAAACTCCTTTGGTGGAACTTTGAGACATTCCCACATGTCCTGTCACTGGATACCTGGGAGATCAACACCACCTTCTCCACTTTTCCTCTTCAAGAGGCTGTAGGGAGCGATGAGGTTGCCCGTTAGCCTTCTTCTCTCCAAGCTGGACAAACCCAAAGTCCTCAGACACTTCTCATAGAACATGCCTTTCAGCCCTTTCACTAGGTTTGTTGCTCTCCTCTGGACGTGTTAAAGGACCTTCACATCCTTCTTGACTTGTGTGGGGCTCAGAACTCCGGGTGAGGCCACTCCAACACTGAACACAGCAGGATAATTTCATTTTAAGACTGATTGGGTGTGCTGTATTTGATGTACCCCAGGCTGGGGGTTTCCCTCTGGGCTGCCAGGGCAGTGCTGACTCCCACTGAGCCTCCTGCTGGCCAGCACCCCCCAGTCTCTACAGGGCTGCTCTGAAATCACTCCTTTCCAATGTTATACTTGTGTTTGGCATAAGTAGAAATATTAGACTCTTTTTTGTCTGTGAATTTTTATCAGTGCTGAGCAACAGAACTGATTTCAACAGAAAGACAATTTTGAAAAGTTGCACCTCGGAAAAAATCTCTGCTGATTTTACTCTAATCTGTCAAGTCCAGTATCAGCTGCAATGGTAAGTTTTCAGGGACTGTAGATACAGGAATGTGGCATTCCCAGTTTCAGAAGAAAAAGTACTATTATATTATTTTTTTCTGTCACAATTGAGGTACATGAGCTAATGAACATAAAACTATTGTGTGTGCCTCTCTGCTATGTCAATAGGTAACCTTAGAAGGGGTTGGCTTAGCAAAAAAACAGGGCTCCATTTTAAAACTGAAGAATAATGCAGGCAGAAAACCAGATATCAACTGACCCGAAGTTTAGGCTGGAAATTGGAGGAATGTTGAACTCTGATTGGTGTGTTTGGAGTGTCTTGGTTGGAAATTCAGAGACGAGATGATTCAGGGACTCAATGGATTTTTCGGGGCAGATTTCAATCAACTCATGAAAGAGATTCTATAATGTGTTTCCCAGTTGACAGTGGACTGGTGGTTATAACAGGAAGTCACTTCACATTTTTATAGAGTCATAGAATTATTTGGGTTGAAAGGGACATTTAAAGGTCATTTAGCCCAATGCAATAAACAGGTACCTCTTCAGCTAGTTTGGGTAATAAGTATCATTCCAAATTAACTAAAAGGATCCTCAGTTTTCTAAGTCTTTGTTATATGAAGTGAGACATGCACTCAGGAGGAGTCCCATGATTCACGCTAATAAAGTGGTCAGTCTGAAGATAAAAGGGAGTCTTGGTTCCCATATCCTTACAGACTCCAAGAAACTTTAGTAAGGCAGTAATCACAAGCCCAGGAGACTGGACTAGATAGTCTTTTAAGAGGCCTTCCAAACCAAGCAGTTCTATAATTCTATGATTTTTAAAAGGCACATTAGAATGGACTTATGTGCTCTCTGCATTTACAGAGGATGACAAATTACAAAAAAGGAAGATTTAAGTGAGCTTTTAAGTTACTTCTAAGTTGAACTTTCCAATAGGAATTAAAGGACAACTGGCCTGTTGAATCCTCATTACTGTAAATTTTAGGGTTAGGGTTGATCTTCTGATGAGTCCCTTCTGTTCCCATTTGCATTAGGCAAGTTTGACTGAATAAAACACAAACAAATTAGGTAGGACAGTGAACTCCAGTCCTTTAATGCACTTTCAGCATCTCCTGGTGATATGAGAGGGGCTGCTGTAGTCAGGTGCTGTTTATTAGTGATTGGGGATGTAGACTTCACAGAATCTTATTACCTTAAAGATGATCTGGTTTCAACCTCCCTGGTTGGGATGACTTGCAGAGAGATCTAGATAGAATGGAAATTTGGGCAGTGATTAATGGGAGGAAATATAACCAGTCAAAATGCTGGATTCTGCACCTAGGATGGAGTAAAACTGGGCACAAGTATAAATTGGGAGAGGAGTGACTGGAGAGCAGCCCTGAAAAAAAAGGCAGGGACATCTTCCACTAGATCAGGATACTCAAAGCCCCATCTGGCCTGGCCTTGAACACTTCAGGGATGGAGCATAGTGCCTCTGCTCTCTCACAGTAAAGATTTTCTTCCTAATATCTAATCTAAACCTGCCATCTTTCACTTTAAAGCCATTCTCCATTGTCTGTCACTGCATGCCATTTTAAAAAATCCCTCTCTAGCTCTCTTCTAGGCCCTCTTCGTGTACTGGAAGGCTGCTGTAAACTCTGACCTTATAACTTTGTGTGTACTTGGATTTTTTGTAATGACTTGAATGGTTGGTGTGTGGTGTAAAGCACTTTCCAGAATTAGACATTTTTCCCCTCTCTTTTCCCCTTTAGTCCCATGACACCCCCCCCCCCCCCAAGGAAAAGGTCCAAATGCTCTTTTGCCTTCTCTTTCTCTTTTAACCTATAAATCAAAACAAGAATTTATATTGCTAAGAATTTGCTGTGTTGTCTAGTTTTGCATGAACTTTGCACCTCAGCCCCCATTCTCTTGAAATTGCTTGTGGGCTTTACTGTGAATCCTAGATTCACTCTTCACTTATTTATGTTAATACTATAAGGTTTTCCTGTGACCAACTTTAAAAATGTTTAAATATTGGTGTTTAAGGCCTGTAACAGGTGAAAATACTTTAATCTTAGCTAAATTAAATAACTAAAAAATTTCAGGATAAGTGAGGAAATTATAGACACAAGTTTCAGAAGCTTAAAATGTCTAGTGAGTTAGTCTGTAAATCACAAATGGTCATGGAACAAAGACCTGGCTCTGGTAAGACTTCTGTCAGAGAGTGCCATGGACAGGCACACTTCTGTGTGGGATGGTTATGGGATATGTATCCACTTCAAGACCACTGATATTCTGTTGAATCAAAACACGTGCTAATTTAAATGGCAAAAAGGAAAAATCATACACAACCCAAGGGCTGCATTCCCTTTTTTCCCCCCCACTGGTTACACAGCTATGTGCAAACCATATTGGTTAACATCTGTTGACTGACAACTTTCCATTAAGACTTGCCTGTTTCAGATGCTTTCAGATGATTCCTCCATAAAAAGTGCAAATCCCAGACAATCTCCTAGAAATGAGACTAGATAGCTTTTCAAGGGTGATGAAGAAAGCTATTTGCAAGCACTGGCAATATTGCTGAATTTTTAGTTTAAACTCTGAATTCAGGTGTAATAAAATTTAAAGCAAGCCCCACATGACAGTGAAGCAGAACTGATAAGAATTAGAATAAAAAAATGGCTGTATTTCTCTTCATTCTGTCTCTGAGAATGCTAATGGGAGATGCCATTTAGGAAGTGTGTACCAGCCTGGACACTGCTTGCAGTCCATCCCCTAGTACTCACCCAGATGAGGCTATTTAGTTTGTATTTGTTGTCTTGTTACACATTAATTTCTTTAGTCCCTTTCTAAGGTTCTTCATGTACCTACAGCTTGCCATAGTCACTTTTATTCAGTAATATGCTAACTAAGAAGGTCACAAAGATAAAAGTCAGATGTACATACTCAGAAACAACAGAAAAGCATTACTTTCCTTCTAGTGTTTATAAATTTTGCATGTCCAGTAGTTATTATTTTGTTATTCATATTCAAACATTTGATCTAGAGTGGATTTTACAGTCAAATAGCATTCATTATAATAGATATTCAACATCAAAGACTCAAGAAGTGTCCTCTGCATATGTGCTACAGGCACATTGCTGACTATGTATTTATGGGGGTTACCAAAACACTTTAGCACCTGAGCATCTTAGAATCATTGATTCTAAGAGATTCATTCATTGCAATTCCCCATTTCAAAGAAAATTTATTGAAAATTCAGAAAAATTAAACAACTTACCGAGATCCTATAGGGAATCCTGGGGAGGCTTTGTCTCTTGAGTCCTGTTCTTTGTGTCACAATTCACCTCCTTGACAATCTGAGCCTGCAGTGACTGGCATAGCAACAGACCCTCACCTAGATCTTTGGAACTGGGTCACTATAAAATCAAAGCCTGCAGGTACACAATTACCATTGGTTTTACCTAGATTTTGACTGACTTGAAACAAATATTTAATGAAGGAGATGGAACAAAGCCTGTAGGTGATATGTGCATTTTTTTTGTTTGTTTTTTAGAGCTTTCCCAAAAATTAGGAAAAATAAAAGGATTAAATAGGTAACTATCTAAATTTGCAGGCAGGCCCAACAGTGCATGATGGGCATCAGAAGTTGGAGTACATGATGGATGTCTACTAAGCAGCTTTTTTTTACTACATTGTCATTTTATGGCTGTTCTATTTCCTAACTTTCTGCACTGCATCCTGAATTACAAGATGCTGTTTACCAGCTGGTTGCAATAAGAAAATATGATAGATTCATCATTATACAAATGTACATCCAAAACTGTCACCAGTTGTAATTTTGTTATTATTCTCCTTTTTTTTTAAAATTTAAGTACACTTGGAATAGGAAATAACTTTGTCTATTGACCCATTTTTGAGTTTTACCTATGCTCCCATAGATTTCAGCTAAAGTTGCTAGAGCAACTTTAAAAACTTTTAGAACTTTAAAAACTGGTGTTGTGTAACATAATTTTGTTTCGTTTCCATTTAGGTAGGTTCTAAATACACAGAAGGTAAATGGTAAATTGTCTTTGTTGCACTGGAATCAGCAGTATCATCAGACTGATAGCAAAGTTACTATAAATTTGAAGATGGACAATTTTTTCCTCTTACTTCCTGAAAAAACACTTAAATCATTATCTGAAATATGTGTGAGTGCCAATAATAATTCTGTATGAAACTGCAGAAAAAAGATGACAAAATGTTAAGGCAAAATAAAATGATAGATTAGATGACATTTGCTTAGTGCATGATATTTTTTTAAAAAAGCAGTAATTTACTGAGTTCAGATATGGCTTCTTGAAAAAAATCTGTACAAAAAAAATTTGTTATCATGAAAACTGGTATGGAACAATGGAAAGAATTTTGATTTTAGAACCAAAGTGCTTTTACTTGGTTCAGCTCATTTTGACTCGTATGCAGTGAATGTACCTGTGATGCCTGTGCTGCCCAAATACTGTGTTTCTAGAGACTCTGCTTTCCTTCTCTTTGTGGCTTGTAGTCCAGCATTAATTTATAACTCCTCTGAAGCACTGTTTCAGAGTTGCAGGACTGAAGGGTATCACAGAAAAGGCTGTCTAAAGAGAGAGAACAATGCAGAGAATGATGTAATTCTTGTGAGTCCTGGCACACATTTCGACAATCTGAAATGAAGTATTGTATCAATTTGACACATGAAATAATTTTGTTTTGGGATAATGTGACTTTATAAGCAACACCTTCTGTTTGGTTTTTTGGGGATTTTTTTTGGGAAAGAATGAGATTTTTTTCTGAAAAAACCCCAACAGTTTAAAGGAAACTGTATTTCCCACTGATAAATGGAAAAAATATAGCCTGAGCCACTCTTTGTAAAACATGATGTTCCAAATGATCATTTATTGTATTTTTTCAGTGCCATTCAGAAATTATTACAAACAAGTCTCTGATATTTTTATTTATGAAAACACAAGCCCACAGTAATAATACTTATATTTTAAATAAAATTAAAATGATGCATTTGGTGACTCAATAGTGAGGAGCATTTGAATTATTCACTTATGTTAATTCAAGGAAAATGGCAGAATTTTTTAAATTGTTGCTTAAATTGTATGGCCTTTTCATATTGTGCATAGTAAGTACTGCTCACAACAGTTTAAAAGTGCTACTTATTACCACAGAATTAGGACAGAGTAAAAAGTATTGAAACTTACAGTTCAAAAACGGAGACAGTGTTCCTAAGATAGAAATCTAACAAGACCCTCAGCTTGAGGCTTTGTTTTCTTCCATGTCAATATACTTCTCATCATGCCAAGATCTCAAAGAGCCTGTTTAAAACTGTAGGATCCTACTCCCAAATAAGCCCGAGTTAAAAAAACAAAACAAGCCATGCACTTGCTGTTGCCTGCTGCTGACTCTTCAGTTAGAGCATTTTTCTTGAAAGGTTTAGAGTAGAACTGATATCACTACTGTCTTTCTTTTCTGAAAACCACTACTTCTTCATTGTTAAACAATACAATTAAATGTAAGACAGCAGATTTAGGCTTCTGAATTACAGCTGGAAGAAAAGAAACAAAATCAGTGTCTGCTGGCCAGAATTAAACTATATGTTATCTTTTTTTAGCAATGAAGCTAGAAAAAGAATTAGAACTGAATTTTTAATGAACCAAGTATTTGTTCACATCTCCACATGCATTTTTTCCAATTTGTATTAACTGAAAAGAATCTTCAATTCACTAAGAAAACAATTTTTAAGAAGTTTGTAAAAATTACACAGCAGTAGGAATTAATATTCAGAAGTGCACTGGAAAATGCAATTGCAGTTTGATATGAGAAACCAATATTGAAAGATTATAGAAATATTTCAAGAAATTGTATTACATAATAATTGATAATTAAAAAGTTGGTAAAAGATAGTACTACAAGTAGACAACCACCACATAACCAAAATCTGTCCTTTGAAACAGCATTTTTTCTATATTTTTCTATTAGTTTTCCATTTCCCTATTTTTTCTATTCATTCTTCCCCTATTTCTAGACATGTAAGAGACCACAGTTCAGACACTCATATTTCACACAACATTCCTGTTTAAGGAATTCAGCATATGCTCCTGAAGACTAGTTTCATTACTTTGAACACAATTCAGAAAAAATATTTCTGATTTGCTTAAGATGATTATGGAAATATTTACACAAGACATAGTTTTTTGGTTGTTTTTTATTTTTTTACATTAAAATATTTTCTAATGGGCTTTGGCTCTATTGCATAGGCTTTTTATATATCCAGATAGTAATATACATTTTAAATATTTAGTTTTTTTACTGTAAACAGACAGTTAGCAAAGTGGAAGGAGTTTGTCAGCATTCCAGTAAACTTCTGCAGAAATTTTCCAGATATAAAAGGATACAGCTTTGTATGTTAGTACCTGGTTGTGGGAACCATAATTACAGTTGGTACTTAACTTATAGGAAATATTAATCCCTTTGAAGTCAATACAATTTTAGTCATACTTAAAGTAATCAAGGCTACGGAAAGAAGCAAAACCAGCAATATGTTAGATTTTCTGGGGAGAGCATCTAGCATGCTCAGCTGCTTTAGAAAAGAACCTGAAGTTATGGAAGGGACCTTTTCTGGAGGTACCTTGGATTTGGCCATGACTCCTGGGGATTACAGATGTTAATGGCAATGTCAGTGACTCAGGGTGCCATGCAGGCTGTTGTTGACAACAGATCTAGTTGCATTTCCAAAAACGTCTTTTAAAAAACCTTTTCTTGGTATCAGACTCAGAAACCTGTCATCCATTCCTTCTGAGGTACATTTGGATATGCAACTGAAAGTTTCTTTTCCATTTTGTAGAGTGGGAGGTTCACAGACAGCTCTTAAACTTTTCACTATCCTATCTGTCAAAGCTAAAGAAGCAAAATTTGGGGGAAAACTACTGATTTGGTGGTCTAGCAAAAAAAAAAGCTAGTCTCTCCTTAAACCTCTATTTTATTTACATTGAAGTGATGTTGGGTATGCTATGGTTACTATACATATGATACAGAAGTAAAATGAGATAGAAGCTATATTTCAGTATTCTGTTCCTTCAGATCATATTCTAAGACATGTTAAGGTATCATTAGAATAACAGAGTCCAATAGAGCTGTTTTTGTGGAAAATAAAAGCCAGATTTAATTAAGTTTATAGACTAATAAAGACTTTTTCAGTTAATACATTCAAATAAACTTTCAAAATATCAATGCAAAATACATTGACATATGAAATAAAAAATTTCCACATTACATATTAGCAAATTTATAATGCTTCCAAGTGTTTTTTTCTTTTCAGGAAGACTTCAGCTGCCAGTGTCAGTAATACAACACTTGCTATTGCCTCCTCACATCACAAAGCTTCCAAGATTTAATTTTCTTATCAGTATTTGAAACGAGAATGGGCACAGTATGCTATATCCCTCTTAATTTAACCTGACACTGGTGATTTAAATCATAGTCATAGTTTGGCACAAAAATCTGACTAAGAGTTCCTTGTTGTCACTGAAGTCCTTTTAGATTTGAGCAAAGCTGTAATGGGAATGGAGAAAGGATGAAGCCAGCATCTTCCTGGGTGACAGTGTCAACGCGGCAGCACCAGCTGCGACGAATCGCTGGTCACGCTCCTCACCATGGCAGTAACAGCATGGCAGGCTCTGGCAGGGTGTTTGTTTACTGAGAACTTCAGAAAGCAATGGAAGTGCATTATGTTTATATAATTATTATTTATAACTATTGTTGGTGATGAGAGAAATGGTTGAAAGTGCCGTTTTGTAGCGCTTCTTGAATTACATGCAAAGTAAAATGATGCATTTGAAAGTGCTTATTTAGTCTTGAGTTGACTAATTATTAACTACATTCTTTTCCTCTCTTGTCAGTGAGGGGCTATTAACCCAAATCTGGTTACTGTGAGAGATCACTCAGCTGCACACAGCATTTTAAAATGCTTTTGTAAATTAATTCCTGCTGGTACTGTTTGCACACAAGGATCCCCTCTCACTGCTCTCCTTGGTCATCAGATATCTCTCCAAAAATACTAGAGTCTGTTTATACAAGTGCAGTGCTAGGTGGAGAGCAAGAAATAAATTTAAAGCTAACTTCTATTTTCCCTTCACTGACAAAGTCCTGCATTTGACCTCAAAATGGGGCACCCTTCAGAGATCCTCACACAAGTAGGAATCCCTGAAATTCTAGCGCTATTTTGTAGTTATAAATAATAACAATATTTTTGATGGGTGGCAGCTAATGAGTGTCGATGCAAACAGCGATTTCAGCAGGAAGGGGTGCCGGCAGAGGCCTTACTGACTGGAGTACTGCACGGTGCTATACTTTGTCACTCGTCTCCGGGAGGTGCCTGGAGATGCCGTGCCCATTCCCTGGCCAAGGTGACTTTCAGCACTGAGCATCTGACCCGTGCTGCTCAGGCCTCCCAGGTTTGCTCCCCCCAGGCTTGTTCCTCCCAGGCTGCTCATCCCAGACCCTGACACTACTCTCTCTGTGACCACCACATTGTGGGCGTTGGACAACTCTGAGGGAATATTTATCAGGCTGCCTGGCATGCCAGAGGCAGGCCTGAACACCCTTTCTGTCACTACCACATTTGACCCATCTACCAAATCAGGAATGCTGAGAGATGCCGGGAGTCGGGAGTTAGGTGCGATTACTCTTTCCGTGACGATGACGTTGGAGCCCTCTGTGAGATCAGGGATATCTAGCATGCCACGCAAATCAGAGGCAGACGCTGGCCCGACAACCCTCTCTGTCACGACAACGTTGGATGCACGCAGAGGGTCAACGAAAGGAGAGGGGGAGCCGGAGGTGTAGGTCTCGGTCACCGTCATATTGCCATGCAGCAAGGGATCCGGCATTGGCCTTGGGGGCTGTATGGTTGTCCCAGACGTGTAGGTGTTTTCAGTAACAACCGTTGTGGTGCCAACTGGGGGAGGCATGGGTGCGCTTCCATTGACAACGATGGTGGTACCAGGTGGCGGGAGGTTTAGATCAGTTTCAGGGCTGGGGAAGGGAATGTTGACGCCTGGCCAGGGTGGGTTGACATCAGGGAAAGGTTCGAGCTCTTTGCCCAGACAGATCTCTGCTAGGGTCTTAAATTTTGGTCCTAATGTATCCAAATATGTTTCATCAATATCTTCTCCAATAAAGCTGCAGCAACCCACGGAGCCAACAGGGGTACCGACTCCTTCATGATCATAGATTAATAGGCAGTCGTTTGCCGGCCGGCCTTCATCTTCATCTGCATACACAAATGCTTTCTGTAGTTTGCAAAAATAAAAAAAAAATGGAAAAAAAAGAACAAAAGAACAGAGTGAATTTTGTCAGGTTTTTAACCACGAGTACTCAAGCCACAGTAATTTCCCTAATCACAGTAAGGCCCAGCTGACTTGTAAAACAGGACATCAACAGGGCAGACTATACCATCAGCATTTTTTAACCTTGAAATAAATTTATTTAAATATTACTGTGTTTTATTCTTGTTTCTGCCAACACATAGCATCTCAAATTTGGTCTGTCATCAGTGGGTCTTTCTGTGAGTCAAAAGGGACAGGCAAACAGATGTCTTTTTAAGGCAGCAGAATCTGAACAAAGTGGTAGGCAGAGGAGTGAAGCAGGGTGGTGAGAGGAACAGTGGAGAGACCAAGATAGAAGAGATAGGGTGGAGGATTGCCCACAGTGTGGGAGTCTTGGTGCGTCCAGAGGGGAGTCCGTTTTGAGCAAGAAGGAAATCGCCAGCTGGGGATGATGTTGGGGATCCAGGTGTGGTCATTGGAGAGGGATCAGGCAGGAAAGAGGAGAATTTAAAGTGAGTGCAGAGTGGGGTTGAAGGAGGCAGGAAAGTATGGAATGAGAGGCCTGGGAGAGAGAGTCAGAGAGTTTGTGAAATGAGATGGTCCAGGAGAATACCAGGAGTAGTATGTGGAGACCTATGGCCAGCAGAGAATTAATACATAGTGCTCCAGGCCAAGGCAGGAAGATTGCAGTCTGGGAGAAATCCATGCTCAGGATGCCAGGACTGCTCTGTTCTCACCTCCACTGAACCTAGTTTAGATTTTGAAATGCAGCAATCCTTATATCTTAATTGATGTTTTCGTGACATGCAATTATAACATTTATGCCTCACAGTTTATGCATATGAATAAAAATATAGCCCATGAAACCATTAATCATGTAAGTTCCATACAATTTTTTAATCCCATATGTAAAGGCTGGTTAAGGCATTGTCGATTGAAAAACTGCATATTGGTGCCACTGTCAGTTCACAAGTCTTTTAGGGTGCAGAAATGGCAATAAAAATGTGGAAGAACTGATGTTTAAATTTCTTTAAGAATTAAAATGACTTCGTCAAACAAGCTGGACAAGAAGCGGGAGTGAACAATTTAAAGAAGTTATTATATATTTATACACTAAGAAAGGGGGAAAATACATAAATTTGGTGGGTACTTATGAAACTGAAGTAATTTAATTGCTTCCTACACATACCTGCAGTGTACAAATTTTACAAAATTTGTAACTTTACAAAATTTTACTAAAAAACTGTTGAATAATCAATCTACTATGGTAGCAGCTCAAAGACAGTACTACTGCTAGTGTTGTAACTTTTCCTACCAGTGTGAACAGCTTTTCTCTCACAGCAGTCTTATATCATGGTAGTTTCAATTTTAGTAGAATTAATTTGGATTTCCACCATGTAACCTGTGAAGGAGAATCTGACAGAAAGTACGCTCAGATATAACTCAAAGAATAGCAACTAATTACCTCAGAGAAATAGTTGTCTAGGAAGGCCATGTTCACTCCTCCTTCTCGATACTCTTTTATTGTTCCTCCAATTGACCCTTTTGCTTCCCCTGCTCCAGAAATTCCTCCAGCTGTTCCATAGCCAGTACCAGTGCCATAGCCAACACCTGTAGTTTCTTCAACACCAGAAGCTACTACTCCTCCTCCTCCATATGTGTTATTATAGATGTCTGAAAACAGAAAAAGTTATCCTTCCTGTGTTCTGTGAAAGTTTACGCACAATTTGTCCCTTGTCTTTACAAGTGCTATAATGACACTACTGAGTTTCTAAAGGTATTTTAGACCAATTTCAGTCACAGGTACCTGCCAGCACAGGTACCAAACTTTGAAACTGCAGTAATAATTAAATGCCTATTAACAGACACGTAAGACCTTGATTTTATTACTGAGGCTAGGCAGCATCTGTTTAAGAAAATCAGGGATTTACTTCTGTTACTGGCTGGAAAGATTATTCTGTCTAGTGAATATATATGCTGTCATGGGGTTTGTGTTAGAAAATCAGATAATATTTATGGCGATTTATGCAAATACATTAATGTATATTTATGATCACATTGGTGTTAAAGTTTTTTTACCTTACACACTTAGAAAATAAAGAGTTTTGCAACTCCTTTCACATTTTCTAGTTGTGAGATTTTTTTTTAGGGGAGAACAACAATGGAACATAATAATCACCAGTTAATAATCCTGAATGAAAATGGACTTTACAGTAAGTTATAAAGTAATACTTACATGACTTTATCGTCTCCAGATTTTTTTAATGCAAGGAAAGAGTCTTCTTAATGATCGGCACATATTATAATAAAATAATTGCATACAATAGTCTTAACTATGATTACACTGGGAAACGTAGACTAAATTGTGTATTTTTTTCATTTTTATGAAATGAGAACATATGAGAACATTTTTGTATAGTAAATAGTCAGCAGAGAAGTTGTCTTTCCGAGTAACATTCCTTCCTGTCAGAAGCTAGTGAAAATAGATCTGTGCCAGCATCCATCCTTCCTCTCCTGAAGTAAGGAATGGGGGAGAAGGAGAAAGTGGCACTGCACAGCTTGACTTATTCTCTATGATCATTGAATTCCTGGAGGAAGCTTATCTCAGAAGCATACATTTATTGTCCTATGTATACGCCTGTCTAGATTAACACACAAATTGTCAGTAATTAGCTAGCTACTTGACATGCTCCCTTCTGGGAAGCAGAGCCTGGAAACTGGGAAGAACTGAAGCTTTTACTTGAGTTATGAAAGCAAATATCCTTATTGTTCAAGATTGATTTCTGCTAAAGTTGTCTTGAAAAAAACTTCCATTCAGTAGCTGCACTGATAAAGAAAAATTGCCTGGGATTTGAAAGCCTTGACAGATATTTAAAAATAAGTGTAGTTTACAGAAATTAATCTGTTCAAAAGATTTTTTTATTCATATTGGAGGTCCTACCAGCAGTAATTTGATTATCTGCAAATGTGAGAGATTGGAAGGGTTGGATTATACCTGGGAAAACAAAGGGCTCTATGAATCAGAAGGCATGAATTTCTGAAAGACAGTTTTATGGCAGCATAACATAGAAGATTTAAGAAGATTTAAGGATTGCTTACCAGAAGGTTCACCAAAATCACCTCCTGCAGCTGTTGTTGGGGCAAGAATGTGCGAGACATCCTGGAAAACAACATTTGACTCCTTGAATGATTACCTTGAAATTCCCATATGAAGACCAATACTTTGTGAATTATGTTAAGGAATTAGCAGTCAAAACTGTTAATGATAGTTATTCATTATCACCATCTCCATTAACAAATGAAACAAAACAAAAAATGAGACTACGAGTTTTTTTCATTGTCAACACAAACAATGATCAGTGAAGATGATTTAATATGTAGTGTTTCCTTCTCCTAAACTTGCACTAAAGAAGCCTGCCAGTTATTATGTTTCATCTGAAGGAGCGGTGACACCAAACTGTTGTGCCAAACAAACTGACCACAGCTTAAAACACATAAACTCCATCAGCACATGTTAATTAAGGATCACCTTTTATATCTGCCTGTCAATTGTTGACAATGCCAGACTTGTTTTAGATGACACAGATATCACTTTCTATAGTCAAATGCAGACTTTTCTCTAAATGTGAATTACTTCTGGTTTTAGAAACATGGGATGTACTGACCCTGTCTTCAGGCTGTGCACCTTCTATTCCCCATGGATGAATTGCTCCTTCTGTGCATTCAGGTACAGGTTCAAATCCAGTTCCAACTCCACCTGCAGCACCAGGTCCACAGCCGCAGCAGTCGCTCATTGACATCAAAATTGGAATCACTTAACAGGAAAGGAACAGGAAGCAAGGATTTAGGCTGTTGCTTCCTCCCAGGAATAGCTGCTTTCCCCAGAGGGCAGGTGCTCATGAACTTTTGAAAAAGTGCCTTTAAAATGTTTCTAACCAAGAAGCCTGTAAGTCTGGCTTTCAGAATTATTAGCTGCTTATGGAGATGCATGTATTTAGAAATTCAGAATAATTTGTACCTATAGTTAAAGCAGAGCAACACAGGGGTGCGGCTTTTACTCCAAATTTATGCTTATGCACCTGGAAACAGACTTTGATCTATCCAGCTGAACCAATATAAGTTGCATACATATGAAAATTAAACAAACAGAACCAGTCTTGCTATGTATAGCATTCAGGGCTATTCTTTCCTGATATATAAGCATACATTTTTCTCTTCAAGTATTGTAATTGAAAAGAAATAAACATTAGTAATAATAGACATATGAGAATCAGTAGAGAATCCACCTGACTACAGCAATCTTTGGCTAAGGCTCCAGTTGCAATTTTCACATTACATATACATAATGCTTGATTTGAAAAAGCAGAAGGGGTAAACCCCAAGCTCTAGTTTCACCAAATGTGAGTCAGGTTTCCCAGAGTGCTGGATTATGCTAGTTGTTTAAAGAACTCAGTGCTGGAAATTGCAGAATGCTGTAATGACCAGCATCAAAAACACTGCTTATTTTAGAGAGGCAATGTGATATTAATTCATAGAATCACAGAATGGCTTGGATTGGAAGGGATCTAAAATATTATTTAGTTACAGCCGCCCTGCTGTGGTCAGGAACACTTTCCGGTTACACGGTTGCTCAAAGATCCATCCAACCCAGCCTTGAACACTTCCAGGGATGGGGCATCCACAACATCTCTGGGCAACATGTGCCTCTGTCTCACCTTTACCCTCATGGTAAAGAATTTATTTCTAAACCTACTGTCTTTCAGTTTAAATTCATTGCTTCTTGTCCTGTCACTACATGCCCTTGTGAAAAGTCCCTCCCCAGCTCTTTTGCAGGCCCTCTTTATGCACTGGAAGGCTGCCCTAAGGTTTCCTTTGGAGCCTTCTCTTCTCCAAGCTGAACAGTCCCAACTCTCTCATCTTGTCTTCATAGGAGAGTGGCTCCAGGCCTCTGACTACTTCAACATCAAAGTGAAATGAAAAGGGGAAAGGACTATACTGTGTACAAACTGCTGCCTCATACAGTATGACTAAGGATGTATTTATTCCAGACTATGAGAGGAGATTTCTAAAGGCAGAAAGACCTGTGGGAAATACCATCTGGGGACTACAAATTGGACAGCCTTTTGAAGCTTCATTTTGTATTTTTTGATTCCTACTAAACAATGTTCAGAACCTGCACCAAACCTCCCTCCTCAAAAACTCAGGGGAAAAAAAATTCAATTTCCTCAGGTTTTGTAGTCTGTATTTCCACAATGGGAAATTTTAGGTGTTGATTACTTGATGCCCAGCTCATGAAAAATGGTTGATCCCTTATGATTGTGGTGGCTTGAGAAATAATTGCTTGTATAAATTCTAACTTGAACCCATGAAGCTCATAATTTTTCATGAATGTTAGGACAAACAAATTAACTTTCTGGTTTGATCTGTTATCATAAATGCTACTTGTTTTTTATTAGAGATAATGTTTGAACAAGTAGCCAAAAGTTTCAAAATCTAAGATTTATTCTTCTACTACTGAAATCTGGCTTTGAGTTCAAAGTGATCTTGTTCTTTAGATCCTTCCATACCCAACTTGGAGCTGATACCCATTTCTTCTAGTAGAGTAATGGAAGTACAAATTGCAAAATGCAGGTGACAGGACAGCTCTGTGTAAGAATTGGATAACAAGTCTTAGAAAGGAAATGCTTAATTTTGAATGAAAAATATATGTATGAATAACATAAAATTTATGGAAATCCTTTTTGTTTAAAAAACAATTTTTTTATCTTTCAAATGGTCAGTAGAAGCCAATGGATTAACAACCACCTAAAAAGTAATTTTATTTTAAAAGAATTTAAAAATGCACTATTTAAATTATTTAGAAAAGCAATAAAATAATATTCTTAATTTTATACTTACAAACAAATATTAATCCACCGAGAAACATCAGGCCAATGGCAGCACCACTAAGTGTGGTATTTGAATCGAATTGTCTGCCATAATTCTCATTTCCAGCGTAACCGTCATCAGTGGAGGCAGTGTATCCTTCCTCACCTCCATCGTAGCCATCAGTATAACCCTGCCAACCTGTGTGGTCCTCATAATTTCCTCCTCCGGGTCCATAATCACCACCCCCTTGTTGTCCTCCTCCATCTTCCCGGCCTCCTCCACCAGTACCACCACCGCCACCACCAGTAGTGCCACCACCAGTGCCACCACCAGCGCCACCGCCACCAGTGCCACCACCACCACCAATGATAATTATTCTTGTGGCCCCACTGGTGCAGTAATTCCGACTATCACACTGGCAAGCTTGCACTGGGATTATGTGTGGTCTAGCACAGCGCCGGCCTTGGCTGTCTCTTACAACGACATAGATCCTGTAAAGGTAAAAATCTATGTTCTGGCCCACTAGTTCTGCAGAGGAATCTTGAAGGGAAAAAAAAAAAAAAGAGAAAATTATTTAGATAAAGGTATTACCTATAAGTGTTTTATAACTCTATACTACTTGTGTGTTACGTTCATCAAACAGAATGAAACAAAGTGTTCCTTTTCTAAGCATGTCAATTATGCATCTGTAGTACTTACTCAAAGCTGAAACATATAATACTCATCTATGCTTGTTTTTTTCTTGGAAAACCTGAGCCGAATCAGTCTAATTATCTCTTTTAAACTTGAGAAAGACAAAAGGGGAAAATGAAATTTTTTATTTCCGCTGCTGCTTTCCCTGAATTTTATTTGCTCAATGGTAAATGTTAAAGTTGAAAGTTTTATGCATATTTTTTTTCTCTCCCAAGGAACTCATATATGTTTTTCAAAAAGGTTTTTCAGGTTTAAAATATTAAGATTACATGTTTGGAATTTTTTAGGATAGGTAGGAGACTCAAGAATACTTGTAATTGTGTATTTGCCATTTAATGTAGTCTTCTATGTAAACAGTAAGTTACGCAAAATCTGTCATTTAGTAATGCATGAGATTTGATGAACTCATTTGTTTGTCATGTCCTATTGAAAGAAACTGGCAAAGCTTCATTGGGCACTGACTAAAACAATTTTCTTTAAATACTAGTAGGTATGATTGGTACAATAAATTACAAAAGTTGTAATCTTAATTCGCCATTTTCATATGTCTCTCATAAAAGTAAAGCTCTGCTAAATATAAATAAATAGTTTAATAAACTTTAATAAAAACTTTAATAAACAAATTTGAGATTTTTTTGTATGCTTAGGATGTTTTCGATAACATCAAAATAAAAAAGTATCAAATTACTCCTTTTGATTTACTTCATTATGTTTAAACCAGTAAAGACTCGTCATAGTTATATTCAAAGTTTAGTTTTGGTTCTCTATTTTTATCAGTAAATTTTCAGTTTCCTTTAAAAGATAATGCATGTAATAATTCTGATTTAAATATTCTAATATGTATATGCGTGCATATATTCAAATTTGGAGTAACTTCTCAGAGTCATATTTAACTGAGATTTGAATAGATTCTAGTAAGTGTTTTGTTTGTTAATAAAATAACATCCTAATCTGTTACCTTAGATAAGAACTTATTACTATGATTTATTCTGTTATAAAGAATAGGTTAATTTACCATTTATTCGTCTGATGATCCATGTAGTCTGAGGTTCACCATGTATGGTGAATGTAAAGGGAGTAGCATAGAGATCACCATCCCTGTGCTTTGCTGAGATAATCACTGATGGGGAATGCATACATACTTTCCTCATTTCTGTATTAATAACTGGGCAATTGGCATTGATGCCATCTATTGAAAGCACAACGGTGCCAGTAGCAGTGTATCGAGGAACCCCTGTAAAAAGAAGATATTTGTAGACAGAAGGGAATATTGATACTATAAATGATGCAGTTAGGGTTGGAAAACTAGAAAACATTGAGAGAAATCTGGAACAGAAGGAATTTATTTTGGAAAAATTAATCTCTTTTCTTACCTCTGGTGATAGCCAGAACCTCTGCTTGGTACTGTCCATTGACTATATAGACTGAATCCCGGTTAATAACTTTGTTCAGTGTGATTTCACCAGTGTTTTGATTGATTCTAAACCAGGCAGCTGGATCACGTCCTATACTATAGCTGTGTTTGGTGAAATAAAAATACTCAGCATTATACTATGAATATATGTATTACATATTTATTTTCCAGATAAAATTCGGTTCTTTGGAGTATTTTTCTTTAGGCTAAGCTAGGTCTTGTTGCATTTCACCCAGTTCAAGCAAAATCCATGTAGACTCCAAAAGATATAGACCAGAAAAGTAATTAGGAATAAAGCAAATGGGAAGAAACTAATTTTATTGTGAAAGTGGCATCACAGTCCAATTTTCTGGATGCTGTAAACCTTTATTAGAATCCTTGTTGATATCTATGGTTAAATCCACAGCTCTTTGTGTAACATTCTACCGTTATATTTGCTGACATTTTTCTCTGTTTTATGATTTTTTTTCAAATATTTGAAAATAGTGTAATTATTTCTATGTACACTGAAAAGCAAATTATGATCACATTATTGTTAATTTCAAGAGAAATAAGTGCAAAAATTTTTTTTTACTATGGAATGAAATGGTAGTGACCTCTTCTATTTTGATTGGATAATATTGACCATTATTGGGATTTTCTGCCTGGTTTTGTCAAGATGCTAACAAATTCCCTATTTGTAGGAAAAGTTTCTAGAAAAAACATTCTTAGTCTGAGTA
Organism: Petroica traversi; assembly: GCA_025920805.1. Taxonomy (NCBI): domain Eukaryota; kingdom Metazoa; phylum Chordata; class Aves; order Passeriformes; family Petroicidae; genus Petroica; species Petroica traversi. Next base: position 6,603,201 of record JAHLSL010000019.1, read on the forward strand.
AGAAACAACCCCCTGTTCGAATCTATTTAAGTTATAGCCTGTTTGAAAAATTATATTTTCTTTGGATTCTGCATAAGGCTAAGGAAAGTAGTCAGGAAAGAAAAGCAATAATAGCACAAAAATGGGCTATGTACACTATTCTATAATAATATAGAATATAATACTATATAATATTATATATTATATGATACAGTGTAATACTTTTCTACAGCTAATCAATAAACATTGTTTTTTAAAGCAACCTTTAAAATACCTATTCCTCATGCCACTGAAATCTCTAAAGAATTATTCCATCCAGGGAAGAGCTTACACAACATTTGTTGCGATGGATCTAGTGTCCTCATCCATGGCTGTGTACGTTCCTATAACATAATTTGCTCTTGCGCCTTCTGCCAGGGAAAACACAACTGAAGATGGATGAAATCTTGGTGGTTCAATCAAATTTTTTACTTCTACTGTGAGGGGAGTTCCAAATATTTGGTACTCATGTGCAACAGAGTGGTGGAAGGCAGCTATGTTCCTGACACCAATCATCAGTGAGTGAGTTCGGATATGTTCAAAATCCAGTTCCTAAAAGGGAAACCACAGAGAACTAGATAATACATAAAAGGTCCTTTAATATTTTAAATTTTTTTTTTAAATTTTAAATGGTTGAGTGACAGTGTTCTTACTGCCTTTTTAGTTCTGTTAACAATTAATTAAAGTTTTAAGATTATTATTTCAAAAGCTGAATCACAATATTTATCCATACCTTAATTACTCTAAGGACTCCTTGATTTGTGGCTCGATCTGTAACAATTTCAAAACAGTTATCTTCATTACCGGATATAAAGAAAAACTCAGCTAACCAATTGTCTGTAAACTCTTCATCAGCATCCAGAGCTTGTATTCGTAGCAGTTCTGAACTGAGTGAATTTTCTGCAATGCTTGCTGAAAACTGAAATGACAGATAAGTACCTATTAGTAAACATTAATATGTGTAATATAATATAAAGTGAGGAAAACACAACTGTCTGCAGAGATTCTTTTGAAGGATGCTCTGAGCACAATCCCTGCCAATTTAATAAAAAGTATGTGTTCTGCACAAATTGTGATAATGATTACAGATTTGAAATCTGTTTCACCTCAAAGGTTTGCAGAGGCATTGTAGAGGAAAAGGATTTGTGCTTTCTATAAGAAATGATCATCCAAGGATTGGCTTATTCTACATAATCTGTTTGTATTGCAGGGGTCTGGGCACCTAATGACAGGATTTCTCTGAATACAAAGAAGTCAGTCCTGGCAGTGTCAGGATTGACATCTTGGATTACGAAAATAATCTATGTGTATGTTACCAGAATTATTGCACAAGTGATGGACTGTATTGAGCATGCTTCAAAGGAAGAACCCTGTAAATCCTGTGGAACATGAAAATGTCGAAGTTCTCTATGGGTTAGTAAGGCCTCTTTTATCAACAGTGTTTTAAACAGGATTTTAAATCAGTGTTGCTACTTTTGTTATTGGAAACTTACAGAGCTTTGAGCAAGAGTTGGAAAGTTGTCATTAACATCGATAACTTTCACGTTACAGCTACAAAGGGATGACATTCCATCTGCAGCACCATCCCGGTCTGATGCCTTCACGACCAAAGTATAACTACTATGTTGCTGTCACAAAAAGAGAAATGAGTGCATTAGAAGACCATCTGTGCATCCTATAAGTAACTCTTGCTTGCTACTATTTCCTAATGCAGGAATTTGACTTAGATGTTTTATTGTGACACATCAAAAACAAGCACTTCTCCATTAATTTTTATAAAAATCATGAGTTTTCTCTCTCTTCTACACCACAAGATCATGTTATTTAACTTTGGAAGGGGATATGTTACCTCTCTGTCAAGATAATTGGCAAGATGGAGTTCTCCTGTGTATTTATTCATAATGAACATGGGTGGACCAGAAGGTTCCTGACTCTCTATTTTGAAGGCAATTTTAGAATTCAAGTGGTTAGGTTCATCTGCATCTGTTGCAATAATTTTCATCACCAGCGTGTCTAAAAATAATAAAAAAAATTTTAAAAATCCCCATAAAACCAACAAATAAACAAACAAACAAAAAACCCCCAAACCCCCAGAAAATCTCTTGAGTTCCTGCAAACAACTAATCAAGACAATGCTAAAACTTGGTATATGAAAATTATAGAAGGCTATCTATTCCTTGGCATTTACAAAGAAAATCAAAACTTTAGTTTTGTAGTATTGATTCCAACAAGGTTAATGACTTTAAATTAATTAAAAATCAAGGTCAGAAGGAATAATGCAGACTTTCACTGAACTTCTTTAAATCGCCATAGTTAATATGCAAATACAGTAAGTGCCGAACTTGTAGACATTACTATAAGAAATCACAGCTTTAAATGAGAATTTCTAGAAAGAAGAAAATGAGTGTTAGACACCACTGCCTCAGTGCTATTTGCATGTCTAATATTGATTGTTGTATTTTGGCTTTAGTATGGAATTATTTATCAATATTCTGATACAATTGCAAATACACAGGCTACAAGTGCAAATATTTGAAAGAGAAAAATGGGGGAAATGTGTTTTACATAGCCTCAAAGGAAATAAGTGTAATGATATTTTTATTCTAATGAGAAGGAATGAAATTATTTATTTTGCATTTTCACATCTGAAAGAATTTGCATGAAGGTATGGTTAGAAACTAGAACATTCAGCACCCATGTGTGGGAGGAAAGGGAGAAGGAAACACTGCTGTTTAATTTATAGCAATTAGCTCAGGCCCTGGCTCAAATAGCACTTGGAGAAGCATCTGCTGCTCCCTCCTCTGCAGTGGCCCTGACCATTATATGTCATTGCCTAAGAAAAGCAGAAAGAGCACTCCAGGTTTATATTAACTGTGTTCTGTGAGCTTCACTAGCAATACTGTAAAAGGCATATCATAGTTACTTACTGTCCATGCTGCTCTCTTCAACAGATCCAGTAAATACTGTTTGTGCAAATATGGGAGCATTGTCATTTATATCCAGAACTCTGACTCGAAGTTCAAGAGGTGGTTCCAAATCTATACCCGTCACTGAGTGTTTAGCAAAGCAACGTATCTAAATGAAGAGATTTACTCATTTTAAAACCAAAAGCTAAGCAAGCAAAGTAGCAACCTGAAACAAATGAATTTGTTGTCTTGTGTTCTCTCTGCCCCACCCCATCATTATAAAGGTAAAAAAAAGGGGAGTACTTACAACAAATACTGGTGTCATTTCCCTATCCACTATTGATGTTATATTAATTTCTCCTGTTCTTGGATTAACAACAAATATTCCATAGGGTGCACGATCAATTCCAACTCCAGAGATGCTGTATGTGATTGGATTGTCTTCTTCACAATCTGATCGGATCTACAGTAACAGATAATAATAATTTATGACAGTTTACCATGGACACCTGCAAGCATTTTTCACCTGCTCTTAGTTCCTGTAAAAAATTCTATATAATTTCAGTTTCTCAGCCACTTATTTCAAGGTTCAGTAGGCAGAATCAATAGAAGGCTCTTCTACTAAGTGTCAGCCTAGAGATCCATCTCCCCTTAAGGGCTGGATGAGCTTTCTATTTCTCTTAAATCTGTCAGGGAAGTGGAGAGTGAAACACCAAGGGTATCACACTGTGGCTGGACCTCAGTAAAGGCATGGTCATGATGAGCAAACAGGAAGATATTTCCTTTCCTCTGTTTCATGCAAAAGTCATGTACTATCTTTGAACTTCTGCTCAAAGATTTCTCGGGATGAGAGAGAGAAGAAAAATGTCATGATCTAGAACAAAGACACTGGTTGGAGCTACCTGGGAAGTAGACTCATAGCCATATTCTAGGAAACCTCTGTTCACTCCTCACCAGCCACCTGGATTCACATTATGAGACTGTCTCAGCAGAGCTGGGAATATTGAATCATCTTTCTTTCTAAATTCTTTGCTTTGACTACTCTAAGCATATATATATTTTTAAATCTCTCTGCTTTTATCAGCCTTTCTTTGGAAGAGCTTCCTTGGCATTGAATACTTGTGTTTTTCTTTCTACTTACTCTGGCAATTGGATTCCTCTTGGAATTATCTTCTCCTTCTCTACAAGCTGCAGCAAATTTGATCCATTCTCGTTTTTGTCTTCTAAAGGTTTTCCATCTTGCCATTCCATTTTCATCCCATTCTTTTACCTTTGACAAAGAGTTCCAGTATCACATGACCTCAATCCATTTTAAATAAATACAGACAATTATAATTTCCAACAATAAGGAGAAAAGAGATTTTTGTAGACCATGTGCTTTTTCACGTGTCTGTGAGTCCCAAACTCTATGACTGTACATGTTTATTTTAAAATTACTCATTTGTATGAGATACTCATTTAGATTTAGGTGAATTTCTCTTGAAAGGGTGAGCAGGTTATTACCTGCAGCTGTTTAATATTTAAATATGTTTTCAATTTTCAGGTTCACAAGTGTCTTAGTTGAGTATTTTCCATGTGATTTTTTAATTTGTTATGTTTCATTTCATCAGAAAAACAGTTTCTAAAGAAATATATGTTACCTCTACATGAAATCCTGTGCTGAAATCCAAGAGTACCTGCAAGAACAATGAAAGATTGGCATGTAAAAATAGAAGGCAAAATGCAGCAAGTAAAACCCAACTGCAAGACATTGCTATACAGTGGGCCTGGAGCAGTGTTTTTTTCAAGCCTATTGCAATAGCTTATCTAGCTACAAGATTTCCACAAATGAAATAGAAATTTTTTCTGTATCCAGCACCTGAATTCCTTGACAGTTAAAATCTTCAAAACCAATTCCGTCTTGCAAGACAGAACTTTGAGTTTGAATGGATATGCCAGAGCAATTTTCCAGCTATACCTTCATCAAAATAAAGCTTTCACACAGATTTTTAACACCTTAGCTGAGGTTTTTAGAGAAGTGGTTGCAAGAGTTGTTACCAAACTGTCTGGGAAACTAGATAAGTATTTATCCTAAATAATTTATTCTTTTTTTTCATATGTTTTCTTGTTTACAAAGTAAAAAAATAAACCTGGGGTACTTAATGGTGTAATTTAACCAAAAAGAATGAAATTCTTCTTTTGGGACTTCTCAGTGAGATTGAAGAGATTCAATGGATGGAAACTCGCCTGCAGTTTTCAGGAAGATTTCCCTGGAGTTATGTAGGTTTTGATCTGAGACCCAACTATGCAACTAATCTTGAGTAAATAAAGGTAGCAGGATCAGATGCAGTATGTAATTACTTAAAAACTAAAATTTAAATGAGAGGAGCCTCAAGTTTTTGATTAACACAATTTAAAAGAAGGCACAGTTTAATTAACTTTATTCCTAAATAGGGTGTGCAAATGAAGTTTGCTTGGTGAATGTACCTTCTTCAGAGCATCTCTTTTGGGTTTAGGATCTGCTTCTGCTCTCTTCAGAAAATAAAGAGTGAAGAATGTGGGATTTTCAGGGCTGGATGCTTGTTTCATTCGTCAATGGAAGAAACAAAATATCCAGGTGACTCAAAAATTATTGCAATGTTTCTCTTTTCTCCACAAATGTTAACAGCTACAGTTATGAGTATTTCCCTTCGTTATAATTTCCCATAGCTTTTTGGTTTGGTTTGCTTGTTTTTTGTCTGATGTGTTTATCTGTGGGGTTTTATGTCAGTTATGCTTGGATAAAATCTGTGGCAATCTTTTATCCTATCATTACATCATGGGACTTTCCTCACTTCAAATTTATTGCATCGTACTGGCAAGGCTACAACATTGATGCAGAATTTTTTCTGCTTACTTCGTGTTTAGACAGCTTCTTACATGCAACAGATTAATGAACATCAGCTTCACCCTCCTTTCTCTGTCTCTTTTCCCCATTTACTTTTATGCTGCAAGAGTTCACCTTCTGTCATTTACCAGATAATGATTCCCATGATCTGGTTTTGCCAAAAGATTCCCTGAGACCTTGGCCTACAATGGATGCCCTAATCTACTTTTGAGTGAAAGAGTTTAGACTGTGGATTTGCCCATTTGATGTGCATATACTTTGAAAGTTATTGGACTATTCACAGAGTAAAGATTTTTTCCTTGTTTGAGCAAGCTATTGACATAAATGGTTAAGAAAAGTACTCTGCAGGAAAATCATTACAATATGTTCATATTGTGCTAAAAGCATCAATACATCTTTTAATTTATATTGAGTTTATGACTGTTTAAATCTCCAGCCTCAGAATTTGGTTCAAATTCATGAGCAACTGTACCTCATCTCAGAAAAGGGACAATATCAGACTCCATGTGAATGGCAGGGTTTGTTAGCCCCAGTGAGAGCTCATCCCTGTTGTTTTATAATCCCCCTTGGAGCCTGGAGGAACATGGAAGAGTCAAAGAGACAGACTACGCCCTCACTAGAGAACCTGAGTGATGAGGTCCACCAGAAATAACACTAATTGAATGTCTCTTATCAGTCTATCCCACCTCCTTTGGTGAGCACAATAAAATCCTCTCCACCCTTAGGCTGAAATCCCTTCTGGCTTGCAAACAATTGTCTTGACCTGGCAAAGTATGGGTATACACCTCCCAATGCAATGTCAGTGAATCTTGTCTGCTGTCTGCATCCTGTGGCCTATCCTGTTACTTAACAGTGAGACTAACACCTCACACCCAGCCACATCACTCTCATACTCTGAAAAACTATTCTGAGTTTTTCTGAAATAAGAATTATTTTAGAATAAGAATTCTATTACTTAAAGACATGAATGTTCATGAACCTTTTTATTGCAGCCTATAGGGAATATAGGCTCTTTTCAAGCAATGAAAAATACATACTTTACACAGTAGTCTCATCCTTTGTTTTTGAGCACCAGTAATGGGAACATCGGGAATTTGTCCACTGGTGATGCTGGGGGTTGTAAATTTAGGCCCTGTATTTCCACATTTGTCCTGTGATAGTTAAGGAAACCCCTACTTGCTGATAACTGAAGATCGTGAATTCAGAGTCCTTAGTACAGTTTGTGTTATTGTTTGAAAAGGCTGATCTGATAAACTTGGTGGCTGTGTTTGGTGTGTCTCTCAGTTATGGCTGTGGTATAGGAAGGAGGGCAGGCAGACATCAACGAAAAATGTCTAGGTCACCAATAAACCTGAAAAATTTTGAAATTTCATTTATCCTACTTGATCCAGGGATAGAGGCTCCTCTGTTTCCCCAGCTAATGCCTTCTGATTATCCACTGTCACCAGCAGTTAGAAGACTTCCCCTAAACCAGTTGTCTATTTCTAATATTTATCTGGGATGCAACCTTCTTTTTTTCTCTACTCCTATTTCCAGCAGATAAGTTCTGTCTCCTAGCAGCTAACTCCAGCAAATTTCTAGGTAGTTAAAAAAATTCCCCTCTAAATCAGTATAGTACTTTCCATAGACACAGGGATAAACAATAATTAAAGCAATAGGAGCCACTGGAATGTGTGGGATGCATCCTGAGGACCTTGGGGTAGGCAAGCTGGCCAGAATGATGCCAAGATTTGCTGTCCTGTTAGTCTCTGAGAGACTGTGAAAAAAAGGAAGCTGCAGAGAATCTAGAGGCTGGTTGCACAAGCTGTTTCTGTTTCAGGCTGGGAGATGTGCAGGCAAGATTATGGTTTCTGTCATTTGCACAGTATTCTGTCTGAAAGTTTGTCTTTTACTATAATGGTATCTGGACCCTGTGTCCAAAATGACACCTTAGAGTCACACTGGAATTATTCTGGATTTATTCTGATGTAACTGGGGACAGAATTAGGCCCATAGGATGTGTATGATTCTTTGCACCTTCAAAGCAATTTACAAACAAGAATTAACTAATCATTAATTGAGTACCAAGCAATATCATACGTAATTACGGAATCCTCCCTCCTCCACCTACTCAAATCTAAATGACTGAACACACCTTTAACATCTTCCCAGCATTATTCATATGGGATCTGCTTCTCTCTCTTTGAAGTCAACAGTGACATTGTTGTTGGCCTGGATGGGAGGAGTGCTGAGAATTCACACGTATTGTGTTAGTCATCAGACTGCCGTGGTAGTTCTGGTACTGTCAGCGTTTTGGGACTTTTACGTCTTTCTTACTCATCCAAAGCCCTGACTAGAAAAAGGTTGCAATAATGAACCCTTCCCTTTATTCCTTCTGCATCTCTTTAAAAGAATGATACATCAGTGCATGTGAAATAATGAGAAGCAGAGTTCAAAAATAAGACAAACCAATATTCTAAAAATATGCCATTTGATCACTTTTTAATTGAAACATGATTTTCTTTCTCTATACTTCCCCTTTTCATGTGTCACTTATGAATAACTTAATCCAATTTAAAGAGGAAGGTTTTCTGGATGATTTTGCTAGCATTTTGTTTTCTAATTCTGAGGAGGTCGGGTGCTTCCTGTATTAGTGATACTTTGAATTGTGCCCAGGATGGAGAATCCATTACTATTTCAACAGTTGTGATAGGAATAACCCAGGAATTATGACAATGCTCATGTCAGGCTGAAGAACATACTTTGAAGTTTTATTTCTTTTAAAATAAGTTTATTCAAAGAACTGACCACCTTGGGGAAGTTTCCGCTGAGGTTGTTTCTGTAATGCTATTGCATCTTCTACTGTATGCAGATACAATACATTTCCATGGAGTAACTGAGCTTAACCATTAGAAAAATGAACAGAAAAATAATTTCAATATAGGGTGTATGCCATTATCATTAAAATTTAAGTTTTTCAAATTAGTCATGCTAAGTGCCCTCAATAAGTCTCCTCAATAAAACCTGAATTCTGATATGACTTAGAGTGTTCTGGTTGCAAATGCATATTTGCTTATCGGCCATTTTCTTAGGAATGTAAAACTGCAAGCTTAAGTACCTAATCTTAGGTGATAAATCCTGGATGTGGAATTGCTTTAGTTTCTATTTCTACAACAAAATTATTTGGCAGAAGGACCTGCAGGTTCCTGATTAAATCCTGGCAGATGTATCATATGAATGTACAAGGAGAGGATTTAGCTATTTTTATGTTCAACCAAATTATGAGTAGGATGTGTAACCGTAGCCTAACAACTGGGGGGGGGGGGGGAAATAAGCATAGATATCACATGGGAAAATGTATCCAGACAAAAGTGCATAAGAGATGTGGTGAATTTAAAATTATTGGCTGTCACATGATAGCTGGCAGGAGAAGAGTCATACCTGATCAAACAGGTTATTTCCATAAAACGTGTCTATGCTAGTATCACAAACAGAACTCCCTTACTCATGAGAATAATGCCTTTGAAGTCACATGAGCGAGGGTTGCAGAATCAGTCCCACCAATGGTGAAATCCATAGAGAAAATTATTTGTTTCAGGGCTGGTAAGTTTCCTTTTTTTTTTTTTGGAAATGCAGTAGCATACTAAAGTGTGTATAACTCCGTGGTAATTTTATTTGATGCAACTTATTAATGACATACTAACCAGACACACCATTCAGACGGGTGATTTTCATGAAAGATTAGTTAAGCTGAAAGCCAAAATTCTTTCTCCGAATACACTAAAATTGGATACATCAATTCATAGTGTATTTGATCTCTACAGTATGTAGAGATCTTTCTAGAAAGCGCTGAAAGATGCTGTTAAGCCATGAAGGCCATCATGAACATTGCTGGGCAGAAGAATGCATAACAAGAACAAGGGTACTACTCTGGGTAGTAAAAGTTCAAATATTTGATAGCCATCAAAACACAATGGTGTTTTCCAGAATCGCTCTTTTTCTCTGATCCAACACCTACCCTCCATCACTTACAATTGTAACAATAATATACTGAAAGAATGAAAATTACACCAGAATTGCTGGGAGAAGTAAAGCAGTAAAATCCCTTTTGAATGGACACAACACAGTCAAGCTTTTTGAACTTTGACACACTGGCAGTGTGCATCACCAGGTAACTGAGTAAAGTGAATAGTCACTAGAGCTACATGAAAATCCTGAAGTGTTAGTGTGATGTGCAACAGGCCAGTCTCAGACACCTCTCTGCTGCCTGGAACAAGCAGAAACTTATCCGAACCAAAACTTGTTTTTGCCAAGTTTTGCCCTTATTTGCTTGGCAGCTGCTCTGTGTTAATTAGTTCTACTTTACAGATTGCAGAGCTGTCACCTAAAATTATTGGATTGTATTTTCGTAATGGTTTTTTGATTTCTTATTTTATAGCACAAGCTTTCTCTCAGATTATAGCATTACTAGAGAAGTCAGTAATGAGAAGTTAAGAAACATTTACACATACAAGTACACTGTGCAAAATGTAAAATTGCATGAAAACCACAGGACATAACTATGGTACAAATCCTACTCTTCTCAATCTTCAGGGCCTTAAACCTCTACTGAATTAAAAAAGATTACTAAAATTAATCCACACAAAAATGAGATTGCAGGAGCAATAGGGCACCCATAGCCCTTTAAAGTCCCATCAGGGTAATTTCCATGACTTGATGAACACATTGAACAACTATGCCACTTGACCATAGCCACAACTTTCCTTTTACAGTGAGAAAAACAAACCCAAAGAGCAACACTTTCATCATACATTCACTTGCTCAGCACATGGCGGCTCAGACACCAGTGCACAACAACACTGGTGTTGCTTTGCAGGAATCCTTTGCAATGTAAAATAATAGGCCAAGTCTTGATTTTTCCTCAACTGAGATAACTAATTTTTTTCTTTCTTTTCTCTTGAATATAGCTGTAGGATTTGGTCAGAATTATGTGCTCTGAAGCGATCTTGCTAATCATTTTAGAAAAGAGAGACTTGAAATTTTTAGAAAAAGATATTTCCTCAACTGATTAAAAAGCAAAGACATAGAACCAAATTACATCCAATTATTAAAATTTTAATAATGATAAAATTATTATTAATAACTATGACCCTTAAACAGCAGCCACAGAAAACATTTGACTGAAAATGTCATGCGGTAAACATAGAAAGCCACATCTTGAACATCAACAGATTGCCAAAAGTCTAAAAAGAAACATTCATCAGTATTTAATAAAAATTAATTCAATTCTATAGAATGTTCAGAAGTGTTTTTTAAAATGAGCAGAGCTTTGGTTTTTATGGTAAATTTCACAAGATATTTTTGGAGAGTAGTTAACACCGTAAAATGTAGTGGTCTTCTGAGGAAGACGAAACTGGTGTTTCAGCCAACAGAGTTCACAAATATTGTTTTAAAATCTGACTTACCAACAAAAGGGACAGAAAAGCAGCCGTTCGGTGAGGGAGCCAATCCATGGCATCTGACTTCTCAGAAACAAGTCCAACTGAGTTATGGTTACAAGTCTGTTCCTGTTCCCCTCCCCCCCACAGTTCTGGTGACTATTTAAAAAGACACTCCGTATATGTCCTTATACTCAGCCCTTCGAGGTGTCTCTGCCTCCCTCTGAGGGAAGAACTGAAGATGCTGTATAACAGAGTGTCTTTCCCCACCCCAAAATCCTGGGCTGGTCTCACCTGAAACGCTTGACAACATCATTATTGCTTGCAGGTAAAAGCTAAGAGACACACCTTAATTCTTATTGCACTGAAACCCTTTGTTGGATACGAAAAGGTACGTTTTAAAAACAGAAGGCAAGCTTCGCTGAGAAGATACCGAATGATTTATAAATTACTCACAACATAAGGAATCATTAAAATGGTAACTTATCATTGCTTTGAATGCAACTTCCAGTTTTTTCTTCGCACCCTGCATAACAGAAAACCTTAATGAATATTACCATAAAGAACATGGACTCTGAGAAATTATTCGTTTAAATTAAAAGTCTATTTGTTTACTTCCAGGCACAAAGAAGGCAGTTCCATGCACATTGTTCATAGAACTGAAGCACTCAATACAGAATGGGGTTGTCTCTGAAGAGGTATCATACTATTTTTGGTGACAAAAAAGTGCTTTATTCATGAGGCCGCAAGAATATCTGAGGCAGAGGAAGTTTTTCTGCCTTTACCAACTGCAAAGCCTCCTCATGCCATACCTTTCCCTTCCAATGGGCTGTGCTCTCACTGACACAGTGAAGAGGGAGAGTGCCAGAGAGCTGCTCAAACTTGAGAGCTGCTCAAAACAACAGGTAGTGGAGGAGAGAGGAGATGTGCTGCACAGCTCTTTAATGGCCTCATTTTGGATGGCAAGAGCACAGTTGTATGGGGGACAAAGAAATCAAAGAGGATTCCTCACTTTACTCTCTGTTCTGCAGCACAGGTGTTTTTTAGTGCTTCCTTGTGCCTTTGGGACACCTGAACCATCCCCTAAAGGGCAAGGAAAGTTAAAGTGACCTTCTCTGTGACTGAACCTGGGTGGGGGGGTGCACACTTCATCTCCGAAAGTGCAATACCACTGATTGGCTCCTGAGGCCTCTGAGCCCTCCATGGTGCTTGGCATCTCCCAGGGCTGGACTTGAGCTGGGAAAAGAGGGCTCAGCACCTCCAGGGCTGCTAAGCCCCTGCCAGGGTGAGGTCCCATGCTCCTGCTGGGTAAGCAGCTTTGCAGCACTCCGCGTCTCCATGCCACTTAGCATGGGTACTTTGCTATCTTGCGACTGGCTGGGGCTGCCAAAGCCAGTCGTGCATGTCCCCACTGTCACTCAGCTCAACATGCCCAGCTGTGAGTCAGTGGGGCAGACTAGGACAGGCAATGTTAAGTGGATCATATCTGGATTTTCCCTTTTCCGGGAAATTCTCAACAATCTGAAATTTGCTTTTGGATTAAGTAAAAAGATAATTGTTGTACATATAAAATATGCATATTCTTTTATGGACCCAAGTATTCAATTTCAGAACTTTTGCTTAATCATAGATTAAAAAAAGTAAATTTAAAAACATTTTTTCCTTTTAGATTTTTTAATCGTTCAGTTTGGATGGATTTTTTTTTGTTGTTGTTTGCAGAATTTGAAACATTGCTTTTGTATTTTTTATTCTTTCATACCATGCTGATTGCCAAGAGAGGCTGACAGTATGTATCAATCAAAACTGCTCCTGGTAATGCAGAAATTCTCTTTTGACCACTGGATAGAAGTAGTTATTTCTTGCAACTGTAAAATAGGCATGTTCTTTGGAGACTAAAATATCCCTTGCTGTGTCAATTTTTTTTATTTGAACAAAACATAATTTGATCTACAAAAGATGATAAAATGTGTCAAACAACAATAATAGCTCCAGCAGAAGTGAAAATAAAGGTACCAGCTGTTTCACTGTAACTTTCTGTGCCATATCTCATTATGAAGAGTACGCATGGACTTACGAGAAAAAATAAATAAGAATAATTCTTCAATGGGAAAACTTATCATGAAATTTCAAATAGGACTTCCAAATAAATGCTCAAAAATATAATTTGCATATTTACAATGTTTAAAAAATTGTTGGTCTAAATGAAAATGACTGTACAGTAGTTTGATGCAGCTTGAAGAAGAAATTCTAATCTGCTGGCCATTACCCTTTTGGACTATGGGATTTAATAAAACAGTGCCAGTGCCAGTGACCTAACAGCCATTTTGTACTCTTGATGCTTTTCTCTCCTTTATATTCTGGATGAGTGTTGTAATGTTTTTTTTCTCTTACCCCTGTTAGCATGTTACAAAACAGTAGAGGAAAGGGTCATGGATAATTTTGGAAACAGCTACATAATTTAAAATATAATTGGTATACAATGCAGTTAATTTAAACTTTTCTTTTCATGGAAAGATTTTTCAAATATTCTTTTGGTATCTGAAAATTAAAGCAATCACCTACTGATATCACAGAGCCAACTAAGAGTCCACATCCTAGTGACTCCCATTTTCAGGAATTAGCTGATGTATTTGAGTGCTTCTGAATGCACCCTTTCTCTCTGGCAGTGGTCTCATTACTTTTAAAGCCAGCCATAAGTTTTTTAAAACAGTCAGTTTTTTAGTCAGTTTTTAAAAACAGGTTTCCAAGATTTCAGAAGCCCAGGTCTGCAGCTGATTTCAAACCTGCTTCATATGTATTTGATGCAGTCTACTTTCAGGCAAATACATACATTTGCACATGTTTCAGTCAACTTTCTGAACATCTCACAGGAAAATATTTGGTCCTGCACCCCTCCTGGCACAGTCCCTGATATGATTCATGCCTGCCTCTGTTGTGGGGTTCGGAGAGGAGGCTTTTGATTCAGGTCAGCAATGAGCAATTTCCCCCTCAAGGGTCTTGTATCTACATGAGATAATAATGAGCACACACCCTAATATTGCACTTTCAAATTAACCTTCCTGTGTGGGAAGTGAAAAACCTCAATAACAGAAACAATTAAACTTTTCTGCTCTAGCTTTACCCTCTTGATTAAAGGTAGCATGTTTACCCAGCAATTATCTGGAGAATCTGTCATACTTAAGTTAACAAAGACCTCCATTCTGAAAGAGAAAGCCAGCCTAAGTCCTGAACTCTCTTTTTTCTGGCAAACACCCAGGAATGTAGATTTGAATTATTTTTATTATTATTGAATTTATTATATATCAGCGTTATGTTCAGACCTATATGGAAGGCTACAAAGGAGAGTTTCTGCAATAGGAAGAGAAGGCAAATGGGAAATTCCATGAGCTCTGTCAAAGCACTGTGTGATGACCTTGGTAAGATTTGCCTTGTTTTAATATGAGGAACCCAAGGCACAGCAAGACACAGTGATTTGTCTGAAATATCTCAGCAAAGCAGGGGCAGGACTCTGTCTCACCTGGTGCACCTGAAGCTAACTTTTGAGTGGCATATGGCAATGCACTCACTTCTGATACACCTTATTTTACATTAATGGAGTTGAAGCTCCTGGAACTTGTTTGACAGGTAAGGCAAACAGACACCCTTTGTGATGCTTATGATACACAGGTTTATGTTTCATCTTATGTTTTGATATATTTTGGGAATCTCACTTGATTATCAGCAGGACCACTGTTTTTGCTGAGAAAACTTTTATGTAGTATAGGCTTCTGTCAACAATATTTCAGATTGCTAAGCTTACATATCAGTCCAAAACAATTTCTCTCATATTGTCAACCCTTCTGTCTGGTGATGAAATTGAATGTTAAAATTTTATGTTGGCAGGATCACACCAAAGGCAATTTTCAGTTTCCTTAGAATAGGTTATTTTTGCAGCCTATTCATTCAGCTTACTGCTGTTAGTGACTGTTGATAATAATAATAATCATGATAAAAATGTCATTTCTGAGTTGCTGAAAATGTGTAAAGCAAACCTAGGAATATAATCAGAAAGACAGCCTTGCAACTAAACTAGAAAATGTATATAAGAAAAAGTGTGCAGAAATAAGACTGATTAGAGCAATTCAATAATGAAATTGCTCACTCTGAGATGATGCCTGTCATTTCTGTCAAAACTTTGGATTCAACAGCAAAGGAAAAATATTTAGATTCATAAGAGCCCTTCGTGGCAGACATGTCACCTGCTATATTTTCAAGCAATTAGCATCTCCTGGCTGCCTTCTTATTTTCCCATTTTGGGGTACAATTTTCCTTTTATTTTTAATGAACAGCTAGTGATTTTTATCTTCTGCTGAAGCCAAATTCAGTGGCTCAGGGGTTTGCAGTAGGGTCTAGGCTTACCTACTAGGTCAGATCTAGGCATGCTTAATCTAGGGTCAGATTAAGCATGCCTGAAGAAGTTACTGCCACAACTCCTCCTAAATGATGAGTCCCACCACTGAAAGACAGTCTTGAGATCTCTCTACTATTACAATCTTGGAAGTACTTCCCAGCTCCTGGGTTGGACAGCCCAGGAACTCTCCAAGACCCATGTCCAAACCATGCTACTCCCTTAAGTTTTCTGTGAAAAGCAGGTCTGTGGTAACAGCACAGAATTCTGGTGTAAAATAGGACATTTACTTGTATGGAAGCACTGGGAGGTGATATCAGAGAATACAAGAGGACCAGAGAAGTTCTTCAGAGGTGTTTGAGTATCATGGCAGAAAGTCAAGAAAGTCTTTGGACAATATAGCCTTCCGCATCTCTCTCAAACCTCAGAGTTATCCTCTGTCATTCATTATTATCTCCTAAAAAGGAAGACTTAATTGAGAAGGCAGAATTCACTTACTGTTGAAATCATCCCAAGCTTCCTCACTTTCTTTACTTCTCAGAGGAAAAGAAGCTAAGCAGATTTTTTTTCTCTCATTGACTTTACTTAGTTTATCTTCAATGCCTAGAAAGAAGAACTGAAGGCAGGGCAATAGACATCAAATAGGCTATAGAAAACAGAAGCAATCCAGCAGCAGTAAAGATCAAACAGATCTTTGCTCAGGTAGTAAGTAGCCAATCTCACAAATTATTCCTTTAAAGATGGGGAGGATGATGATCACCTTAATTTCCTTTTCTAGTTATTACTGCCGATTATTACTTCTGTGTTGGATTTTCAGAAACCAGATGCAGTTGCTCCTACTCCTTCCAGCAAGATCTAAGAATGCTTGGCCTTGGCTTTGTAGCAACCTGGCTCTCCAAAGCAGTGGACACAGTTGTGTATAAAAGATTTCTGGTATTTGTCCAGACTAGATTTTGCTTTTGTTTCTGGTGAAAGAGTATCGGTTTGTGGGGAATGGCCTCTGCCTTGATCTTATCTCACTTTCACCAAAGAGCAACAGAGAGTCCCAGGATCATTGCTCTGTGCAGGAGGCAGAAGTGCTGGAGATTGGTGAATGCAATGGCCTCCTGGTACAGAGAAAAATTCTGAATGCATCCAGAATAAACAAAGCTTGGCCTAACTGTTACGTCAAAGTCAAACAAAAGAAAGGACACATTCAGAAACTTCTGCAGTTTTTACTCACTTATCACAGGAAATAATAATCCTAGAAATTTATGGTTCATAGTAATGGGAGGTGAGCTTCTTGTATTCCTGGTGGGATTAGTAAAGTCATCATGAATCCATATCTTCACTGGCTTTGGCTGGTGATGGTGATTTAGAGCTGCTTTTCTTGAAGGTGTTTAGGAATGAAGGCAAGCCTCCTTGGAGCCAGGAACTGAAACGAAATGAGAAGTGTACTCGTTGCTTTCTCAAGGGAGAAAATGGTCTTAGTACAAGAAATTCAGACAGGTCAGTGGCAGGAGCTGTGTGCTGCTTTGCTGCAAGTTGCTCATATCTGTGATGCTGCATGTAAAAATAAAGCTGCCTGTACAGTGGCCTGTTTTTTCCTAGTTTGCTAAATAAAGTAATAAAAATAAAACTTTCTGATACAGTAAGAGAGAGAGGAAACCTGTCCAGTTCAGACAGTAAGCAAAGGTCATGTGAGTGCAAAATAAATGGTTTATATTGCTGCTTTTTAAATATAATATTTAAAACATCACTTGCAACATATAATTAACTTCTTTTAAATCAAAGACATTGATCTAACAATTTTATATGAAAAGCAGTTAATTTATTAATGTATCTCAGTTGATAATTTGCTTGACTTGCTTCAGGTATGGGTGAAATTGGTGTATTTCTCTGTGCTGTGCCAATGTCTGGACAACATTTTGAAGAGATGAGTATAATCCATTGCAAGTGGATGTAGGGTTGGAGACAAAGAACCACACTTACAATTCAGGAGCAAAGGGAACACTGCTATTTGACTTCAGAAGCACTGGAGAGCAATCAATCTCTTCCCTTAAAACACATGGAAAAGTAAAAGGAGGTTTTGTAAAAAGAAACCCTCATGGGCTTCTGGAATTATTTCATAAAGCATCTTACTTCATTAGAAGCTATTAGAAAGTTGTTCTTTGCAGTAACTGTGACATACATATTGGAAGCTAAATTAATAATGAAAGATTATCAGAACTGAAGACACTGTAATGTTAATTGAAACATCCATCTGAAAACAGAGGTGATCTACTATTTATATTGCAAATATTTTAACATTATACCTTAAATTATTTAATTCAGATTTTGAGTCATGGGTGTTATACAAAAGATAATTAGTGGTATCTGATTACATTTCTGGAATTTAGATAATGCCAAAAGATTACATTATATCTGCAGAAGTTTAAAAAAATGCCAAGCAATGAAAAGAAAACCAACCCCAAAGCAAAAAACCACAGTGAAATACATGTGATGGAGGTTCAGGTTAGTTTGGGGAAGAGTAGGGTAGCTTAAGCAATGCGAATAAATAAAGCTCTGGCATAATGTTTGAAACATGTTCTATATTTTACTGTATAGACCAAGTTTTTCAGTGCCTGATGAGTAAAACACTAATACTAATTCTGAAATTTTGCTTTCACAGTATATTTTGTTTAACTAAAAATAAATTTGAAATCTTATGAGCTATCCTGCTTATAAATAAAGAAGAGAACCTCTGTGCTGGGACAAAGAACCGTTATAATCCTAGATCTAAGGGAGAAAGTGCCAAGAAAATAAAGATCTAGGAGGATAGGAACAATATGGACAGACCTTCCCAGGACTAATTTTGTGACGAGCAGAGGCTGAACTTTAAGCAATACCTTTAAAAGCTCTTATCAACTAACAGACTTGTGAAGTCACATCCAAGCATCTAAGTGACATGACATTGAAACACGTCAAGCACTACCAGATTAGTGCTGCTAAAATCAGGCCTGCTAATTAGAAAACTTGGCTGGGTAACAGAATCACAGCATCACTTCAAAAGAAGATGATTTAAACAATCTAATTTCAGCAGTGAATAAAAAACCCCAAACAAGTACAACAAACCAGCAACTAGAAAACCTTGGCTTGTGAAGCTGAAGCATGAACCCTTACACTTACAGCAGTTAAAGGTGAATTTGATTTAGATGGTGCAAAGTTAGGTATCACTTTCAATTTGATCAATAGTGACCAAGTCCCTATCATATTTGGTTTCAGATAAGGAAGTAGCAGAGCAGAAGTATGTCTGGGCATAAAGGGCAAAGCTATAAAACTGTGTCTGGAGCCCTTCTTCACTCTTCTGGTGTTCCTACCCTTTGTACATGATAAAAAGATAACAGCAAGGATAAAGTCTGTATATAAGCTTGCGAAGCTCAACATTCATGACAGGATAATTTGTATTTTTTAAGATAAATATTCATACATATATATATGTATGTGTGTATATATATATATATATATATATATATATATATATATATATGTATGTATGTATATGTATATGTATATTCCAAATTCATCTTCAGGCTCCAAATGAGCTAGGAATGTATGTCTAAACTAACACAAACTCATGATCTCTAAATATATTGTATTAAAACATCCACAGATTTGAATACCTAAACAATATTTTTACTCATTCTTAATGCTTTCAGTACCCAAAAGCAAGTAAACTTCTGCAGCATAGTGTTCTCATCCTGCTTTTGCTTTCAACTTTTTTCCACTCTGGCCAAGAAACGTCACATTCCTATCTTGGTTCAAAGTCCTTTTTTCAGGACAACTGTTTTATCTCTGACACCCTGATCTGTTTCCTTCCTCCTGAAAACTGCTAAGCAG
Source organism: Petroica traversi (assembly GCA_025920805.1). NCBI lineage: Eukaryota > Metazoa > Chordata > Aves > Passeriformes > Petroicidae > Petroica > Petroica traversi. The sequence continues at coordinate 6,622,653 of JAHLSL010000019.1, forward strand.
GATGGGCAGATGAGAGACAGACAGACAGACAGACAGGTCTGCTCTCAGTCCAGCCCTCACTGCAGTGGAGCAAGAGGAGGAGTAGAAGGAGTTGAGGTGGCTGGATGTTCCTCTCAAAGCCTTCAAAAGTGGTGAAAGGAGAGTTAAACCTTCAACCTCCCCTTCTTCCTGGGAAGAAAGGAAGGAGAGATGAGAGAAAGAAAAGCAGTGCCTTTCCTTCTAGCCCTTAGAGCCTGTACTCTAATTAATGGGTATGCCTGAAGGTTATTAGAGAAGTCCCAGTGCAGCTTTTATATAGAAATGACCAGGTATTTGCAGCTTCTGCTGCAGGGCATGGTCAGCAATCTTCATCTGCTGCCTTTGCTGAGGCTCAGGGAGCATTTGTGCTTCCACAGCACAGCCAAACCAGCTCTCTGGACGCTACTGGGAGTGTGATCACTGCTTTTCAACTGACTATATAGGCCAGGTATGTGAGCTACAAGCAAAGCATGCAGTTTCTTGTCTAATCTGAGTGCTCAGGCAGTGATTGCTGTGTGAATTGCATGACTAATAGCACAGAGATATTCTGAATCCAGCCTTATTCAAGTATGAACTGAGTCCCTGAAGAGGTAGCCATTTGCTTGGATGTTTTTACCATCTTAGTCATGACATTGATAATGACTTCAGGTGCTGCCCTGCCCCTCCAAATTATTTTGGTGCATGGACAGCTGTGTCTTTTTTTCAAGGCATATTTTTATGGTGTTAAGGCTCAGTGAGAAAGTGGAAGTCAGGGTTTAGCGATCATCATTACAGTATTGCCATTGGTAACAGTGAGATTAAAATCACCTCTCTAAAATAGTGCTTTATTAAAAATTAGTTGTTAACCATGAAAATCACTACATAAAATTGAAATATTTTAAGATGTCAAACTTTTAATTAATTTTCTGGGTGAAAAGCCAATGACCAAGCTTAAGCCTTGGAATATATATTTTTAATATTTTCCATAATGTAATACTTCTGTTTTACATTTTATTTACAAAACATATTACACATTAACTTCTTTAGTGCGCTGGCATTGTTATTTTCTGGTTTTATCGTAATGTTGGCATCTGAACTCTTTTGATGTTTCAGACAAAGCCTGTAAAGCTTTATGTTTGGCTGAGGATCTTTGTATACTCTATGCTTGCATACTGAACTTGTGAGAAGATGCCTTAATAAAAATATTAAGTGGAGATAATGACATAAAAATATATCATCACATCACTAGCCATAGATATCAGACCATAGTTCCCTTTGGCTCAATAGCTTGAGTCTGAGAGTGGCCAACAGCAATTGCTTTGTGTAATAGCCAAGTTCAGAAAGGAACTCATGGAAGAGGATCATCGGTGGATAGGAGCTGCCTGAGCTGGAAATTGCATCCATACGGCTATACCTAACAGTATTTGATGCACCTTTCTTAATTAATTGAACACTTTTATACCACCAAAACACCCTCTGGCACCAAGTTCCTCAGATTTATTTAGGTGCAATGTGAAAAAGTTCTTCCTTCTGCTGTTTTAAACATGAGAACTGATTATTTCACTGAATGCACTCTGTTATAAGAGCAATAAGTAGTTGTTCATTAGTCACCTTCTCCAGGTCATTTATTGGCATCTTAATGAATGATGGGACCTTACACAACAAAATAAAGAGCACACCTTCTAAGAATGACGACTAAACTTCTCTTTTAATCAAGAGTAAGCCTTCTCTGTAAATAACCGTCATTATGTACCATTAAGGATTAATGTTGTGCGTTGCTGGAAATAAAGATCAGCTTGCTTTATCTCTCCAGCAGTTCTGGATTCTGTCTTTCATCTCTGGGAAGTGACTGACCCAGAGATTATTGAATTCATGGGAATGGGTGTCTTTGAGTTTCCTGAACTTTGGAATAGGTGCCATGAGGGGAAATCTGTTCCTGTAGGTGAGTTGGGTTTCCCCATCTCTACAGGAGGTTTGAATCCAGATCTATGAAGCTGTAGTCCTGAATTATGTGAATCAGGCTTTTAATTTATTCTCCTGACACAGGTACTTTTGAACACCTGTCTAGTTTGTTAGGCCTTGCAAACTCTCTGCTGAAGTGCAGTATATTTCTCACATACCTTGGATTAAGTTCAAGAAATAAATCCCCCCAGGGCCTAAAGGGGATCACCTGAGGCTGCAGATGCACTTAATAAGCTGTCTGTCTAAGATTTCCCTTGCCTATCATACCTGCTGTGTGGACCAGCTTTCCCTTACCTCCCTCCAAGGCCTAGCTTTGTATCACCTGCCCAAGTTAAGCACCACAAATACATCTGTTGTCAATAGAGTATCACCTGCTCCAGACAGCTCAAAGAGGAGCCTCCAGAGATGGCTCTTTCTGACTCTTGAGAAAGTTGAAATGACCGTGCTTCTAGTATCACACTCTGTGGTGCCTTTGTTAGACAGCCACTTAGTCAGCCAGGTGGGATTTATCTTTGTCTGAGTTCCAAATTCTTTGTGAACTGAAGATATGACCAGCCTTTGTGCTGGTCACTTGATGATGGGCAGGCTCATGGTGTGTTATACCATTGTTCTTCTGTCAGCTTCTGTTGCAATCTGGGCCATGGACATCTCAGACAAGTTGCTGAAGAACATCTAGACTGGGTTGGGTGCCTATTACAAGCCTAATTAAAAGGAAGCAATTACTGGGATTACATGTATGACCAAGACTCTGTGCAAGCAAATATCCACATCGGTATTTATTGAAGCTTCATTTTAAAAATACTTCTTACAAAAATATTTGTCTATTAATTTGCCTTAATTGTGTGTACAATGAAGAGGTTTAGATTTCTTATAATGTTCTGCATTTTATCCAGATATGTTTCCTTTTGAATCTTAAGAGAGTAATTTTCTGTTTTGGCCACCATCACATGGAGGAAAGGCATTGCCCATCTGAAAAGTTTGAGATCCTACTCCTCTCTGGTTTACTACATGTTTTACTACACCTGTGAAAACTCCCTGCTTTCTGTTGTCTACTCACAGTTTTCACAGACACCACAGCTCCCAACACCCATTGTAATGACAGCCCTGCCTCTGAGCATGGGGGGAGCTGACTGGACTGCAGAGACTGATGCCAAGCACTCACTCACCCGGTGCATGATACCTACAGGACACATGAAAATTTTTAGGTCATGCTTAGTCTAAATCATTTGAACAAGCATTCTAGATATATGAGAAAATCTGGGGCAAGAGGTATTCTCTATGATGACTAATCTAGTTTTTGTTTGTTTGTTTGTTTGGTTGGCTGGGGGTTTTTGCTATTTCCCCCCTTCTGGTGGTTTATGTGGGAAAATTGCCTCTAGAGAACCCTTTAAAAGCAGCAGATATGTATTTTTCTAATTTTGTTTGCATGGCATTTTGATCAAAATATTTCAGACCTGAGCCATACAAATCTAAAAGTGTCTATTTTTTCCACTGGTGCCCGATACACACCCCCAGTGGCACTACAAATTTGCAGTGCTTGCAGGGACTGGTACTGAATCTTGTGGAATCTTGTGATGTCCCTCAGGGCAGACCTTGTCACTGTAGTAGATCCTCCCCTGGTACCTGCAATGGGGATTTTCATTTTCCAGACTTTTACCATGCCCTCCACCGTTCCCAACCCTCTGTTTCCTCTTCTGGTGTCATTGCTGAGGAGAGCTCCTTTGCTGCTATGGAATTTATTCCAGGTGCTATCTCTGATCATTTGCTATATCTAATCTATGCATGAAATATGACAGTGTACTTGAACACTCGTTCAGAAATTAATCAATATAGTGGGAATGTATAAACACCTTGCACCTGCCAAGAGATGTTGAGATACCTGTGCAATATTAAGTTGTCTGCCATTTCACTGAATTCACATTCATCCCCTTCTTACCTTTCCTCTGCATCTGTATCTCAGCTAGGGATGTTCTGAATTTTGTCCTTGAGAGAAAACTGCTTCTTGTAGATTTAGAAAAAACACACAACCCTCCCACATGCCATCTTTGACCTTCCAGGATACTTTGATTTGGGGAAAGGTGAAGCCAACAAAAGAAAAACAGGTATTAAGAATAAGGATAAGTCTTCAAGTACTGGGTTTCAGTGTTTGTTCTGTAAAAAATAAATCATTACCAGCAGTTTATACATTATGACTCTGACAACAATTGTTGTCAGAAGAAGCAAAGATTAAACACCAAAAAGGTCTCAATCACTGTTAAATATAAAACCAATGCCTCAACAACCAAAAAAAAAATAGAAGAAGGAAGCATTGTCATGGTATTAGCAAGTTATCCAGTTGGTTTCACAAGATATGACAGTGCACACGCAATTAGACAAGGAATGAGAGTGGTGAAAATGGAGAGGTGTGGCTTTATAGTGCACTGAGTACTGGCACACACCTAAGAAAACAACCAGTCACTCAGGAAACTGAGTGATAAACAGTTTCTGAACCCCACAGCCGAGGTGATAAGCTGAACTCCAGCAAGGCAGAACGCTTCATCCACTCATTCAGCTGTGTACCTGAGAAGTACAGGTCTGGCAAACTAGTTTTAGAAAGGCGTGTGAAAACTAAGTCTACTTCAACCAAATGTTGACTTCAAGCTGACTGGGAGAGTGCAACTCCAGGAAGCAAGACAGAGGGTACTATGTGTTCTGCAAGGACAGGCCTCTCTGCTAACCATATATACTTTCTTTGCCCTCCCACCTTTGGACTATGACCTGACTGTGTCTATCCTTTTTTGTTAATTAATGGCAAGCGCCTTATCACAAAATGGCTTGACTTGAAAGGGACCTTAAAGAATATCTAGTTCTACCCTTCCTGCTATGGATAGGGAACCTTCTACGGGACTAGGTTGCTCAAAGCCTTATCAACCTGGCCCTGTGTGGCCAGTGGTGGGGGCCGGACAGTTGACCAGTAGGGATGGCCGGCAGCTCAGCGGCTTGTTCTGAAAGTTTCCTTTTTGCTAAAGTCTACTTCAGCTGGGGACTTCTTTTCCCCTTGCTGCGAGCCGGGCTTCCCTGGGATGGTGGCCACTGTCCCAAAAGCCGGAGAGCTGCTGAGAAGAGAGAGTGTTCCTTTGCCCGGAACCCAAATCAGACACAATACACCATGGTCTGCTCTGCTTGGGTTCAGGGGCGAAAGACCCTGGAGAGCCGAAATCTCAGACTTTTATTCTGAGGGTTACAACTTATCTCAGAACGGCACAGGGGAGGAACAGGGATGGGTCAGAGGGTCAGGGTCCAGTCAGGAAGGAGTAAGGGAGGAGAGAGGGAGACAAAGATACCATTGTTAACTGAAGGACGGGAGGGGGGAGTTCGACCCCCTTTCCAAGGCCAAACCTAACTCTACCTTAGAGGGGCCTCACTCTCTAGGCCCCCAAAAATTCCTCAGGGGGTATGTAACTCTCTGGGCTTGAACCGCTGCTACAGCCCTGAGCAGGGATGGGGCATCTGCAACTTCTCTGGGCAACCTGTTCCAGTGCCTCACTAAGCCCACAATAAAGAGTTTCTTATATATCCAGTCTAAACTAACCTTCTTTCAGTTTAAAGCCATTCCCTTTAGTCCTATCACTACATGCCCTATCAACTCTCTTGCAGGCACTCTTCAGGCACTGATGGGCATCTCTTGGAGCCTTCTCTTCTCCAGACTGAACTACGCCAACTCTCTCAACCTGTCTTCATGGTAGAAGTGTTCCAGTCCTCTGATCATATTCATGGCCTTCCTCTGGATTTTCTCCTATGGGTCCACACCCTTATGCTGAAGGCCCCAGAGCTGGATGCAGCACTCCAGGTGGTGTCTCACAAGAGCAGGGAGAGGGGTAGAATCATCTCCTTTGACCTGCTGGCCATGCTGCTTTTGATCCAGCTCAGGTTGTGATTGGCTTTCTGGGCTGCAAGCACATGTTGCTGGTTCATGTTGAACTAATCAACTAACAGCCCAAGGTCCTTCTCCTCAGGGCTGCTCTTAATTTATTCACTGCCAAGCCTGTATTTGTGCTTGGAATTGCCCTGATCCAGGTCCTTGCACTTTACAGTACCTTGCACTTTGAATTGTTGCACCTGGGCCCACCTCTCAAGCCTGTCCATGCTCCTCTGGAGGGCATCCCTTCCCTCTGTTGACTGCACCACACAGCTTGGTGTCAGCAGCAAACTTGCTGAGGGTGCACTTGTTCCCACTGCCCCATGACACTGACAAAGATGTTAAACAGTGCCATTCCCAATATCAACTCTGAGTAATGCCACTCATCAGTGGTCTTCTCGCAGACAGCAAACCTGTTGACCATTATTTTTAAGTTTGTGACCATTCAGCCAATTCATTATTGTCTAACTGATGTCCATCAAATTCATATCCCTCCAGTTTAGAGACAAGGACATTGTGCCAGACAATGTCTAATGCTTTGCTCAGGTCTAGGTGGATTACATCAGTTGCTCTTCCCTTATCCACCAACTTTGTAAACTTGATGTAGAAGGCCACCACATAAGTCAGGCCTGATTTAACCTTAGTGAAGCCACATTGACTGTTATCAATAATCTTATTTTTCATTGGCTTCATCAGTTTCCAGGAGCATCTGTTCCATTGTCTTGCTGACAACTGAGGTAAGACTAACTGACATGTAGTTCCTTAGGTCTTTCTTGTTTAGTGTTTTAAAAATTTGGGTTATGTTCCCCCTTTACCCATCAGTGACAACTTAACTGGACTGCCAGAACCTCTCAAATATGATGGATAGTGACTTTACCCTTCCTCATCCAGTTCCCTCAGGACCTGGGGATGTATCTCAACAAATCCCATCAGTTTTCTTAGTTGCTCTTGAATCTGATATTCTCTGACAGTTGGCAGTTCTTAATTTTCTCAGTTCCTGCCTTTACTTTCAGTGACTTGGATGGTGTGGATGGAGCCCTTGCTGATGAAGATTGAAAACAAAATTCCTTGAGTACATCAGTCTTCTTTATATCTCAGGTAACCAGAGATATCTCTCATTTCCTTCTTGAGAGGACCACATTTTTCCTAGTCTTTCTTTTATCACCAACTTACCTATAGAAGCTTTTCTTGTTGCCCTTTATGTCCCTGGCCAGATTTGATTCTCTCAGGGATTTAGCTTTCCTAACCTGATCTCTGACTGCTGGGACAATTTCTCTGTGTTCCTCCCAGACCACCTCTCTGTACTTCCACCCACCATAGATTTCCTTTTTGTGTTTGAGTTGGTCCGGGATCTCCTTGTTCATCCACACAAGCCTTCTTGTGCTCTTGCCTGACTTCCTTTTCCTATGCATAATTCCTGAGTTTGGAGGAATATTTACCACTTTGAATATTAACCACTGTTCTGGAGCCTCTCTTCCCTCCAGCACTTTATTCTCTGATGCTCTATGAAGCAGATGACTTCCAAAATCTGCCTGAAGGCCAAGGTAAGGAACTTGCTGTGCACTCTCCTCACTGCAACGAGGATCTCAAATACCACCAATTTGTGGCTGCCCCAGAGCTTCACATTCCTCACCACCCCCTCCCTGTTTGTAGAATCAGGTCCAGCACAGCACCTCTTTTTGGTGGCTCCTCTGTCACTTGGAGAAGGACGTTACTATTGACACCATTCCAGGAACCTCCTGAATTGCTGTGTTGTCCCTCCAACACATATCCTGGCAGAGGAAGTTCTTCCAGGAGCAACAAAAGTGAATGTAAGGCTTGTGAATGTAAGACTGCTCCTATCTGTCCATAGATGGTCTCATCTTCCAGTCTTCCTGGTCCCACGGTCTGTAGCAGAACCTCAGTACAAAACCACCTGTCCCTTCCCTCCTTTTAATCCTGACCATTAAGCTTTTGGTTGGCTCTTCATCCACCCCCAAACAGAGCTCCATGCACTCCAACTGGTCACTGTCTTAGAGCGCAACACTAAGAGTGCAACACTGTCTTAGAGTGCAACACTAACTCTTCCCTACATGTTCTTCCTAAACAACCTGAATCCTTCCCTTCCCTTCCCTTCCCTTCCCTTCCAACACTCCAGTCACAGGAGCCATCCCACCACATCTCTGGTCTCCATGATGCCAATAAGATCATAGCCTGAAGGCATGTGGACATCCCCAACTCCTCTTTTTTATTCTCTGTGGAAGAGAATTTGGGTTTAGTCATGTTCATAAAATCAAAGTGTTGTATAATTGTTTTATAGTAGTAACAAAATTAATATTAACGGTAATAACGGTGGCAAATCATAGAATTACAACAACCTGTGTTGGGAGAGTTACACAAGGATCATTGAGTCCAACTTTTCGCTTTGGAAACACTAAAATTTTTGTGTTGTGTGCAATAGAATCTTTCATTAAAAGAAACATTTGTGATTTTTTCCCCCTCTAACCAATTGCTCAGATATTTGAAAGGATTTGAAATTGCTAAGATTTGAAAGCAAGCAAAGTAAGAAATGTAAAGAATCTGTAAAAAAACCAGAAATATAAAGAATCTGTAAAAAAATCCTGTCAGAATAAAAGAATGCTGAATATATTGGATAATAGGACTAGGCGCCTGAACTTTGTATATTATGAATGCTATTGGTTCCCTCTGTGTGAAACACATGATCTTCTAAAATAACTTAATAGTCTTTTTCTTAACAGCTGTTAAAAAAGCTCAAAGAAGGGTAGTAAGTCAACCTCACTCTACTGGTACAACTGGATTTAGGAAACGGCTGAGAAAGACAGTGACGCAGTTGATAGTTTGGTATGGAAATTGCTAACTAAGCAAAAAGCAGACTCTCATTCTCTTTAATAAACACAGCTCTTTCCATGTATACCAAATTCATAGATTAGAGGGGGGAACAATGTTTCTAACAATCCTCTTAAAATTCAGTAATGATTTATCATGAATAAAAAGGCTATACTTCAAAAAGAAACCTATTTAAACCACCAGCTCCCACTATGTACACTATGTCGGCTTTTCTTTGCTGTTGAACACCAGAAATGGCTGGAAAATCTCATCTGATGCATTTATAACTCTTGACACAATTTGGAGTTTCTCATTTTATGGAGAAAAATTAACATTTTACCGTAAAGGTTAAATGGTTTGAAGAAATGTCATCTAAACCTTCAGATTTTTCTAAATCGCATTTGATTTTATTCCTTACTTCAAAAAGGTATGCATGCTCAAACAGTTTTTGAATAGGAGAAAGTCATCTGGAAAAGTTTGAGGAATCTGCAAATAAGTAATTTGTGGTGGGTGCTGTGAGCTGAGTTTGCACTTGAAACATTTTCCTTGAAACTTTCTTCTGGGGAAGAAAGGCACCACCTTCATGAAAGGTGGCACTTGGACAGTGTCTCTGCACAGACATTGAATGCAAAACTGGAGAGCTGGACCACCAACAGCAAAGGGAGAACATTCTTGAATCTGGGTTTTCACTCTCAGCTGTGATTTCCCAGATGCTTCTCCTGTCTTTCTGCCCCAGCTGGTGCAAACTGTGGTTGTTCAGAGGGCAGGATAAGGAATTCTCTCTCTGTTCTGGTCACTGTTGCCTTTCATTAACTTACCGCACCAATTTCTTAGCAAGCACCTTTCCTTTGGGGCGTGGTTTTAAGAGCATTGGCTGGCGCAATAAACTCAATAAACTCCTTCTCCTGTCAGCCTGCTGAGTTAGGTTGCTAACTCAGAGGAAGCAGTTCATAGTTTTAAGGCTAGAGGGGACCATTACAATAATTTTACTTGTCATGCATTAGAAACAAAGTACATAATTCAGAGTATATCTGTACATGATGCAAAGCTTTTGCATGCTGGAGATTCCAATGCTCCCTCTGGTTATTTGTTTAATGTATTTTTTTTTTGCTTCCATCTGAAAAATTGGTACTGCATTTACAGCTTGTGTTTTTCTAGTATACAGATTTCAGCTTTGGATTCTTGCTTAGTTTACTGAAGTTAGAGAGTCCTCTAATGACCAAATTTTCTACTCATGTACATAATTATGGCTCATGAAAATATCCATGGACCTTTCTGCCCCCAGCCACAACTGGTAACACCAGCAACAGACGCAACTCGCTGTTCCTCCTGGAAGTCATGAGCTGCAAGACATTTTCCTCAGTCTCTGTTTGCAAAAGCAGTCTCCATCTTTTAATCAAGAGCTCCCAGTTTTCCTTGTCTTTGCATCTAAAATATGTAATTAGATTTAAATACATAGGTGGCTGATACATGCTACCAGCAACAGACTTTGAGAGGGGAGAAGCAAAAGAGGCAGGCAACAGTCATTCAAAAACTCTTTGTAACCGGTTATTGATGTAAGTGGCAAAAAGTGATTGATGAGGGGCTCTTAGTATCCAAACACTCCTATGCTGTTATCTTTCCACCCACTATAAATCCCCTGAATACCAGGCCACAGTCTGCTTTGCTCACCCTTCTCCTTTCCTCATGTTATGAACCATTCACTGGAAAGGTGATCCCTCAGAGAAACTACTTCTCCCAGATGGAAGTAACCAGAAAGGCAGTATGCACATCAGAGAAGGACTAGGAGGAGTAGTTTTTTTGTCTCCTTCCACCCCCTAAACTGCAGTAAGGCTGTAAACTCCAGTTGTAGGAACATAAAATTTATGGCTAAAGAGGAAAGAAGCTGAGTGGGCCAAAACCATTCCCAAAATCTTTGGGGCAAAGTCTTGGTGAAGTTGGGGATAACAGTAAGAGAAATAAAGCTGATTACTTCCGTGAGAAAAAGATATTGTGGCCAGTCTATACATGCCTTTCTCATTTGCAGATGGGAATGCACATATTTCAAGTACAAATTCTGTGTAATTTGCCTTCCAGGAGAGAAAAGGAAATGAAGATGGAAGAAAACTTTAGAATTTTCTTGACTAGTCTGGAGGAATCTTTAGTTTGTTTGAATATAAACATTTGACTTGGGTAAAGCAGATAGGAGCACTGCCTCCGTGGGCAGACACTGGAGAGGAAGCCTCCTGTAGATGATGAATCAGAGCGTCCAAATTCCCAATTACTTGCTAGAGATACTTATCTCCTCCCAGTGACTAGAGAGAGCACAGGGTGGTGACATTCAGCAAGACAGAGCATCAGCTGAAGCCCTACAGTGAGCTGGCCTTCCAAGCCTTTCCATTCCTCTGAAGAAATGCATTTATTTCTTCAGTACATTTATTTCTTCACTTATGGAAGTAATTCCACATGTTGTGATTACAGAAACAATGCTGTATGAATTAAGTGACCTGCATGGGTGCTTATTTTCTGGGTGCTAAAATGAATTATTCAGCAGCTTTTTCAGTCACCATGTAGCATCAGATTGCCATTTTGGCTAAATTCAAAGCAAATACAGAAATGAATAAACCACTCTTTAGAAGTTTGCAGTACAGGCTGTTTATATACAGTATTAGCTGCAAATTTGTTGCCTAGTCATCTGCAAGATTTTTGTGTACACTTAGCACAGAGCTAAAGCTGACTCCTAAAAACAGAGAAGATTCTGTGGTTAGGGTGTACTAGTGGCTCATTCCTTCTTGTGTTACACTTCCCCTATGACACAGGGTCAGACCTATACATGATTCAGCTTCAGAGCTCACACTATCCATTAAATGGAAATATTGTCCTTTTCTAGAGCAGTTGTTAGAAATCATACTGGAGTCAAACACAATCAGGGTGCAGTCCAGTCAGGTACAAGATCAATTGTTCATCCCTTGAAGTATTTTCAAACAAAAGTTTTGCTTGGTGAGCCAAGTTTTCAAGCAGTTTTTGTAACTGCAAAAGCTCTTGCTCCTTTGCAGCCTCTCTCATCTTTCACTTCATCACTTTACAGCTCTAATTCATCAAGCAGGACATGTAAGCTTCCAGAGATAAATGAATACCAAACATTCCATCAGGCTCATGATCCATGGTACTTTCAGTGCCTTAAACAGACGATAGTTTCAAAGCTTTGACAGCTGGCTGGAAAGAAGCCTCAAGGTTTATGCTGTGTTTAGTTATGCTACCAGCCCACTTCTGCATATCTTGCAAAACAAGCTCTGGTGTCTATGCTGCAGCTGAATTTACAAGAAATTCCACAGAGGTCTGAGAAGGCAAAAGAAAACCTATCTTGTCATTTGCAGATTTCAAATTTAGCTAACAAGGAGGCATTCATGCCTCTTAAACTTGGAAATTACCCGTACGAACCACAGCAATGGCAGCTGAATGTTTTCTGGCTTAGAAACCATATGTGAATAGAAAGATGCTGATTTTGAGCATGCTTTGAGAATGGACAAGAGAAGGATGAATCACCCCTGAGAGCTGGCATAATTCAAACCACCCTGACTGGTGTCAGCAGTAGTCACTGAGCCCGAGGGACACCCGAGCTCCTTGGAGAGGGGAAAGGAGCCTGCACGGCAATTCTGCAGCGGTATGCAAGGCAGAGGAAGTTTGAAAGAGTTGTGCCTGCAATTCCTGCATGTCTGGTTGCCACAGCTCCAAGTCTCAAAAGGTATGTCAGAGCCTGCAGACACCCTGAAGATACACAGGTGACAGAGGGCATGGCATTGCACTGGAGTTCTCTGTTGGGAAGGTTATCTTCACCAGGCACTGCACAGCAGACTTCCTTTGGGCTGCGTTGTGGTTTCATACGGTAAGAGTTAAAGCACTGTTTCCCTCTGCAAAACACAATCCTGCTTTTCCTCCTCCTGCGAGGAGATCCATGCAACCAGAGGAACAAGTTGGGCTTCTAGGTTTCATATATATCAGCCTTTGAACTGAACTCTACCTCCAGTTACTCCTATGTGAGTCTTGCCCTTCACTGAAACTAGCTGGGAAGTTTCATTGCTGATGCAGAGGAAAGTTGACAGTTCCAAGAGAAAATTCTCAGTACAACGGCGAAGGCCAAATGAAACAAATTTTTGATTAGTGTAGTAATTAAGTCACCCTCACTTTCTGAAGACAAACCTATTCAGGAACTAAATTCTTAGCATACTTCTATAATAAGGTATTCATTGATAAGAACAGAGCTACAGCTTTAAGTAAGAGATTCTATTTAGAAGCCTTAGGAAGCTTTAAAAGCATTTATCAGGTTTATTGAACTTGTAATTTTAAATTTAAAAAAAGTAACAGGACTTTACAAGTCACAGTAAGAGTAACAGCAAGAGAGAGGTAGAGGTTTTCTTCCATTTGTGGGAAATATAAAATAACAAGGCTAAAAAGACAAACAAATGACTCTGCTGTGAAAATTGTGATTTTGCTTGCTTTCCCTAAAGCAAAGGCTTCTGAAGCAGCTTTTGAAAAAAATGTTTGAAAGAAAAGATTTTACAGAGAAAGATACACTAACAATAAGTTTGGCTGAGAAGAGTGGAGGAAACCTGTGAAGCGAGAAACAGCAGTTCATGTAGAAACTTAGTTTTAATAAGATCAAGTTTTGCCCTGCCGTGTTTTGAAACTATCTGGGAGAGCCTGTTGCCTTCCACAAAGAACAAACACAGCTAAAATTACTAACGCAATGACTCTACTTAACAAACAACTTAATACCTGAAGACTTTCTAACTGGGTGTGGAGGTGTAATTTGCTCTTTTGGATATTTCTGCTTGGATGGGAGCCAGTGTAAACTCCCAAGCCAAGTCATCCTGATTTAAAAGCCATTTTCTGAAGCTCTCAGTTCCCATGAAAGCCTAATATCTATTTAATACTGGAGATTCTGATAGAACTGAAGCACTTCCTATGGTGGATTTTTTTCAGTCTGTAATAGTAGAAGAATATACAAGCTTTTGAACACAGAAATACATTTGCAGTACACCTTGTTACTTCTAAATTAATATTAGATTATTAGATTAATAAAAGGAAATATTTACAAATTGAAAATATCTGTTTATGTGTATTGGATCATCAAGTACAAGCACCTGCATTACCAAGATTTTTTTGTATGTTAAAGGTTACATTGTGGTATCTTTTCTAATAGGGTGTCATCTATAATTTAATAGGAAAAATCTCTGTGATGAATTCTAGCCACTTTCACATTGCCAGAAAAATATTGTGAATATTTTTTGTAGATGAGCAAACAGATGTAAAGGAAAAGCTTTCTATTTTTGACTAAGACATCGTGTACATTTCTGTTTACCATTTTTTAAAATATCTTTGGACATCTTTTAACATGCAAATGCTGGAAAAGCTTCATCGAGAAATCTTTTTCCCAATGAATCCGATTAACTTCCACTCATCAAAATATGATGAGCACAAATTTCAAATCACAGCCCCACACTAGCCACCATGAAGAAAACTAACTCCACCCCAGCCTTATCATGTACAGTGGCAGAGTTTCATCTGGCATGTGAAACAGGCGAAATTTTAAATTAATTTAAAAATAAAAGGGTTTAAATCAATCATTGGAAAGGCTTTTAAGCGGCTAACTGGACGAAGTTTCGTATCACTCAGCTAGATCTGAATGGTCTGTAAAGTATTTATAGTTTATCTACTCACAACCTCAGTGAAACCTCAAGGTAGAGAGAAAACTGATTTCTCAAAGTATCGCTCTTTAGTGAAAAAGGAGTGGAAGGAGGAGTAGAGAGCTGGGCTTCCCCCTTTCCTTATGTGACAGTCACCAGACATGAGTGGACACAGAGGTAGGAGACAGGCCAGCTGTCCCTCAGAAGGGTGCAGAGGAAGGATTGTGTTCTAGCATTCTGTGTCCTGCTGTGTCTGGGCACAGCCCAATTTATACTCCCTGCTACACTCAGGGCTCTTCTACAAGTCTGAGCTTATTTCAGAAACAAGAGGAATTCAAATGCCTAATTGTCACTCAGTTTGATTTTGCTCTGTTTTATATACAATATTTTCTCCTTGAAATAATTACTTTTATCCAGATGATTACATAGAATGATGGTAACACTTGCCATCAGCTGAGGTAATGCCTCTCAGCTACTCCAGTTTTCTTTGCTACACATTCCGACATGTTGGCTTCATATCTCAGTCTCCAAGCACGTCTGGAGGGCAAAGTGGCCGAGGTGAACACAAAACCACAGGTATAACACTGACAGTCCTGCAACCACACAAGGGATGAGCTAATTCAGCCTTGGCTGGGGCCAGAGGTAATGCACTGGATCTCTGACAGCTGCATTTTTGCCAGAGAAAACTGATAAAATTATTTTTTAAGTGAGATCCTGCATCAGAAACTTCTTAGCACAATTAGCAGGCTGCCAGTACCTGTGTCATTTCATCTGGGATAATATTGCAGATGTTATAGGAGCAGAGCACATTCAATAGCAACTATCCTGACTTTACTGAGGTTATATACACATTTTCACAGAGCTGATGATTAAAGTCTTCCTGACTTATCTATTAATGCAGGGAATGTTTGCTGTACGAACTAAAAATAATGAGGGTAAATTGCAATACTAAAATTAAGCAGAAAAAACCCTTTTGAAGTATTGCCCTGTAGGACTAGATTAGACTAGTTTGGAAAGGTTTGGGAAGTGTTAGAAGATGGAGAAGCTGAAAATGTGGTGAATCTCCGTTCTGACATGACAGAAAAGGCATTTCACCCGTCTCATCACTGAGAGATGTGAGACTGAGCAAGACAGAGACAAACCCTCTAAAGGATTTTGATGTGGAAAAATACATGACAAGCAGGTAAGCTGAGTATTATTCATACTATTTCAACATTTTTAAAGTAATTTTTTCCTAAGTCCTTTTTTTCCCCTAGTTAAATAGTATGTGCTTTATGGAGCTGGATGGCTGCTGGATTCCTGCAAGAGAGCACCAGCCTGGGAGAGGTGCAGAGAATCCAGGCCACTCTCTTCAGCTGTCAGGTTCCTGGAGCAGAAACCCAAATACAGAACACTGGTCTGAAGGATTCTGCTCCAGGAACCTGACAACCAAAAGCCTGTGCTACAGCAGGGAGAAGGTCCTGTCAGACTGGAAAATCTGCTTTGCATACCAGAAAATGGCCAAGAAGAACTAGGGGGTAGTTTGCAACATTTAGGTGCAGCCATTACTAAGGAATGATGTAAATTCTTCCAGGAGGAAGCACTGGGGAACGTGCCCACATATTGCTTTACCTTACCATAGCAATGCCATCCTACATGGGGTGGTTTGCTCTGCTTACCCAAGTGTGAAAGGATGGACTCAACCTCTCTGAAAAGCCTGTTTTTATAGAATAGATGGGGATGAAGTAGAGTTTGTCTTCCTCTAGGGAAAGAATGAATTTCCCTCTGACTGTCCCAGGGACTTTGCAATTGCAACCTGTAACTGCTTTTCCTGATATGAGCCTAGCTAAAGAAAAGCTTTATCCCAGATCTTTAAGCTTTATGGAACTTTCCCCCTTGATTTCAGTATGGCCTCAAGTATTTGTTACTAAAGGCAATTTTAAAAAATTTGCCTAAGTAAAAATGGCTGATTTATACCTCCCTGTATATATAGTGACATGGTGGAAGAAACCCTTATCCCTTCTTTTTCTGTAACCAGTCAGTCTACACAGGCATAGGTAGTAAATACAAGGAATAAAATGGAGGGAAAAAAACCCAACAAAAATAAACAAAGGCTCTTGCAGACAAATAGAGACTCCCTACAGTATTCATTTCACATTGTGAAGAGGGTTTTAAAGTGTACAGAGAAGACAAAACTTCTGTGTTGTGGCTTCTTTTACAGTGCCCGGATTATGTAAAATAATCTTTGCAAAATCGAGAACCAGGTAAAAATATTCCAAATCCATAATTTCTTGTATGCAATGCTCACAGTAGTTAATGAAGACCAGTAGCATGAAATGCTAAAAGACATTGAAGGGAAAAAGTGTTCTTTTTTAAAGTTTTACAGCTCAAGAGAAAAACATAGAAACTACTTGAATCAACTGCTAACACAGTGCCTACTCCCAGTTATTTATGTTGAAAGGTTATATGTGCACTACTGCTAAACTAAGACTTATAAATGCATGGTCATGGTCTGGGGTTTTGCATCTATTGACGACTGCATATAGGTTTACCCAGGATGCCGCCACCTTCAGGAATTAAGTTTTGTGTAAATTTAAGGTAACTGCAGTTGTAAAATGGAATAATTCTGGTGGTAATCTCAGTTTAGACAATTTTCTAGGCATTTAAATCACCTTATATCCCCACTGAATTCCCTGTTCATCTGAGAGTTCATCTCTGAATTTATCCTTCATTATCTAAGGGTAAGAAATTCTAGGGCAATGTAAGGCGGGTTTAATTAATGTGCCAAGGGTGTGCCATGTTAAGCAGATAGTGAAAAGCTATATGAATGTGTAAATTACAGCCAATCAAAACCCCTTTTAAATTAGTCCCACTCTGTGTACATATTCTACCAGATGGATCAAAAGGGTTAGATGTTCAATTATGCCTTGGGGGCACACGCTGCAGTGAAAAAATGGTGTGGAAATGAAATGCACAAAACACATTTTTTCCATCTCTTTGAACTATTACAGATTTTCAAATGAGTCCTGTACTGCACTGGAATGAAAAAGGGATCCTTCAATTTTTATTTTTTTTTTTTTTAGGCTATTCACATTAAAATAGTAACTATGGTAGCCCCATAAATTTTAGACTTTGATAGTATGTAAAATATACAAATTTCATTCATTGTTTTGAATTATTAAGAGCAAAGATTTGTCCCAGAGTCTTTCCTGTTTCAAGAAATAACCTAGTCAGTTGGCTATTTTAAACTGTGCCTTGCTCATGCTCTTGTATTAGTTCTGTTTGATAGATGAGTTAACCTTACAAATAGACTGTTCACCGAATCAAAAAACCAATATTCATTTATGTAACTTTTTGATGTCTCAGGTGCAGATGTCTACATCTGAGCTAGTCACACAGGTAACCCAGGGCCACCTAGACACCCTGTGTAGTCAGTGGAAGCAGAGTAAATACAATCAATACCACATAGGGCAATACTAATCTGACCAAATGTGGGGAGTGAGTTTAGGATGAGACATATCCATCAACTACTGGCCAGATCCTTGCTAACTATAAAAGAACCCAAGCTCATATGTTTGTGCTGCTGTAGTAAACATTAATTTAATCAGATGAATCTCAGACGATTTCCCGCATTACCTAAATTTCAGGGATTGGCTATGATACTTACCTTGGGTGCCTGAGAACAAGGATTAAATATTTCCTTAAACAATTTTCTCACATCCTCCTAACCAAATAGACCTGGCTCACACTGTAAAACAATTAGATACTTTTTGGTCATCAAGCCTGTTCTCTTTGGTTTGATTAATAAAATCTTTATAGGATATAGCTTCAACTTGGGTTTGTAAGCAAGTATTGTTCCCATTCTTTCCCTGTTAAATTGTCTTAAATTGTTTATCAGCTGAAATAAAAATTATGCATATAAATACACACATATATAAATATATAATTACTTATTTTTCCTATAAATCTTCTTAGAAATTGGAACTCCCCTGTCTAAAACTTAGTGACCATTAGAAAAGAAGACTTTTGGATTATGAAAGGTATTTTTTCTTTTATCAAAAGTAAAATTAATTCTTCTGTACTTTCAGTTTTTAAAAATTTAATGTAAAGCAGTACTATTTCATCTATGTATGATAGAGTTTGAAGTTATTATAAAGAAAAAAATGTAAACATTATGAGTTTTTTTTTCAATCAGTCCCTATCATATATTCTCCGTTTTCCAGATAATATAATAAAAACCCCCAAAAACTCTGGAATATCTTTGTATAGCCTACAGATCTTATCTGTTTCTAACATCAGATGATCGCAGCTTCATAATTATATAGAGAAATAAAGACTAAAATAAGACTTTGAATTGCTTGAAATACAGTGTAAAAGAACTGCACACTCCACATGCACTGATGACTTGGCTGGTTATAGTTTTGAAAGGCAGCATGCACTTAAATTCATTATGGGACAGAGGGTTTATGTCCTGTACAAGACTACACCACAAACTCAAGAAAGCCCAATTCAACTTCATGCTCAAGTCAGAGGGATTTTTCTTGTGACTTCAGTAGGAATTTTCCTGATCTGGAAAAGAAAGGGCGGATGCTATCAGGCATCAAGAGCTTTGTCATGAGAGAAACCTGATACAGGTACAGGACAGTTATTCCAAGAGAAAGGGAAGAGCCTTAATGTGTAAATACAAATGCAGTCTCACCTTCAAATATTTCCCCTTTTGAATCTGAAACAAATATAAGTTACAGTGTAAGTTTTCAAATATTGCCTTTTCCTTTATCATTTGACTGCAACTTCTACTGTGGCATACTGTACCTCAGGTGTAACAACATCGTTTTTACTCTTTTTAATGACTGAATTTAAGAAAAATAGTGTGAGTGGAGATGGAAATGGCAGAGGAATCCAATCAGCTGTAAAACCCATAAAAGAATTTATTTCTAGTAGCTTCTAAAGGGAAGAAACATTTTTTTAGCTACAGTGCAATTTTTTTCTTCTCTGAAACTAAGAGACAATTCTTTTTTCCTAGCTGAGCAAAGCACAAGGTAAGGAAAAGTGACTAGAAGTAGGAAGGAAGCTGTTCCTATGTCAAGTGTGGCCAGGAGTGCCCTTGAAGAGCTCCACCTCTCCAGCAGTTAGGGAGGGATGGCAGGGATGGTTGAGACAGGTGAGGGTAGGGAAAGAAAGCTGGGCAGGCACATTGCCCACGTTGAGGGTCTGGGAGGTACTCATAAATATAATGGAAAAAATTGTTTCTCTGTTTTGTCTCAAACCACTTTGCCTTTGTATAGAGACACTCCCACAGATCCTCTCACAGTTTCACTTGTCCTGAAATTATCTTCCTCCTCTTCTACTCTCCACTTCCTGCAGCAGTTTTGAACAAGTTAGGATTCCTCCTCCGGGTCTCCTCTTCTTTGGACTAAGCAATACCAGTTCTATCAAACTGTTATCACAGGCCAAGTTTCCCAGGCCTTTGATCAATCTTGTTTTTCTTGTGTAGGAATCTTACAAACATCCCACAGTCATATCAGAGGTTAGGAAGTCAAAAAGTTGGGTTCTATGTCTTACAAACAGTGCTTCTGTTTATTTATCACAGTTACCAGGATAATCATAATTTTGTTGTTCCTACAGAGTTGAAAGCCTTCAGTAGTTGAAAGCCTTGGATCCAATTTAGCTCATGATCCTCAAAAACTTAGACCCTATTCTGCATATTTGTTGCTTAGATAGACATTGTCCATATCATATTTGTAAAATAAGTATTTTTTATGTGAAAGCAGAATATTTTGTACATAACTTGAGCCAAATTATTACCATTTCCAAAATTTTAAAACTACATGTATTGGTGAATAATATCAAAGCCAAACTGCAGGGGGACTAAAAAGAATTTGTTTCCACATATAGAAGTTTTCTAGTAGTAAACTTCAGTGTATATTTTGTGTTTGTATCTGTTGGTAGGGGTTGAATGTGGGAGTACCTGAGTATTTGGAAATCATGTTAATAAATTGCTGCTAGCATTTGAACAACAGCATGCATGTTGCAGCTTGGGTTTCATAGCATTCCACTGCACAGGGATCAGAGCATTCCTTGCTCTTTTCAGTCCCTATTAGCCTTGTTTAGAAGTACATAGAAGCACCTGAAGCATCTGAACATCTCTTAAAAAAAAAAAAAGGAAGGAAAAAAGTGGAAATATGTTTTCAGTCTTTATAGTTTTCTGAAGGTGGAATACATTTATTGTTTAAACATAAAATTGTTTTCATTTGGAGTTTTGAAGAAAAAAGGTAAATAAGGGTCAGCAAACTGATCACTAAATAATTCCTCCTGGATTTCATTTAACTGCACAAAAGACGACCAAGTGTTTCTGATCTAAGTTGGATTTGGTATGGTCTTTGGGGGAATGCTTATATGAAAGTGTTACACACACAAGAAAAACATAAACAGTGAAAAGGACAAGTTGTCTTTTTAAGGTTGCATGTGGTTTGATATGGTGTAAATATGGTAAATAGCAAAGTAGTGCATCAGCAAGCTTTGGAGTACTTCAGAGATTTTGCAGAAGCTTATGGCATGCAGACTATAAATAAAGAACAAGATACTGCGTGTTGCTTGGGTTTGACTGAATAATACAGTCCAAGAAAATGCACAAAATATAGTCTTGGCAAGTTACTTTCTACCTAAGTGGCATGCAATCCAGTGTGTTCCATCATGGATATTAATTTTTTTAAAGGATAGTGAGTAGGCTTGTTTCTCAGTTCACATCCTTATTATCAGTGCTACCAAGACCTGTTTCAAAAAGATCAACAGTATTATGCAGATGAAAAAAGAGCAAACAATTAGGAAACAAGGTCCACTATGCTTACTGCTGTGCGCTGAATGTGCCATTAAGTAGTTACTCTCTTCTCCCGTACTCTCTCCTCTGTCTTTCCTTGTACAGTCATTTATAAAGTGAGATGTAGCAATTATATACTTCATATTACCTGTGTCTATGACTGTAATTATTTTCTGCACACTTTCTACAGGAAAAAATGACTACCTAAACTCCAGTTCTTTATTCTGGAGGTAAATTTGTGTCAATCAAAATATTTTAGAGTGCTGCAAACAGAGTTAATTTTTTCTGGGGACAACTTCCTTTTTATTCTTCAAAGAATTTCTTTCTTGAAAAACTACTGTGACCAATGACATACAACTTGATCATGATTATAAAGTAGGTGTGTACAACAGTGCCGCTGGTTGGCTTAGAATTGTTCATTATGCATTGTCCTGAGTAATTATACTAAAAGGAAGGTCAAAAACAGCTAGCATTGTTCATATAAAATGTGTTACCAAAATCTTACATGTAATTAACTCTTTCCTAAGAGTAATTTCTTGGATGGGAATAAACTATCTTTTTTGACCATAATTAAATGAAATATTAAACATATGATACAGCACTTTAAGAGTTTATGGTCTTGTAAGATAGTGATCAAAGCTGCACCAGGGAAGGTTCAGACTGGATGTCAGGAAGCATTTCTTTATTGAGAGGATGGTCTAACACTGTAATAGGCTTTCTGGGGAGGTGGTTGTTGGCCCAAAAGCCTGACAGTGTTTTAGAGACATTTGGACAATGACGTTAACAACACACTTTATCTTTTGCTCAGCCCTGAAGTGGACAGGCAGCTTCACCAGATGATCATTGTAGGTCCCTTCCAATTGAACTATTCTACTCCTATTCTATTCTATTCTATTCTATTCTATTCTATTCTATTCTATTCTATTCTATTCTATTCTATTCTATTCTGTTCTGTTCTGTTCTGTTCTGTTCTGTTCTGTTCTGTTCTGTTCTGTTCTGTTCTGTTCTATAGGAAGTCATCCCTTGAGAGGCTTTTGTTTGATCATGTTTGGGCCACCTGGCCGGGGGTGGGGGCCAGACGGTTGACCAGTAGAGATGGCAGGCGGCTCGGCGGCTTGTTCTGAAAATTTCCTTTTTACTAAAGTCTACTTCAGCTAAGGACCTCTTTTCCCCTTGCCGTGAGCTGCGCTTCCCTGGGATGGTGGCCACTGTCCCAAAAGCTGGAGAGCTGCTGAGAGAGAGAGTGCTCCCTCACCTGGAACCCAAATCAGACATGACACACCATGGTCTGCTCTGCTTGGGTTCAGGGGCGAAAAGACCCCGGAGAGCCAAAATCTCAGACTTTTATTCTGAGGGTTACAACTTATCTTGGAACGGCACAGGGGAGGAACGGGGAAGGGTTAGAGGGTCAGGGCCCAGTCGGGAAGGAGTAAGGGAGGAGAGAGTGAGACACAAGATACCATTGTTAACTGAAGGACGGGAGGGGGGAGTTCGACCCCCTTTCCAAGGCCAAACCTAACTCTTCCTCAGAGGGGTCTCACTCTCTAGGCCCACAAAAATTCCTCAGGGGGTATGTAACTCTCTGGGCTTGAACCACAGCTACAGGCCACCAACCATTTTTGGCTTCAGTTTGTAGTGAATGTGTTGTCACACTTGGTGAAAAAAAATATGTCATACAGAAAGGTGACTGGAAATAAAAGACAACACTTCAAGCCTCAGAATTGACCCAGGAAACTTAGCTGAGAAACAACTGTTCTTAAAGGCTAATAAAGGGTAATCAAACAACAGATAAGGACTGAAATATCATTGGACTGTAACCAGACAAACACTAAAATCAATTTTTGACAGGCATGTTTATCTTTTGAATACCTGGAAGGAAGCAATTACTAAACATAAAAAACCCCTTCAGATTTCCTGCAGGAAATACAAGCTTAATTGATTACGTTTAAGTTTATGTAAAAAGTTTTGACCACTAATCTGTAATACAACAAAAAATAGTATTGAAATGATAGAATATGCTAAAGACCAAACATATACTCTCAATAATCAATATTAGTATTGACAGTAGCATAAAAAGTGTATGAAACAGTGAGAACACTACACAAAGGACTGCAGCTGCAAGCTTGTTTTTACATCCATTATTTATTTAACAATAGAAAGAGAATAACACCTTTCATCATGTCTTTTTATTGGCAATTTAAGACAAAATATAATTGCTTTCAAGAAAAGCACAGAGAATTTGATAGTCTTCCACATCAGTTATATTGAGAAAAAATGCACACTTGTGGACTACATGCTCAATCCAAAATACATTAAAAAATTACATAATCATAATTTTTGCATTGGTAGAAACACTGAATTTTTATTTCCTGGCTGAAGGGATATGATAATTCTGCTGTCTATATTACTCATTCTTTCAAAATCGACTACATACTTTGCTTATTAATTCTGTGAACTTCAGCTTTTACAGAAGCTGGTATCATAGTGACGAGAAAAGCAGCTCTGTGTTTTGCTTTCTGATTTTTCCAAGCCCCTCTCTAGAGTTTGTAGCCCTCAACGCATGCAGTGTAGAGCTTTATTCCTCCTAGGCCTAAGCAACACTAAGGAGTTAGGTGACAGAGCAGCTAAAGCACCTGCTCAGGCACCTCAGGTGGGCTAGGACAAAGCTGGCCACAGATCTGTGGGCTCTCCTAGTGAAACCTTGGAGATTGAGTTTACCTTGAGGAATAGAGTGGGAGGAGTGTTAGTATACAATCTACTTATCAGTCTTAAATAGCCCAATAAAATGGTATTAACAGCAAAGACCTTTTGTTTGCCTGACTGCATAGAAATATTTCCGGAATAAATTTTCCCTGTTCATAAAAAAAGTGCATGAAACACTTCTGGAATACATTCTTGCTCACCAATCCAAGCAGATTCTTTTTTTCAGATGGGCATGTATTTAACAATGTGGAAAACCTTTTACTTATAATAATATTTGTAATTTTTATTCACATGTATTGCAAATATATCCCATGTAAATTCTACAGAAGTATACAAAATATGTAAAAGACAATTTTTCAAACAAATATAAAAATATTTCTAATTTTAACTAACTTGGATGACAAACATGCTATATTTACTGTCTGAAGGTGGTAATCTGAGGAATTAAACATCACAAATATTTCAGCTGGCAAGCTTGAATAGCTTTTACCACCACAGAGGTGAAACCTGAGCCTCCTGTGAATGTTCAGAAGCCTCCATCAGCAGACACCAGCACAGCCTGGCAATCAGCTCTGCCTGCTTCTTTATGGAGGTGATCACAGCCTTACACCAAAGGGAATATGTAAAGAAGAGCCATGGAGTGTGGCCTAGCTAACCACAGTGGGCTAGGTACAATCTGCCCTTTCTAAAGCAAATCTTATTTCACACTCTTACAGAAAAACCAGCTGGGGCAAAGTAACAGCTTAACTTGTTTTACTAGTTCTGTTTTATTTAGAGTAAAAGGCAAAGTTTACATTGAAGCCTGAGACCTTAATCTCTTTTCCTGTATTTTCTCATTCCTATTGTGGTCTCTATTTTTTGGCCATTTGTAGAATTACAAAAACCTCATTAAAAAAAAAAATAAAAAAATGGTGCTGAGACATTTTAGAAGGATAGCGCTGGGGATGCCTGCCCCACCTTTCTGCTTGTGTTTGGGTCAAGAAGTGGATGTGAACCAATTCCTCAGGCATGGCAGTTCACAGCCCAGCATGGTAATGTCAGCCAAAGTGGATGTTGGCCAATGCACCCGACCGTGAATTACAGCAGCCAAACATGGGCCCAGTCTTGCTGACTCAGTGAGAAATCTGAGGGGAGAAGACATTCTTACACCTGTTATCTTGTTCTTTATAGATTATGGAGGTTTCTCATCTCTTCCCTCTAGGATTTTTTTGATGATGGGCACCAGCATCCTCAAACCCATAACAAAACAGGAATTGTAGCGTGTCTCATGCTAACACAGAATGCAGTAGGATGGGATTAGGCAGAACAGGGCAAATGAGGGGGAAAGAACAACAGAAAGAAAAAGTGATTCTTTAAGCATGCAAGTGAAAAGTTCATGCTGAAGTCACAGCTTTTAAAACTGTACTTGAGATATAGGGAAACACAGAATACCCACAACAGGACAGAGGACTATAAGGAGAGCTGTGCAGTGTGATGGGAAATAAGGCTAATAAGGAGACTGGGTACCACTCTACTTCTGAGCTCTCGAAAAATCACCTGGTCCTCCAGTTCTTTTGCCATCAACACTGTTAGCAAAACTTTTAGAGTGCTTGAATATGAGTCCTGAACTAAAATGCCAAATTGAGTGAATTTTAGCCCCATAACAGCTTACCAAAACTGTCTTGTGTGGGTCTTAAAAAGAAACAACATAGTGAACCTTTTGCTTGGTATCTTAGTATGAGACACAGCATGCAGCCAAGCAAAACCACATTCCCCTACTTTTCAAGCATCTTAAAATTTTATTGCCCATTAAATATTTGTTTACTCAGCTGTAGCTGAAACCACAGCACTGTAAACATTGCTAACCAATGCTATTTGAGGTTTTGACTAAAACCTCACTTAGATGTGAGATTTGTTCGACTTTCTCAGAGGATCTGCCACGAGTCTGAGGGCAAAAACAAATCCAGGTGATGAGAGAATGTAAGTC
This sequence comes from Petroica traversi, assembly GCA_025920805.1. Classification (NCBI taxonomy): domain Eukaryota; kingdom Metazoa; phylum Chordata; class Aves; order Passeriformes; family Petroicidae; genus Petroica; species Petroica traversi. Next base: position 6,648,467 of record JAHLSL010000019.1, read on the forward strand.
CAGAGTCCCACCCAGAGTGCCCTCCTGGCTCAACTTTTCCTTGGCAAGTCCCAAGCTTGAGAGTCCATGTGGTAGAGCCATCATTGCTAAGGAGAGGGTGTAAGAAGAAAGATTCACACCAGTTTTGAAGTTTAAAAATAGGGAAAGTTCTATTCAGAGTGTCCCAGCATCAGTAGGATCAGAGAATCAGTATTTTTTTGTCACCAGAATTGTGCTTTTTTTTGTTTTTATTTTGAGATACAAATGGACAGAACAATTAAATTAATTTAGAAATTATCTATTGAACAAAATGGAAATTTAATGTGGTAAAGCAGCATCATGCTTTTAATCTGTTTTTAGACACTTATTCTAAGTCTAGTATGGAACTCTCTATAGCTGACATCAGAGATTACTCCGTATTGTGTTTCTGCTACAGCTACATAAAATCTTAGCTGAAGATAAATACATACATGTTCATGATTTTTAGCTGAAAATATGAGTTTATGCCATTCTGTTTTTTTGTCTATAAGGAAAGATATTAGTGTATTTTCATCAGAGGTATTATAACATGGTCATTACCAAATGCTCAGTGTTGCTAAAATCTTCCTGCCTGTAAAGCACTTAATTTATTAAAACTCCTACAAAATATGGAAGGAAAGGGTTATTTATTAGTCTGAATTAATCTAGCTCATAAATATTTTCTTTTAAAGTAGACTAATTTCAATAAAAAGTCAGAATATGCAACAAATGTTACTCTTTTAATATGTCAATATTGAGAGCAAGATGAAAATAAAGTGCCCTCATCTTGAATTTCTCATTGAGTGTGCAAGTTAACCTGACTTCAACACTGCATAACATTTGAAAGAACTACAATTCACAGGTACTTTCCTAATGTTTTGTCCACTAGTCAGATGGTTACTTCTTAGTGGCATCAACCACATCAATTCAGTAAATCTAAATATTTATGTGAGGAGTGTGACTAAAGCAAGTTCAACAACCCAGCCATACAGACACATGTTGATTTTATTGAAGGACTACCAATAGCAAAGATTTAACACTCGCAGCAATGTGTTGAGTCTAGTTCATTAGCTGAATGCACCATTAGTTGTTTTTTTTTTTAAATCACAAGCAATTATAGCTACACAGGGTAGAAGAAGTAGACTTTTATTCTTGAAAGTTTTCAAAACATGGGCTGTTCACATGTGTATTTGCAGAACCTAATGATATCAGAGATGTTCAACATTAAGCATAAGGGTACAATCTGCATTTGAATTTTTCTAAATCACACAGTCACAGATTCATTTACCCGGATGTTACATTAGTATAAACAATAGAAGAATGTAACTAACATTCTTCAAAATGGCAAACAAATAACCAATTAATTCATTATTGCTATAGTTATTGCACATGTAAGAGAGACAGAGAAGTTCAGGGATTTTCCCAAAGCTGTGTGTAGAGCTGGAAGTGCAACAAGGATTAAAATGGAGGACAAATTGATTATCATTGTGTTCACACTTCTTGTAGACTGTCCACTAAAAACCACATGCAGCTGGATCAGATGCATGAGACAATTTGACTCTTTTTGTTATTTAATAAAATAAGTATGAAAAAAGGGTATTATGTGTAAAAAAACCCCAAAACATACACGTTGTAAATGACTTATTCATTTTATTTTACAACCTTTGACAATTGTGCCTTCTAAATAGGTCAGGTAAAGATTCTGCTCTGTCAGCACACTGATTATTGTACATATTGTTCTGATCCTATCAAGACAGAATGTGTCATTGAGTCCCATCTTTTACATGAAGAAAGGAAGAAATAACAAATCCTAAAAGTGATTAAGCCACACCAGAACGAACAATGAAGAAACGCAATTGGATGGTGATCCTTAATATCCATTTTTACTGTATAAATATATATATTTGATATACATATATATACACACACATGTATACATATACACACAAGTATATTTGTTGCAGTATATATGCAAGAGTAAAGATTTTATCACCTGCAACATCAAGATAGTGCATAAACTCTCTAACTTGGTTCTAGCTGCATAAAGACAGATCAAAGATTCAGCCCAGGTGTGGCTCTGGAGTTTCATTGCTCAAGGCTAATTATTCACAAAAAGTCCCCACCCTAGAGACCTGTCAGACCGGTTTACCTTTTGAATGGTAGACATTTTAGAGAAGACACTACCTAAGCTCAGCTATTTTGTATGACACACTACAACATCTAAAACAATTTCACAGATTTTATGAGATATTTGACGAACTGCAGATTACACGTGAATGTAATTTTGTCACCCAGAAGCAGAGAGGAGTTTCCAAGATGTTGAGCTCATGCTGAGCTCTAATTAAAACCAATTTCAGTGCATTGGCAAAAGCACAATACAGTAGAGATGGCTCAATGTTTTAACTTTATTATGATCAAACCTACTAAAAATGTTAATTTTGATCATGGCCAAAATATGTGAAACATACAATAAAATAACTCATTTAATAGTGCACCAACTATTATAATTTTTTAAAAATCACTTTTAGAGATCTTTTTTGAAGGGTGGCGTCTACCTTTATTTACTTATGAGTCATTAGCTGTGATCAGGGCTTCTCCAGTCTGAATCAGGAAAAGACAAAAGATTTATTGCAATCATCTGTCCTTGCCATAGCTACACAGAGGATTAGCAAAGAAAAACAATGACATTTTTGTGGAGACAACTAACTCTGTCTTGGGCACCAAGCTGAAGCTAAACAAGCAGAGATAATCCTGTTTCTTGCTGCAGTGCTCTATTGAATCTTTTCTCCTGGATTTCCTTTAGATGTTACAGCGGGAACATTCAGGAACCTCTCTCAATTATTTGAGCAAGAACTCTATAGAAAACATAAAATTTATTTCTTACAGCCCATTTTTAAAATTGGTTACCAATGTTTTATTTAAAGAAATTATTTTTTCTTTTAGCAGTTGAGATTGTGGGGACGCTGGTCCTGCCTAACTTTGCTCTCATTTGAAATCAGATTTTTTTCTCTTCTCTGCTATTTCTAGTTTATCTGTATCTATTTTTTTGGAAATGTCTTGATAGTACTGAAAAGTATCAGCATCTATCACATCTAGGGTTTTCAAGAGGTAGGTAAGCTAAGCAGTCAATTTGTAGAAATATTTGAATTTGGCAATAAAAGCTGAGATTAAAACTCAGTAAAAATTCTCCTGGAAGACAATACAATTTCCAGGAACTGACTCAGGCATGAGTAACAATTTCACACAAGAGGACATCTGAAGAACATCTTCTATTAATATTGTAAACATCAACAAATCAATGAAATATGTTTGTAAGGAAGGTGTCATTATGCATGAGCTGGGATGCAGATACTTAAGTAGAGGAAAGAGAAATATGCATGGGTGATTATGTGAGCTCTTACTGGGATCAGAAAGGTTCTGCTATTAATGATGTGTCCAGTCCAATGTATTACAGCTGTCATAAAATATCACATCCACTCATTACGGGCTATCACTGCAGGGAGCGAGGTGGGCTGGGCCACTGGACAGGATGCTCCAGCATCACCACAGGCCACCACAGACTGGCCTCCTCTTTGAGGTCGGTAGGCAAGTATCCTCTTTCCTTCTATAAGCCAAACATTTTAGGCAATTAACTTTATTGGGTGGTTATAACTCCCATGAATGAGTAAACAGAAACTGTTTCTGTGTTTTGTGGGTTCGCAGGATTCAGCCTTTCAGGAAGATGGAACGTGTGCTGAAATGCCAGTGCAATGAATACTTTTGATACCAATGAGAAAGATTTTTATGACTTTTTAGGAGAGTAAAAATAAAGTTGTAATGCATAAAATAATGTATTTTCAGTTAATTCTGATTCCTGGTGTAGTTGTCCCCTTTGTTCAGTTTGCGCATGATCTTGGTTATTTGTATCAGATAAGAAGACCACAAAGATACCTCTTTTTCTCTAAATCAATGAATTAATTTCTTCCTCAGTTCCAATGTATGAGCTACGTAATTGGAAATATATTATATTACTATATTTTGGATGGCACTTTTTGTCACTTTCTGAGCAGAAGGATATGTCTCTAAGTGTTTGTTTTTGTTTTTTTTTTCCAGTTCAACAATATGATGTAGAAGAATTCAAATGATAATAGCTTACTCTTCCTGCCATTTTGCATATGTGTTTATGTGCAGGTTCTCCTCGCTGTGTTACGTCTTGGCAACGGTACAGCTTTCTTCAAGTCCTACAGAAAAGAGCACGTTCAAAATGATTCTTCATGATGTCATCAGAACAACTTCTGTAAGTGAGATCAGCTTGGAAGAGGAAGTAGAAGCTACCTGGGATCTGAGGAAGAGGTGCATGACACTGTCTTGATACATTAGGCCAGGGGTTCATCAGAACAAATATGGCCTTGGCATGGATAGAGAAATAATGTTATTTGAAACAAATAAAAAATTTAAATACTTTAAACTCTCAGGTGTGAGATCATTTCTATTTTGGTCTTTGTCCTGGGTTAGCCATGTGGCCTGTTTGTATCCCCAATCGTCCCCTGGCTTGTGCTGGACATTAAGTTCTGCAGCTTTGGGTTGGTCTAAGGAGGACGGTGGGAGTGAAGGTGGAGGAAGAGGCGGAGCGGCAGCAGGAAGCAGGAAGAGAAGAGGAGAGGAGGGAGCGCGTGGCTCCAGCGCGGCCTGAACTCGCAGCTCCCCGGGATCATCGCCCCCCGTCCCGCAGGACACTACGAACCAAGGTCAGGAGAGCGGAGAGGCTGCATTCCAGCAGACAGCGTTATCTCTTTTTCTTTTTTTTTTTTCCTCTTCTTGGGACTGGCTGGCATCGCGTGGGCCCCTCCCCCACCCTCGCCGACTGCTACAGCCGGGCCCGGCAATCGTCCCCCCACTGGAGAACTGAATCGGACTCAGACGGACTCTGAATCTACCATCTCTTCAGAGGAAGGAGAGGTTTCATTGTTTTCATATTATCCAATTTTTCCCTATACTTGTAAATATTCTATGTGTTAAATAAATAGTTTT
>JAHLSL010000019.1:6653483-6710398 GCA_025920805.1 Petroica traversi
CTAGAGGAGACCCTCCAGAGGTTTCCTCCTACATATTTGCCCTAAACTAGGACAGTCTTGTGAGTTATATGAGACTTGCAAATGCTTAAGATAGTTTTAATCAGAGCAATCGTGAGACCTCCTAGCTTTCATGAAGGGCATTAATATGGATTAACCCCCAATGATTTAAGGCAATATGTTGCGAAGAAGGCATATAGATGGTGGTCTGAAATTTGATCTATTACGTTTTCCATATCAATTAGTACTTTTCTGTTCAGTAAAATGATGACATGGAAAAATAATGTATAAGAGTAGTCTCTATCACTTGGTGTCATATCATTAGAGAAACCTTTTCTGCTACTAGCAGCAAAATGCTGTTGTAATTTGTAGCAAATACTATGTAAAGAAATTAAGTGTAAGTTACCTGACCTTGGACTCAAATACATATGGACTATCATAGCCAGTAACTCCACTCAGATGGGTGGGGATTAAGTAAGCACTAAGTAAGTAGTGTTTATAATAGCTTATTCTTTATTTAGTGCAAATAGCTCTAAATAAGCAGCATATAAAGCAGCATAACAAGATGGCACAATTTGTTAATAGTGTTGTCCATAGCACATGTATTGCTTCTTCCTCCAGAAAAAAAGGGAAAGGAGGGAGAGGAAGAGGGAGCAGAGAACTCCCTCAGGGACACCATGCCTCCTGAGGGTATCCAAAGGTGACTGGAGTTCACTGGACATGCCTGGCTCACATATCTGACCTGAAATGTTTGTATGGAAATATAAGCAAGGAGTCGTTGTCATGCATAAACCTATGAACATGTTCATAAGTGGGATTGGAAAAAGAAAACTGGAATATGAGAAACTTTGTAAATTAAGTGTGACTGGAGATTTCCAATTTTCTTTTGAAGTTGTGTATTTTGGAGGGGAAAGGAGGGAGCAGAAAAACTGCAGAAAGAGAAATTGTGTTATATGAATAGGCAGTCAGTGTTTTCAGGAATTTGCAAGTATTTAAGAAGTTAGAGGTGTTAAATAAAAACCAGAACTTTAATTTTTTTTCATGAGCTTCTGCCCATGACTCACCTTATTTTAACTGATTATTATACAAATCACAAACTACGAAGATAATTGCTTCCCTGGCCAAATGACAAAGGAATTCTTATTTCCAGTATATGCCCTGTTGAATGCCGAAGGCATTGTACATGCTAAGGCTAATGCTTTGCTATATAATAGACACCTACTGATTAGTAGTTCTCAAGCTTAATTTGGTTATGGTATGATAAAGTAGGGAGTGTCTGTCTAAGTAAAACTGACATAATGCTTTTCTTCCACTGGAACTAAGATAAATCTGTGCTTCCAATACAGCACCTCCAGAAAAGTTTATTAGATTAAATTTAAAACATCTTTTACATGTCATGTATTTGACAATTTTAAAAAAAATATGTTATTCTTTTCACATTCGAATGTTGTGTCTTTCTAATTATTTTCCAAAGTTACATTAGGCAACATAAATACCAGGTTCACGTGCAGCTCCTTTGTCGATATCTCTCCCCAGGGGAAATGTCTGTGTTTTCTCTTTACATTCTACTAATGTTGTTATTTGTAAGAAGCCAAAGAAGGCTGCTTATACTGATTTGGCTTTTGCGTTGGATACACACATTTCTCTATTTTGAAGCCTACCAGAGACATCAAACTAAATGCATTTACCTGGAGGAGGTTTCTGAGAAAACTGATGCTGGAGTACCACTGTAAAGGGGAAAAAAGGTGAGTATATTGATGGTCTCTCATTGGTAACTGAGAACGAGAGAGATCCTAATGTCTGCTGCTGGAGTAAGAGCATGCTCTGTGTTTTGGGGAAAGTTTTTAACTGAGAGAGAGGGAAGTGCTTTTGTATCCCTAGGACCTAAGTGACTGCCCAAAGTGACTCCCAGCAATCAGCTAAGGCAGCAAAGCACATGTGGCTGCCTGTCATTTGGTCTGGATAAGTGGCTCTTTCTCATGCTTGATAAAGATTGATGAGCTCCTGAACCCTTGCCAAAATAATGCCAGTATGACTCAAATCAAATTTGTCTTTGAAAAGATGATCTATACAGTTTGAAATAAGTTGAGAGTGAGGCTGTGAGAAAGAGCAAGAATTTGGGAACTGGGTCAAGCTTAATCTGGTGGGCTTGGGCAGACCCACACCTGTACACCTGCAGCAAGCAGATGTGTCTGTGCCAAGTAAATGACCCCAGTAAAGCCCTGAGGTCTGCTCAAATGAGCTGATGCCGAGGAGCCAGATGTACCCCAATTTGATATAAAGTGGTTTAAGATTAGGGGTTTTCTACCTGTTTACCTGCCTTAAATAAGCTCTGAATATGTTTGCTAAAGCATATGGATAAGTCGACAAATTGTAAGCAAAAATATGCAAAATGGTTGCCAGAGCATATATATGAAACATTCAAAAAATATTAGTGCAGGCAAATAAGGGACTTTGCAGGCATCAGAGCAGTAGGAGGGAGAAACTTTACACATCCTCTGATGTTTGTGCTGTGCTGTTCACGTGGGAGTGGTTACCAAAGATCAAAGGTCACATTTCAACAGAGGAAAAGAATAATGCATTCACACTAATTCACATAATTATTCCCAATTAGATAGAAGATAAACATAACTGTCATTTATACATTTTATGGATTGTGTTTTTATATTTGCAGGTCACACAATAAAACCCCACAGACATTACATTACAGACTGACTCCACCTTAAACTTAATATCCTATGAGGACAATAAGATCTACATGATTGAAAAAGGTGACTCCTTGGTGTTCCTACTATTACTGACCTAATTCTGTAAGAATATAAAAATAAAATTGAGTCAGTACTTTAATCAGTGATATTCCTGTAATGGAATATCTGTGGAATCACCATATAATCATACCATATAATAAGCATGTATGTCTATAAATATTTCATCTTGGCTGTTCTAGAAGACAGGTAGTTTATAAGGGAAGATATGAAATAATTATTTTAATTTCATTAATACTTATTTTTAGATTACCTAGCCACACAACACTCAAACAGGGTCACCTGCAGCACATTGCCCACAACTTAATCTTATGTGAATTACTTTAATTTATAAAGAAACGTCCCTTGCTATTGTGCCTTTAATTCTATCTAACTTCCTATATGATTGGGCATTATAGGTCGATGTTATGAAGGAAGTATCATCCATTCTCTCCAAGTTCACAGCAAATACTGTCTGTCATTCTTTCGAGATAGAAGTTTTAACATGAAAGTACCATTGCAAATGTGATTCAGATTTGCCCATTAGCAGTAAAACACAGATTCTACTGCTGATTCTGAAAATAGTCATGGGGATGAAAATCCCAGGACATGCATAATAAAATAAAGCCCCTGTAGCTGATGGGCAGAAGTCAAGATGTGATTGTACCTCCCAGATGCTAACCGTCCCTTTTGGGGTACTGCTGATGTGGGTGTGTAGCTGAGCTGAAGGGTGGCCTTCAGCTGCTTATTTGCTTCCACCCAAATCGTTGTGATGATGTAACTCCATTCCTTTGTCTTTCACCTTGGGATCAAAAGTCAATGAAAGCCATTAAAGAATTGCAGTGATTCAAACATTTATTTGGGGTTAAAGAAAAATTCAGGAAAGGCTGTATCAGGAAGTGCAGGGACGATTTTTGTTTAAAAAACCCAGAGATTTTGTGTAAAAACAAACAAAACTTTTCAGATTGATACCACCTTGAAACAAAAGCTCTCATAAGTGGAGAGATCTCAGCTGGATGATCTGAGCTGGATGTGGATTTATTCAAAGATTGCAGCTTCTCAGGGGGTCCTGCACCCTGCCTTATCTGTAAGACACTGTCTCCTTGGGGATGTACCTGCTTATGACATAGACTTATCCACAGCTACCATCCTTTGGAGGTGCAACTTTCCAGCAAGGCTTCTCCAGAGACCAGTGCCTTCAGAGATTGACCTTACCCACATGGCCTTACCCACAGCCACAGTTCTTTCAGAAGTCGAACTGTTCCAACATGGCCTCACCCTTGGCTGCAGTCCCTTCAGGAGTGTTCCTGCTCTGTAGTGGGCTTATTCATGGCCACATTTTTTGAGGTGCTCCAGCACAACCTCATGCACAGCCACTGGTGTTACAAGGTGCACCTGCTGCAGCATGGATCATCCACAACCACAGATGCTTCCAAGTGTTCTTTCTCTTGCATGGCCTTGTCCTTGGGCCACCTTCAGAAATGCACCTGCTGCGACGCTGACACAACCATGGATGCAGAGTATCTCATCCACTGGGATGGTCCCTTTGACTCAAGTTCACCCTGGAGTTCCAGCCTGTCCAGGACAGTGATGCCCTGGCCACCAGCCAGCCCAGGCCCATCACCACTGCTGTTATCAAAATGCTCCCAGGCACAGCACTACAGCAAGGAGCAGAAGCAAAACTGGCAACTAATGAACATTGGACTCTAATACAGAGATGGGCAAGCAAGGCCAATTAATAGCTAAACAGCAATAAAATAAGATATAAAACTGATTTAACACATTTTAAAATCCAAACATCCCCAACTTCCTTCTTGCCCCAGCTTTCTAAAAAAAACCTGACATTTTTTCCAAATATCAAAAATCTTGCTTTTAAGCATTCTTATTATCACACAGTGATAAACCTGTAATCTGTCACCAGGAAAAGTTACTTATTCTATTTGTTCAAAGTATTCTTTTCCTAGATTATGAGATAATGAATCATTCCTGATAGAATTCAGTACAGCTTTGTACAAAATGTTCAGCACAATGACACTGTATTTTTAAAAATTATTAGAACCAACATTCTTAGGAGCAAATCTATATGATGCTGTGCAGTGGCTGATATTTAAGGTAACGTTCACAGGCACATAATAGCACCATGAAGAAACACTAGGTAAGGTTTTGAAACAACATAACTGCTTTCTAGCTAATTAGTCTGAATACAACATGCCACCGATGCAGTTAACTGTACTAGCTCAGTAATACGACAGGGGCTTTTATTCTGTTACACAGTACAGGCTCCCAGTACAAGCGCTATGCATCTTACATTTTTTAGGTGCTTTTCATCTTTCCTGACTGCATGTAAAGTTTCATGTATCTGCAGATTCACACTGTATAATTGTAAAAATAAAATACTGTATAAAGCATCTGGAATACATGCAAAATAAATTGGTTAATTCTAGATGTTTCTTAATCTAAGGAACATTTCTTCCAGACAGAATGCTTTAGGGCTGGGATCACAGACCCAGAGAATTAAGATTTTGTACCACCTCCTTCCTCCTTCTTTGAAGGATGGGCTGGTTGGTCGACTGAATATAAGAAAAAAAATTCATGGCTTGAGTGTGGGTAGGCTTAGCCTGCTATGTCATGAGGTGAGACTCTGGATATCAAACTTTTCTTTCCTGTTTGGCTCCATGGTGAGGTGGCTCCCTGGTGAGGTGGCTCCAAGGCTCAGCAAGGACTCAAGCTCTGGTAGACAGCTTTCCCAGCCTTGCAGACTGTGGCTTACCCACATTTTGACCACACATGAGAGCAGTGGAGGATCAGCTCTGGCTGACAGACTGCAGTAGCTTCCAACAAACTCTTACCCCATCATCAGACAAATTAAGACCCACTGTGCAACTGGGCCCAAGGGGGAAGCTGTCCCAGAAGAAATTATTTAACTAATTTTTCCTTAAGCAGGGCTTTTGGGCACAGAGCAGCTACCACAAAAACTCCACTTTGCTGTAAGGCTTTTGGTGGAGCAACCTTAGCAATGAAACTGCAATAAAACCAAAGAAAGGACATCCCTAGGACAGCAAACCCAAGAAAAGGGGTAGTGTTTCCTGAAGTGGCATCACATAAGGGGTGGAGAAGTAAGGTGCAAAAGGGATGCTGACTATAAAACCACAGTGCTGTATCCTTGGTGCTGTTTTTTAAAAGGCATTTCTCAATAACCCAGCTCATCTGCCAGCTCTCTGACAAACTCTGCAGTGGGCTTGTCCATGTAGCACTCTACAAGAAAAAAGTTATAATGATTACTTTAAATATAAGGCACAGGCTTGAGTTATTCTTGATCCAATATTTTAAAAAAGAAAAATCAGTCGAGGGTCAAAGTCTGATCTGAATCTTTTCCTGGGCCTTTTCAGCACAGTCCACATCCTTGGACTATCACTTCACAGGTTCATACCTTGATTTCCCTCCCTGTAGAATAGTCTATAAAAATTCTTGCCCTGTGAGGCATTTCAAAGAAGTTTCAGGAGAAGGATGCTATTTATAAGCAAACAGCCACAAACCAGTAAGTAACCTTGTATTGAGTTTAATGGTGGCCCATCAATCAGTACCAAAGTTATCAGTGTGACTGTGTGTGGAAGATCCAGTAATGTCTGTCTTTAGGACTGTTTTCACTCTCCTTTCATGAACAATGCATTAACATGGCATTTTCAACCATTCTTTCTTTGTTCAAAGCAACTGCCCTCTATATTTTGTCTGCTTGGGTATAAAAATGAAATTAACAAAACAACCTGATCTAGTGATATTTTGTTTGGGTCCAGGACCCCACAAGTGAGGAAACATGCTCTGTTTCTTCATGTTTATTACTACCAGGGCCTCTGCCTCTTTTCCAGCAAAACCTGCTGTGCTATGCATGCATGTCACCATGCCTGCACATGGCTTCATTTGCTTATACTGTTCTATGTCTGTCTGCCCCTCCTGTGTACACATTTATTATACTAATAACTGTGAGTTAGTGATTTTTCTGTGATTTAACCATGAGATTTAACAGTGCGCTGCCCAAGTTCAAAAGGTGTACACTGATATTAGACACAATGATAAAATTTCCCCAAAACAAGAAAACAGAAACATACAGTGAATGCTTGACCTCCATGTGGTGGAAAACCTTGTGTGTTCTCATGGTCCTGCAGATAGTCCAGTGGCAGTGGTGGTGCAAGTACGACCCTGTGATCACCCAAGTTGAACAGGTAGGGTTCAGAGAAAGGGATGTGACATTGGTATTTTAGTGTCCCTATAAAAATACCAAGAGGAAACTCAAAGAAACCATGAAAATAATAGAAATAAGGTAATCCCATAAGGATTTATGATGTTGAGCATGAAAAAGCATTGACTCTTTGGAGTATTTATCTGCACTCTTAACAGGAGCTAGAACATGCTTCAAAACCTTGTAAGAGGTAGAGTGGCTGGCAAAAGTTGGCAAACCTGCTGTGTTACACAATGGTGGAGAGACTGAAACATTAAATGGGAAGAGACAGTTCTAGAGAATGTGGTGTTGCATTATCAGCAGTTATCAGCCATAGAGACCGGCAAAATAATAAAAAGTATTCTTTCCCCAAAGAGACACAAGAAGTAAATATTGCACCAAGGAACATACAGCAGTCTTCCAAGATGATCTTTGAAATCAGCGAGGGTGAATGGAACAGAAAAAGAGTAAATAATATCTATGGAGAATAAAAGTTTTCATGGTACAACTCATGGCAAAAGAATGTCATTAATTTGTATTGATCCATTTTAAAGTAGTATTAGGACGCATATGGTTATAGCATAAATACATTCACAGGTGTATGTGGTTTTTTACTATCAAGTAGATTGGCCCGAGGGGAACTAATTGCAAATTGGACCATTATCTGCGAGGCAGTGATATAATGTCTTTAACATATTGACCTCAACTATTCATTTTAATTTAATGTATTATAATATTTTATTTTATGCTATAAATTTAGTGATTTCTCTCTTCTGATTTTTTAAAAAAACTTTTTTATTCTATTGTACTGTAAAAGGAATTATTTATCATCTTTTTATGTAAGAAACAAATACAAACTCATTTTATATTAAAAGAATTTTTATTATGCTTATATCTTTATATTATTATTAAGGTCCTGTTTGCCTTTTCCACTTTTTTTTTTATTGCAGTATGAGCTTTTTCAAGGGCATCATACTGTTTTCTCAACTTTGAAAAAATCAATAGTATCCTGGAAACCTGAACATATGTTATTTCTTAAGAGTTATATTTACTTAAGGCATAAAAAAGAGATGATTATGTAGGAAATATATTTTTTACTCTAGATATTAAAACACATAAAAGCTTACTTTCCTTGCATTATATGCAGAATATACACTAAAAAGTGTACAATATATTCTATATGATAAAATGTAAACCTTTTGGCAGTAAGTACAGTGTCTCAACTTTGTACTCTTGAGTTATGCGAGAAATTAAAACAAAGATTATTTCTGGCAGTGTGCTCTTTGCTTTACAAACTTGAGACTTTGGTTGTTTTCCAACTTACCTCCCTCTAAACCTCTTTCTGTAAGGCATAATTTTATTCAGTGCTGGACTGGTAATATTCAAATGCCCTTTGATCTCAATATTATGCTCAGTCTTCTCTCCATCTGGTAATGGGCTTGAAAACCACCAAAATCATTCAGCTGCTCTGTCTTTTGTCATCTCAGCTTCATGCTCCAGGCAGTGTTTCTTGTCTCATATATCAATGAATATTTGTATCTGCTCCATCTTCTTTACCAAGTCATGGTGAACATTACCAGACTCTTGGCTTTCTGTCTAACACTGCTAAAAAACTCTCAAGGAAAAACATCCTGCCACACATTGAAAGCACTTTCCTATAAAAATAAGTTAGAGCTTCTTCTGCAGTTGTTCTAACCATTCCTTTACAAGCCTTTTGCTCATTGCTGATACCTGCCATAAATGACCTTCTAACTGGTACTGAATTGCTATCTAATATTTCTCAACAGAGACTGAATATTTTAAAGTTTCTGATATACCCGTGGCGAATACATTTTGATGGAGTCTTTATGTCTCTTTCTTGCTCACAGGAAAGTTAGAAAAGGATCCTGGAGTTCAGGACTTAAAGCTTAATGGCTCCTGGGGAAGAAAAAAAAACAGGAAAAAGAGAGGCAATTGCTCTCCTTTGGAGCTACCATCAGGTCAGCTGAAACAACAATATAAAATGCTCCAAACAAAAGCATGGATCAGCCACTTGAACCATACCAGCTGCTGGAAAATCTGATGCCCTTTCCCTGGCACCCACACAGCACTGAGATTAATTGGCAGCCTACTGACCTAGACAGTTTCCTGTTTTGCCTAAGCCTACAGCCATCCCCGGATCCACATTCCCAGTTTGGCAAACTGACACGGGAGGCACAGGTATGACAAAAGCCCGGTGGCATTGCAGGCAGTCCTCACGTCAGACTTGTAGGTGCCAATGGGTCTTTACTGGTGGCAATGTAATGATGCAGGAATGTGGCTACTGCCAGTGGAGAAGCAAGTGACAGGCTTTGGAGATGCTGCTTATATGCCTACAGTATCAATTATTTCCTACACTCTTTTCTGTAGCTGTAAGTAACTCGTCATTGTATTAAAGATGAAGCATTTTTTATCTAAAAGCATTAATACTGAGTATACTGATTTCAGATTCTCATGACTGAAAATTAACCATAAAAATATAATAAATAGTACTAAGTATCTGTAGATGCCTGAAATTTATTAATAAATAATTGATCAAGAAACAGAAAGAACAGAGGACAGAACACAAATTCTTGCTAAGGAATCAAGTATTTAATATGATCAGAAAAAAGAAATTTGATTGATATTATTGGTATTTCTGATCAATTCCAAAGCATAGACTTGCTCTGCGTATCTATCTCTTAATAAAAAACATTTGCTCCTCCCTCTCACTCTAATAACCATCCATTCTGAGCTTAGAAACACCAATGAATTTCAGTGTTCTGTTGCATCCTGCATGGCTCATAGCAATTATTGCAAGAACACACCTAAAACAGGAAATTTACCCTTAGAAACCCATGGTTTTCTTTCCCAGACATCTTCACTACTTTCCCTTCTACACCCACTTCTGTTTTCTCTGAGGAGCAAAGTTGAGGAGAGGAGATGAGACTGTTTTCTACATAAGATAAAGACAGGGAAAGGCAGCTCATGTCTCTTGGCCCAAGTGAAACCTGCCCTTCAGGACCAATTCCAAGCTTCAAAGCAGATAAATCCACCCTTCTCACAGCACTTATTATGCTGTGCACTGGAGGACAAAAGGTTAAAGAGGCATGTATTTCCATACATCCTGTTTATGTGAATTGTTAAGTTCAGACCTGACTTCTCCTGAAGATATGGGTAGAGACACTGGCAGAATCTCTTCTCCAAGGGAAGCTCCCTAGAGTTTAGATAGTAATTTCAGAAGTCCTGTACAGTGTCTCACTTGACATATGAGCTGTAATCAGAGCAGGCTTTTCCTCTAGGGACAGGTTTACATGAACATAAAGCCATTATGGAGCAGAGAACAATGGAAGGTTCAGAGATTTCAAATCTACTAGAAGTACTGGGTCACGCTGAGCAATATCTAGCAAAAGGACAGTAGGAGAACACTTTTACTGTTGTCATTGTCCTTCTCTTTCTCTTCTGTTCACAATCTGCCATGAGGCCCAACACACTAATTCGAATAGCAGAAGGAGCATTGCTGTGCTATTGCTTTCTTTTCCCCAAATTGCTTAGCTGCATCAAGATTTAGATTACACTGTAAGTACTCCTGCTGAGGTCTGTGTTTAGCCAGCAATTTGTAAAGCAGCAGCAACAGCACAAAAGCCTTGATAGCCACAGGGTGCTGGAAATCTCTTTGTAAAAATAAATGATTGTGTATAGGTCAATATTTTTAAAGCATTCAGTCTACGCTATTTCAAATCTGAACAATATAGGCGATGAAAAGCTGTTTGCACACCCACCACTGTCACTGAGGTTTGAAGAAAGTTAGGCTGGATATGGAAAGGCAACTTAGTAGCACAAGGCCCCTCAGAAACCCTGAGTCAGCTCTATGAGTTCCTATTTGAGGTCTCTTATAAGAGATTTCTTGGTACACAAAACAGATTTGAAGGATGAGTGGGCAGTCTCCACTTACAAGTAAACATTAAATGTGTTACATTGTGTTCTTTGGAATGAGATTCAAGGCTGAGCCTCCAAATATCAAGCTTGCACCTGAAATCTCCTCACTGCAAACAGTTAAGACCTAATAACCTTGGGCACTCCCATGGGCAGTGCAGAAAAGAGGCAGAAAATGAATTTAAATACTAGAGTAATGCCTCATAGAGTAAGTACATAGAGTCTGTACTGAGCAGTACAGATGGCTGATTATATCCTGCCTTCCCACATTTTATGAGGAAGAATTGGTTGAAGCACCCAACCTGAAGAGGAAATTCAAACAGCAAATAGATGGCTTCTTAATCCCCTTTACAGCCATGGATTAACCGCTAAGTTTCCTTCCTGAATACTTCTGAGTTGTCAGTTTGGGCTGCTCCCTGTTCCTTTAAGATTCTCTCACAAGGTCTTAAGTTTTGCTTCTACATGCTGCAGGAGGCGTTAGCATTGAATTTAAGGACTGTGTGTACTATTGCTGGTGAAATAGCATGAAATGAAGATTAAAGACACAACTTGTGCTATGTGAACACACTTCTGGTGGTTAAGAACCATCCGTAACTCTGATGAAGTCAGCAGTTGAACCCACACTGATGGCAGTGCTGCAGAGTCAATCTCAGCATCGGGCTGGCCAGAGATCTCCACGGATGGAGCATGTCCTGAGATGTGAAGTATTTTCATGGAGATTATGAATAGAAGAGGGAAACAAAAGGCTCAGGGACCATGGAGTTTTGAGGGTTTAGCCAACACAGATCACAAAGTAAAGAAAGAGTGACTGAACTTCACTCATCAAATGCTCCTTTTTAATGAGAGGGCTAGTTGAGCCTCATTTGACTAAAAGCTTTATTAAGATTGTGCACATATCAGCCACAAGTCAGTCAAATAAATTGCTGTAATTGCTGACTACAGAAATCTATGCTGTTACCTAAAATGATGCTTTCTTGAGGAAGTAATAGAGTAAGACAGATGTTCATCCATCACTATAGTAATAATAGCAGGAAAACAATAAAGGTAAACATGTTATGGATCAACATTTTAATTTATAATATAATACAATTTATATTTATATACAATATAATTTTAAAACATCTTTAACTCTTGATTAAAGATTCAGTTTCTCACATATCATCTTCATGGAGTAGAACAGTTCAAAGGCCTGATCAGCTCTAGTTTTATTTCAGGAGAGTGTATTTACCTATCTCAGCCATGATTCTGAACAGGGATCTGTAATTGTGGCTACGCTGTAGGTTATAGACCTTTGAAACACTTTTATTGCCTCACTTCAGCTCATCTTTAATATTTTCTCTCATGGTGCTGGCATCAGTCATATTCCTGCTGGTGAGCTGCATGAAACATGACTGGCATTTGGTCCTGTGTGAAATATGTTATTGCTGTGCTACTGTGCTACAGATTTAATAGTAAATATCCACATGGCCCTCACCCTATACACAGCAGGCTGACTTCAAGAGGTGGTATCTAGTCACTCACTAGATAAAACTGGACTGTGGTTAGCCCTTTCCTGGGGCAAATTGCAGCTAATTGATTGCATGGAAGATGCGCGATTCCAACGCAGTACCTCCCATACATTCATTGTCACTTGTTCATTCCTTGACAAGGAAGTTAGAGTTTCGAAGGATTCATCTACAGCCTGTCCAGACCTGTCAAGTCACACGTGCTGAGTAAAGGCTTGCTCACCCTTCTGGCCCCCTCTGCCTGTCCCCTCCCGGTGACATCTCAGGTTTTGTAGCACGTAGAGGTGGCTTCTCCCTTTGTTGACCCCCTGCGTCACATGCAGCTGGCCACTGTCATCAGCTCCTTCCTGGGAACAACGCTCTGCGTAGGTCCTGTCTTATCACAGGCTTTTCCAGCACAATTCCCATGCCTTGCAAAATCTGATTGCAACATGCTGAACAGCTCCTCTAACTGCAGTGTTATTGACGTTCCTCTAAACAGAGGCAACATGTATGTGAGTTGGGAAGTAAACATAGTCCTGACTCCATTTACACAAATTTCTATCTTCAAATGGAAAAGACAGACAAGCCTGAGAGGAGTGCAGTGTTAGTCAGTGTGCACTAAACTCAGTACAGTGCTATCCCCATTCTCAAAGATCATGGGAAAAGTTTGCTACTTTTTTTGCTGATTCAGTGCAGAGTATTTTCAATTGTTTCCTCTCAAAGCAATGACATTCTCAGTGCCTATCATTCACTTACTAATGCAGTCCCTAGCTTATATTTTTCAGCAATTCTTTTCCCTTGCTAATCTTTCATGTATGCATGGGTGGAGTACTCATGGTAACTCAAACCTGTCCAGCAAGAAAGAAGTCACTGCAGGGAAGATGTATAAATCTCCATTACACATTTAAAATTGCAACTGACAACATATTCTGGAGTTTCAGAGTGAATCCAAGAGTTTTTCAATAACATCTTATGAAACTTTTATTTAGAGAAAACTTGTTAGATGATGTTAGATTCTTTTTTTTTAAGAAATATGTTAATTTGGTGACATTTTATTAGGCACAGGATGTGGCCTTTTATACTGGGATTATGGTGTCTGGTTAATTCACAGTTCCAAATGAAAATAATTCAAGCTCTTGTTCTATTGTTTAATTAATTTATTTCTTGTTGAATTCAAAGGTTAAGAGAAATATTTTTGCTGTTATAGCAATGTGAAAAGCACAAATCTCCAAATCATTCACATGTTGGAAAATATCAGGCTCAAACATCTCTATACATTTTCATTCAAATTTTCAGTCATAACGTTGAACTGACATTTTTTCTTATTGCTTTCATTTTTCATGTTATGTATAGAAATAAATAAATGTACATTAAAATACATGTCCACTTTGGACTCCCTGCATAATTTTTTAAGCTTGTTATGAAAATAAAAGTTATGCATAATTAAGAGCAGATACCTAAAAAAATGAAACCTTGCCAGAGTTTTAAATTTGCAAAATGATCCATTAAGAAAGTGAAGAAACACAAGAATGCCTAAAGTAAAAAACACTCTTGTAAGAAACAAGCAGCAATTGTTTTTATTCAGGAAAAACATGCCTATTGAAACTTCTCTGTGCTGACAAGTAATGAAATATTATGATCAGAAATGAATTGACTAAACTGACATATATGTACCATGTTGAGAATAACCTAATGAAATATTTAATTATAAAGAAATATTATAACTTATAGGGTAAAACTCTGTTCCTCAAATATACTTATAAAACCTGTGAAAGATAATTATACTTCTAGCACAAAAAAGGATATAAGATGCCATTAAGTTATAAGCTAATAGAATTATAGCAGTTCAATAAAAAATGGACTTAAATTCTTCCATCACTTGCAAAAAGAGCTGATTTTCTCTACATTCATGAATGGCCTGTCAGATGTCCAGGATGAAATTCCACTAAATAATTTTTTTTAGTAATTGCACCAGAATATGGGAAAGGGACAGTCTGGTGCTCTTTTTCAGGGTGTCCTGTTTTGCCTTGCTGTTTTATACCACAGAACAAATGGTCTCAGCTGGCCTATCAACAGCGCCTGGACCCCTTTAGAAGGACACGTCTCACTCACATTGCTCCTTAGTACATTGGTCTGCCCTGGTCTATTAACATCTATGACTCACTTGTGTCTATGACCCCGTTTAACATATTTTATAATAAATTCTTTAGTGAGTTGGAGTTGAACTGCTCTAGACAACCTCTATTAGCATGAATCATTATTATCTAAACATTCAAAGGTAGAACTGGATCTACGTTGTCTGGTTTCAGCACAGTCAAACCTAGCTTGCAAACATATTCTAGCCTGGAGCTCTACTTAAAAACAAACTTGAATTTGCTATGCCAAAAGCAGTATTCATTAGTCAATCTTGAATTTTAAGTCCTGGCTTGTAATAGGGAATCGAGAGAAATAAATTTTTAATAAATGTAAACACAAAATTTGTTTGAGAAATAATGCTTGTAATTATCAAGGTGTTGCTTTGTCCTTGCATAGGAATGGTCCAAGCAGCCCTGATTCTCCCACCTCAAAAAAAAGGATATGGAAGAGCTATAGTAGATGATAGAGAGAAGGCCGATGAAGATGATCAAAGGTATGATCGACTTCCAGGGGAGGAACAATTATACAGGCTAGGAAACTTTAGCCTGGAAAACAGACAGTTGAGGGGATATATGATAAATTCATAAAAAATTGGGAGTGGCATAGGAAGGGTGAATAGGCATCACTTGCTCATTCTTTCTCTCGATGACAGAAGTAGTGACACCAAATTAATTCATAGGTCATTGATTCAAAAGAAATAATATGAGGTGGTTTTTTATGTAGCATGTTTTAATGTTAAGCACTACTTGTGAAAGGGTTTTTTGAAAGTTAAAGCTTGCACAGGTGAAAGGCCAAACTGTAAAAGTTCATGGAACAGATATCTATAGGGTCACAGAGTACACAGTGCCCAGAGAACCACTCACACTGCAAGTAACCAGTCTGCTGCAATGCTTGGGAGAAGCATGACTACTCACTTGCCCTGTTTTCACAATTTTTCACTTGGTGTCCTGTTCGATCCATCATCTTGGTCTGGTCCAGCACAGTTATTTTTATGTTCTTTGCTTATTAATTGATCATCTTGAATATTTATACAGAACACATGAAATTTTTTGGGTACCTACCCAATAATTATGAGTTTGCCTCTCAAGATTACTTCCTGAAGAACATAGCAGAAAATCTGTTCAAACAGAAATAAAATATGAATGAATATAAAGTGATATGCATTTAAAAATTAAATAAAATGTAAAATGTTCAAATGTTTGTAGCTTAAATATACACATATATTTTTACTAACTCTTCCATTGTGGTATAAAACATTTAAGAGATTTTAAAATTGCTATGAAAATGTTTTCTCTTTCACCGTCAATGAAATTAAGTGCCAAAATATATTTTTAAAAGTAGTTATATTGGAAATGGAAATAATACATAATGAGGACTGGGAAAGCAGAAAATTATAGGTTGAAGAAACTGACCTGTAATACAGGTAGTATTGCTAACTATTATTTGGATCTCTGACATTATTTGCCTGTTTGAAAATCTAGTGAAACATACTCTGATTTTGATCAGGGTCTTCATCACGAAATATGACAATAAGTATGTGTTTTACTTGACCAATTCATGATAGAAAATGCAACATTTGGATATGCCAAAGATAGACCTGTGTGGGAAGGTATTTATTTGTTTCTGGTGGATCTTCTTTTATTTATCTGGCAGGTGAAATCACTCTTCAGTTGAAAGCAGAAAACTGGAGTGCAAAACTGATACTAGTTTTAAACTCATAGTTAACCTCATCTCTCTGGTCTGATGATTTCATGGTTTTTTGGGAGATTTGGGATGGAAAAGGGGACAGACTTCATGGATGTTTAACCCACAGGACATCTTGTTTCTAAATTGGAAAGACATGGATTTCATGGATGGACCACTCAGTGGAATGGGCTGGATGGTGGCACCCAAAGAATTGTGGTGAACATCTCTGTGGCCAAGTGGAGACAATAATGGCATTCCTCAGGGGCCATCACTGGGACCAGCACTGATGAACATCTTTGTCAATGTCATGGACAGTGGGACTGGAGACATCCTCAGCGAGTTACCTGCTGACACTAAGCTGTGTGGTGCAGTCAGCACACTGCAGGGAAGGGATGCCATCCAGAGGGACATGGACAGGCGTGAAAGGTGGGCCCAGGCGAACCTCATGAAGTTCAACAGGGCCAAGTGCAAGGTCCTGCACTAGAATTGGGGCAATCCCAAGCCCATACAGCTTGGGCAGAGACTACATTGTGAGCAGTCTGAAGGAGGAGGTTTTGAGGGTGTTTGACAAGAATTTGACATAGATCAGCAGTGCATGTTTGCAGCCCAGGAAGCCACTATATACTGGGCTTCATTAAAAGTGCTGTGGCCAGCAGATCAAGGGATGTGATTCTCTCCCTCTATTCTGTTCTTGAGAGACCCTACTTGACATATTACACTCAGCTATGGGGCCCCCAGCATAGGAAGGATGGGGACATGGTGTAGCAGGTTCAGAGAAAGGCCACAAAGATGTTCAGAGGGCAGGAGCACGTCTCCTGTAAAGAAAGAGGAGAGAATTGCAATTGTTCAGCCTTGAAAAAAGACCTTATAACACCCAGTTACCAAAGGGGGCCTACAAAAGAGCTGGAGAGGGATTCTTTGTAAGGGCATAGGACAAGAGGGAATGGTTTTAAATTGAAAGAGAGCAGGCTTAGATAAGGAAGAAATTCTTTATAGTGAAGAGACATTGGAAGAGATTGTCCAGAGAAGTTGTGGTTGCCTCATCTCTGGAAGTGGCTGGCCAGGTTAGATGGGGTTTAGAGCAACCAGTGGCAGGAGGACTGACACTAGATGATCTCTAAGGCATTTTCCAGTCCAAACTACTCTATGTTTGGGTGATGATTCAAGTGGGTCAGTGGCGTGTTTATAAAGGAAAAGTGAATCCAAACAGCAAAACACACCAATATCATTTTCACCCTTGCAGAAGTGAAAGCAAAGTACTTATACCTCCTTTGCTTCCTACTTTCTTTGAGGAAGAGGGAAGTATTTGCCTTGGTAACAGGGATTAAAAATCAACAGCAGCAAACAGACAGCTGTTCAATAATAATAGAATACACAAAATGAGATGTCAAGTGGTATTTCCAGCACTGCTACTCAATCAACAGCAGTTTCTTTCCTAGCCCTTTCTCCTGTCACTGGTCCTCATAGCATGTGTCCCCAAATGACCCAGTAGGAAGTGTAGAAGAAATCTGACTATGCTAATCAAAGACATCTGACTGCTCCAGAGGGCAGTACATGGGACAAGATGGAGTATTAATCTCTTGGGGAGATGCTGGAGGGGAAGGACTGTTCACTCCATAAGGAAACAACACTTCGAACAGTCATGCCCACAATGGGTAGTCTTTTTTTTTTTTAACCTACCTCAACTTGCATGAAGACTTGCACATCAACAATGCTCATTATTGCATAAAACATAAAAACATAAAAAATCTTAGAGATACAGATGGTTGGCTTTCTTATTAATGTATATATCTTCAGCAATGGTTTTACTTTCTGAATTTAGTCTTAAGCTGACTGTCCTTTGCAGCTCAGAATAGGACCTTTGTTTCAGCCTTACCAATATTATTGTATAACTGACACCAAGTGACAGATTAAAGTACAATTCTATTTAATGGGGATATTTCTCTCTGGACAGGAGGAATGTGCAAGCACAAGCCTCCTAGCTAACATTTTCTAATAAAGTTAATTGTTCTATATTATCTCATTTTTCGTGATCATTTATCATGTCAAAATTGGAGGAAATAAACAATGGACCAGCTATAATACAGTGACTCAAACTGTCAAGCAGGAAAAACTGCTGTCTTCAAAACAAAACCCAGCAAGAGCGGTCTCTTATTTTAAATATATTGATCATCACACACACACAAAAATTCCTACCAAAAGTTATAGGAAAAATACTCTTTTTAAACAAAGGAGGTATTTCATTAGTCTCAAAAAAGTCACTAGGCATCTGTGAAAGCACTAGTTTATGAGAAATTAGTGACTTTTGGTAGAGGGAGGGAAAGTAGGCAAAAGAATCATCTGAAGGTAGAGTTGGGCCTTTCTCTCTGCCCAAGATGTTTGGAGGAAAAGATTAAGAGGTTGTTTCACTAAAAGGTGACAAGAAAAGATGAGGTAATAATTTACAAGACAGGTGATTGAAGGAGAAAGACTTTGATAAATTAGAGGGCTGGGCAATCACAAAATATATGAAGTTTACCAAGGGAAAAAAGGGTTAGATTCTGCACCTGGGACAAAGCAAACCTGGAGGTACAGACAGACTGGGGAATGAGATAGTGGAAAGAAGCATAGTGGAAAGGGCCTGGGGGTCCTGATCACTGGCAAGTTGAACATGAGCCAGCAGTGCCCTGGCAGCCAGGAGGGCCAACCCTGTCCTGGGGGGCATCAGGCACAGCATCACCAGCCAGGCAAGGGAGGGGATTGTCCCCTCTGCTCTGCACTGGGCGGCCTCATCCCAAGTGCTGGGGCAGTTTTGGGTGCCACAACACTCAGGTATTAGTGTCCAAAGGAGGGCAATGAAGATGGTGAAGGACAGTGAGGTGAAGCCATTTGAAGAGCTGCTGGCGTTCCTTTGTCTGTTCACTGGGGGAAGAGGAGACTGGGGGGGAGACTACACTGCAGCCGTCAACATCCTCATGAGGGGAAGAGGAGGGGCAGAATTTATTTCTTCTCTGCACTGAGCAGTGACAGGACCAGAGGGAATGGTGTGAAATTGGGTCAAGGAAAGTTTAGATTGCATATCAGAAAAAGATGCTTCACCCCAGGGGTAGTTGGACACTGGAACAGAGTCCCCAGAGAAGTGGTCACCACACAAGCCTGCCAGAGTTAAATAAGAGTTTGGACAACCCTTTCAGATACACAGTGCGGCTCTTGGGGTGCGCACAGCCAGGATTTAGACTCAATTCTTGTGTATCCATTCCAACTCAAAATAATCTGTGATTCTTTGAAGCACGTGGAAGGGATTCCAGGGAACCAGAACTGCAAATGGGTGAGTGATTCATGCTAACACTGAAGAAATCTGACTTTAACATATTATGAAAATGTTAAGAGAAAGAAAAACAGCAAGAATGATTCAGGAAAATTGTTTTGTAATGTAGAGAAATAGATAATAAAACCTTTCTGAATGTTTGAAATAAGGAAGAAAATGTGTCTGATTGTATAAAAAGCTAAACTAGGATGAAAATTCCCCCTCCTTCTCAGGTTCAGGTAACACTGAATAAAGAGTAAAGAAAGAAAAAAGTTCAAAACGAAGTGTTAGTGACTGGAAGATAAGGTAGACCACTGAATTTCTGTTTTAGAAGGACGCCTGAAATAACTCCACATCATGGAAGCCAGATGAGAAAAATCTTTTCCTCTGTCCCCTTCTGGCCACTTTGATGCACCTCAGAGTTGTTAGACTTTATGCCATTTCCAGAACACAGGTGAATTCTGTAGGTCTGCTACTCCAGGCAAATCAAATTCACAGGATATAAGCACTTAACAAGTCAGCCCCATTGAAATCAGAAACCTTTATTTACTTGGGAATTTATGAATTTCTCAATACCAACTTCTATTTTCCATCAGATAGAAACCACACTTATAGAGGAAAATCAAATACAAAAACAAAAATTGCTCTTGTACTCTAAATCTTGCTTTTCCCTATTTTTAGCCCAGGAGGACAAAAATTCTTCAAGGACTATCATACTTCTTTGTGTGACAGAAATCCTCTGAGCAACACCTTCCTCTCACCTGGAAAGACAGTCTCCCTTTAAAGGTCACTATTTCATATTGGGGTCAAGGACATATTTCTGGCTTTGTCTTATAAAAAGTTTCAGCGACTTGTGAAGAATTTATTTAATATTAAAAGAGTCATTATTTTGTCTTCTTGTCTGTATTTCTTTACAAAGCTGTATTACAATGAATCAATATCCTATTACAAAAATATACTAATTGCTGGGCACACACCATTACCACAAATTATAGCAGAAATCCTATGGTCTTGTAATGCACACTTTAACCACGTCTTGTTGCAGTAACTATTGGAAGAGGTTTATTACAGTAACTGAGGGAGAGGAACCTGTGTGTGTTCCACCCAAAGGTGTATTATTTTTCCATGAATTAAAGCAATGTAAACAAAGAAGGGATCAGTTTTCAGCAGTGTCACTGAGGTTATAATTAAAGGACAGTGAACAACACATCTAATTATGAGATGGGAACTTGATAACTTTGGGGAAAGGACCTCTCTGATGTTTTGCTTACAACAACAAGGAGCTGGACTCAGTGAACCTGTAAACGTATTTTATAGCCTTATATTATGAATGTCAACTCTGAGCTTATCACCATTTAGTCAGACTGGAGAGAACAAGGGCAAAGATTTGCTTGAATGTGTCAGCCTTTTGAATATCAAACAGATTTGGACTGCTTATTAAAATCCTGTCACTCTTTGGCTCTTATGAAAGAAATTAAATAGTTTTCCCATGCTATTTAATCACTTAAAATATATCACTGTTATCCTGTATTACCTTAAATTCATTGCGATCTGCTTTTCATCATAGAATGGCTTGGCTGGTTAGGGATCTTAAAGATTATCTAGTTCCAACGCTCATGGCCAGGAACAGGGACATTTTTCACTAGACCAGATTGCTCAAAGACCATCTGACCTGGCCTTGAACACACCCAGGGACAGGGCATCCACAATTTCTCTAGGCCAGTGTTGATCTTCTCATCACCAATACGCTCCAAATCCTTCTCTTCAAGGGTGCTCTTAATCCATTCTCTTCTCTGTCTGTATTTGTTCTTGGGACTGACCTAACCCAGGTGCAGGAGCTTACAATTGGTTTTGAATCTCATGGGTTTCATGTGGGCTGACTCTTCAGGTCTTTTAGATGGCATCCAACATATTGACTGCATCACACAACTTGATATCAGCAATCTTGCTGAGCAAGCGCTCAATCCCACTGTCCATGACATTGACAAAGATGTTAAACAGTGTCGTCTCAATAGCAAACCCTGAGGAATGCCACCCATCAGTGGTCTCCACATCTAGCCTTTGACCCTATTATGCGTAATTCCCAAGTCTATTAATACATTTTCAAAACAAATGTTTAAGTTTGTATGGTCTTAAACCCACAATTATTGCACATGGAAGGAGTACAACTGCTGAGCCGCACTAGTGATGGGAAGGAGCAAATTGTTGGTAGGTAGTATAGGATGATTTACAAGATTAAAGTTAAGTGCTTTAAAATGAAAAGAAATGAAAGTATAAGGCAATTTAAAAATCATTCCTAATAGTGATGAGTCTCTGAAACATCATTGCATGGTGTTGGAAACAATTAAATATTCAATCCAGCAAAGCCCTGGATACATCATTGGATACACAAATTAAACATATGTGATTGACACTGGTCAGCAAATGTGTTTCATGGAGTGAGACTCACCAAAAAAAGATAGTATCAATGATGGAAGGAAGAAGGTGCTGCATGAAGGGGTGGTTAATGCAGCCTTCTATGATTAATTTAAAAATCCTGCTGTGATGATGGAGGCAGATGGAGCATTTCTACTGAATGACACACAAGGCACAGTTCCACTCCAGAGATGTGCAGACAACATGTGCCAGATGAAGAATTTACATTTGAAGGGTGTGTTTACTTTCTGTAGTTTAGTGGTGCACAGAATCAATGGAATAACTGGACAGAAATCAGTTTCCAAATTTCATTGTCAGCAAAAAAACTAGCCATAGGTACTTGTTTCTGCTTTCACCATCTTATGAACTTCAGAACTGAGCAGTCTGGTACGCAAGAAGCCTTGCCATGGCAGGTTTACTTTTTTCATTTTTTTTTTTCTGTCTACACCACTTAATCTGTATGAATTGGTAACGAATATTATGTGTTACTATGAGCTCTCTGTATCTATGGATTACCTATATTATTTAAAAAACTTTCAGCAGAATATACAATATGAAAATTCTATTTAAGCAAAAGATAGAACACTTCCCCAAAGAAGTAATTTAAGCCTCAATAGGACAGACCTTTTACACTGTTTGATTAAGAATATCAACTTATAATATTTGGAGAACAATAAATAAGCCTTTGAGAGTAATAAAATTACTGGTTGAATATCTGATGACCTTTGATTCTCGTTACATTATTGGTGGGTTTTTTGTATTACAGAAGCAGCAATAATACCGAAGATGCTGTAACACTATAAAAAGCATAATAACTCCATTGAAGTGCTCTGGCCACGCTGCTAAACAAGGCAAAAGTAGTAAGATGGTCAGAGACAAACACGCAAAGTTTCTTCAAAGTGTTACTTTCTCTGAAAGTATGCTTATTATGTCTAACTTCAGTGAGAGAGTACAAATAACAGTGACAGGGAACATGTGAAAAATGTAGGTCTCTGAGACTTTCTGGCTTTTACAACTTGTTGCCCTGAAAAGGGAAAATGTAAATGAATCAAGTTCCATCTTGTACAGAAGATAAGGCCCATCAAGCAGTTGCAAAGAGTAGGAGGTGTTGATGAGTGATATCTGCATGAGTGCCACTGGGAGAACTTGTGCTGCTATTTGATTTGGACAGTGATAGGGGAATAAAATTTTCTTCATTATTATTCAGACTAATTCAAAATATTAGTACTGACCTAATGTTCTTGTTGCAATTGCTTGAAATAGTCAGGTTCTGTTCTCTGATTGTCCAAATATTTTTGTCTTTATTACATAAGAAAGTCAAGAAAAAGGTAACTCCTTATGTTGCAACCTCTCTCATGTTAATGTGCAAACACACAAGCCAAATATCATACACAATATGTGCTAATGACAAACATCTAATTTGTATTGACAGTTATCACAATTATTTGCACAAATTAATGTCACATACATATACATAATTAGTTACATTCAATAACCAATTTGTTTCCAGATTGAAGTGTGCATTTTCCATGAGCAACACCACATCTGAACGATTTCTTATTTTCCAGATACTTTCATGTTTTTATCTCCAAGATAAGAATTTTCCTTCCCCAAATAATACCCAGAGACACAATTCTAAAGACAAACACCTGTTGTTTTGTCCTGTCTGTACATCACCTACAGGAAAGTCATCATTGTGGCATCTTCTCTCTTCTCTCTTAGTATAAAATACATACAATTAATATACTTAAAATACTGGAAATCTTCTTTCTTACACTCTACAGTAATCAATTCCCAGACACATACAGTTCTCCTCTTGCAGTGGAAACAACATGCAATTAGGCTGTGCCCGGAGTAATTTTTAAAAACAATTTAAACTGATGATGGAATTTTTTTTTCCCTGAAACCATCACAGGTAGCATGGCAGTAATACTGAGGATGTGAGAAGAAACCACAGTAAACAAAGAAGAAGCACTGGGAGAAGTTGCAGCCACTTGCTGGATCAAAGTCATGCTTCTGTCTCTCAGCGGTGCCTTTGCCTCTGGCTGCGGTCCAGGAGCAGGGCCCAAGGGAGCGAGCTCCCTGGCGAGTCACGGCGTCTCTCCAAGCAGGCGTAACATCTCCTACAAAATCAGACTTGGCCTCACCCTGCCTGAAAGCAACTCTCTGCCCAAGCTAGGAGTATCTGAGTTAACTTCTAAACTCAGTACCAAGCCCATTTTTAATTGGCAAGGTAATCGTGTGAAAATGCTGACTGAACGTCACTCATAAGTACCAGCCTTTTAGTTAAGCACATTTGTAGGTGGGGCAAACATAAGCATAAAAAAGCCTGAGGACAAGTTGGAAATTGCACTCTGGCAGCCACATTGTCCCCAGATTACTGCTCATAGGAGATGTTCACCAAAGCTACATAAACTTTGCAAACTCTACAGCCTGGTAAATCCCATGAAATCCAGTGCTTGAGAAGTTTGGCTTTCCCTTGGTATTTGCATTGTGAATCCACAGTTGCGCCTTTTCATTGTATTTTGCACATCTTTATAGTACTGTAATTAGGTTGGATTAAAATCTGAACTAGAAATAGAATAAAATTCTAAATTCTTTGTAATTTCAAGCTAAAATCTCAAATTAAGTCAATAAGTAATTTTCCCACATCTTCACATTTAGGTCATAGAGAGGTCTTTGAAATCAGTTGTGTTACACTCATCTAAAACAGTGTTACTGGCCCAATTCTAATTTAAAATCCAGTTTTATGCCATTCCATTCATTTCCATTGTGTTTGTTTCTCATTTACAAAGTCAGATTAGGATCAAATCCAATGAGGTTTCCTGCAGAAGGTCAGATAAGATTGAAAAAGTATCTCCAGGCTCTTTTTCCTATGGAAACAAGTCTTCTAAGTCATGTTTCTTGCAGAAGTATCAGGAATGATTAATAAACAGCAGTTGTATTGTCTTAATTCTACTTGTTTGGTCTGCATCGTATAGGATGAACTTAAGTCCTCCAGAGACATCTAAGGTTGTAAAAGCAGCTGTATCAAATTAAACCACAGCTGGCCCAGTTCCCTCTCTGATAATGGCCAATAATGGATCCAGGGAAGAGTAAATGAACAAGGCAGGTATATAGTGGCACGTTCCTAACGAGCTTGTACAGCCTACAGCAATCTTTGGCACAGTGACTTCCCAAGGAAAAACGTGACATGCTTGTTTCTTACAGCAGAGTGCAAATCAAGAGTAATTGCATTGAAATTTTGTGGAGTATTTTTTTCCCCTGTAGACCCAGTCAAAACACTTGATTTAAATATCTTCCTGTCATTGTGAAGTTCAAATTATGTTTAAAAGTATGACATTTTCATTAAAAATTCCTCCTTACCTTATGACAGTAGTGACACAGTTAGAAAAATAAATACTTTTGAAAGAAAAATTATAATTATATTGAAATCTGTTAGAAGTTACTACATTTGAAACCAAATTATTGATAAAAACATTAAAATATCTTTAGTATTAACAATATTTATGTTCCAACCACAACTTATACTGTAAACTTTAAAAGCCATCCTGTTTCTTAAAATGAGTATACTGAATGAGATTTTTAGACATATCTAAAGAAGGTTCATGATCATTTACGGTCCATATAGTGTCCCAGGTACAGATTGTGTGGATGGAGCTTTGCAAATACAAATTTAGACAAGGTTCCCGCCCTAAGAAATTTGAAGCTTATTTTGAACATCTGCAACACCAATAATTTAAGGATTAGGCACGGGAATAGGTGTAAAGAGACAGAGAAGGTCAAAAAGATTACCTGAAGGAGATAGGATTTAATAGGACATCTAAAACCCACTGGATTCACAGGTGGAGCAAACGTGTTACCAGAATAGATACTCTCATGCAAAATACCTTCAAAATATTTTTTGAAGGACAGTCAAAGCCTTTGCAAAATACGGGAGATAAGAACTGCTGTGCATATGAGCTGCTCAAAATTAAAAATGATGATTTCTTATGACCTGAGTTTCTCTCCTTTTGCACAAATCTGGGCTGGCAGATAAGTTCCTGAATTATAGCTTTTGCCTTGCCCCAAACTCATAAAGATTTCAAGATTAGAGGTTTAATTTGTTCTAATAGAACCACCTTTATTTACATCCTTCAGGCCAAAATGTAGTGATTTCAGGGAAACCCACACTTTTCTAGAAATGAAAGACCAAAATTGCAGGGCAGTCCTAAACCAGGTCTTTCCTCAAAACATATGCATTGGGGCTTGCACATTTCTATCTCATACAGTATCTGTAAATCACATTTTCATCTCAAAATATAGTGCTGACCACATTTCCGGTTTTTGTGCCATGGAATTTACGACTTCAGTGTTTTAGATATTAACCCATTTTTAAAGAGAATCTAAACCTGTGATTTTTCCTTGTCACAAGCTCCTTTTTTCTCAGTATTAGCAATTGATTTTGATGTTGTGTTTTTTAGCTAATATGCAAAACACCTGCAGTTGGGCGAGACTGCACTAAAAACATTGTGTAACATCAGAAAGAATACATATAACTTGTTAGTTTGAAACTATCATTTTACTTTAAAATTTTTTATTAGCAAACTAATTTTACATGATGAATTGAGTCAATAGGTTATTTTTAAAGGTATACAGAGAAGGAAGGAAACCCACTGGTTAAGAGAAATATAGAATATTAATTAAAAACTTCCTGAAATGTATTTTGTTGGATACATAAGAGAAACAGAACAAATGCAAGCAGAAGCACATACCTATCATGCTAATGAGCTACATTTACAAGCAAGGGAAAGGGTATGCAATGCTGTATCGTGTACTAGATATTTTCAATCTTTGCTTTTGATTTTCAGTATTTTATTGTTGTCTCTAGATCCCTTGAGAAAAAGCACAGCATGAAATTATGTAACTGTAAATCATAACTGGGCACCAATATAAAGCTGAACCCTTAGAAAAGGCTGCCATGACTTAAATGCAGTTAGTGATGAAAACAAGTAGGGACCTGTTAAATTATGCATTTTAACACAGTTGTCTTCAAAAGGACACAGATTAAAAGGATACAAAAAATTATCCACAGAAATAGAAGAAAAAGCAAAAACTACAAAGAGTCCTTGTAAATTGTGCTTCTCTGGTGCCACCAAGACCATGGCTGGAAAGCTGGGATTTCTGCTAATAATTTTTGTTATAGTTTGGTATTCATATGGAAAACAAAACAACAAAGAAATAATATAAAATGACCAACAGCACATCATTCAGTCTATACTTCAGAGGATACACAAAGACTCACATGAAATATTTACTTCACAGTGCGGCCAGTAAAAGGAAGGAAATATAACCTAGGAAACATTTGCATTTCCCACAATATACTGTGTCTGTAGAAATAAATAATTGCAGAGTGGAAATTACTAACTTTTTATCAGATTTTTTTAAAATTGTGTTGTTATTTTGAATCAGATCACAAAAAACAACAAAAGCAACAGAGGATTAAAAGTGAATAAGAAATGCTGGAAAAATACAGGATTCAACCAATGGCACTGGAAATGAAGATGAACAATAACCACAGTGCCAAATGGGACTGTTATCTCTTCCTCTGGGCAAACTGAAACAAGCTAAAACAGCCCCAGAGCATAATCCTGTGAAGCTCTGGACCTGGCAGAGACAGCTAAGGAGGAGCAAGCACAGCTGCAGCATACACCCCAGTTCTGAGAAGTGGCCTTAAACATCCTTTCTGCACTCCAATCCAGCTTGTCTCTCTCTCTTAAGAACCAAAGCTGTTTCTGCAAGTCAGTAGTAGAAAAGCAAGAACAAAGAACTAATGAATCACTCTCTCACTGAATATTTATAAAAGCATTATCTCTGTTAAGTTAAACCCTAAAAACTGTTTTTGAAACAGGTTTAAATGGGCTTTATTTTGAGCCTATTCCCCATGTATGAAATTAATAAAAAGAAAACCCACCAATGGAAGTGACCAATACTAAGCTAAGCTTAGCTGCCATGCCTAGAAACAAAAGGCTTGCCTTCATGTTCAGTTCCCCCAGTCACTTTCTAACCCAGTCTAATCTCTGATTTTATACTTGAGTAAAAAACTTCATGTTAAATGGTAAATATGCTTCATGTTAACCTGCAAAGACCCTCTCTTAATTACCTAGGGCTGAAAGAGGGACTGTATTTGACAATGGAAATGCACCAGATTTCCACAGTTGAAGTCCATCCCTATAGACCTGGATAAGCCCTGGAGTTCTGGGCTCTCTCTCTAGTAAAGCTACAAGCTTATAGTGATGCCCCACATCTCCAGGACTTTCCCACATGCCTGTGTTTTGTTCTTTATTTTTTCCACACTGACCTTTTTTTTCAACACACCCAATAAGCAGGGAGAGAGAGGTACAATTTTCATCCTGGTTATCCAGGAAACAGGAGAAAGCCAGATGGCATCACTTCCTGTCATCTCTTTTCTGGCTCACCAGAGGGGAGTCGGATTCCAGTCAAAATGGGGATCTCAAGGATTTCCAGGGAAATTAGGGGCAGGGAGTACAGGGGGCTGAGGCAGCAGGTGAATACAAAACCCTGCAAGATGGGAAGAAGATGGGGAATAGAGATACTGTTGGCAGTGTTACAAGAAACAACTTGAAGATTTCTATGACAGTTCTCTGTGAACATTTTTAATAACATGGGAAAGGTGGGTTTAGGTTTAGGGCTGATGTGTGTGTATCTGTGAATGTAAAACTTGAAAAGCAACATATGCCTGGAAAATTATGACAGTAGCATAACATATATCATAAGTCTTTCTCAGGACAGTTTTTTATTATGTTTTCTGAAGGGTACCTATGATATATATTTAATTTGTGTCTGTCTGAAGCTAACTGTAGCTTCTTCCCAAAGCCAAAGTAATCAAGGCATGAATCCATGTCTGACAGACATGGAGTTAGGATAGTAATCTCCAACACCAAAAGCAATAGGACAATGAGAGGTAGAAGCTAGCAAACATAATAAACCCAATGAAACATTTTAATGTTTATGAAATATTCCTTTACGTCCAGTGGAAAATGGCTATAACTGTATAAACTGTATTATACTTCAATGTGCATGACTTAAGAGTCTTACTTTAGTAAGAGAATGTATAAACAAGACTTTCAAAAAGGATTTTTATCTTAAAGAACCTGTGTTGCCAGAGGTATGTTTTCTGGC
Organism: Petroica traversi; assembly: GCA_025920805.1. Taxonomy (NCBI): domain Eukaryota; kingdom Metazoa; phylum Chordata; class Aves; order Passeriformes; family Petroicidae; genus Petroica; species Petroica traversi. Next base: position 6,682,566 of record JAHLSL010000019.1, read on the forward strand.
AAAGAAGTTGTTTATACAGACTGTTTACCAGGTTGTTTACTTCCACTGATTAGTGTGTAGCGACCGGGGAATTAGATGCTGCTTAAATGGGAATTTCCCAACAGTTTTCCAAAGCAGGTATCTTTCTCGAACTCATGCATATATTGTAAAAATTTTGTATTTGGTCCAAAAATTTTGGCCCTAATTAGTAGGAAAACACAAACAATATTTCTGTGTAAATATATCTAGGTAGACCCTACTGATCTGTGAATAGAATTGCTCTGAGAGCAAAATAAAGTAACACAGGAGTCGCTGATCTTGCTTTGTCTGTTGCTCCCTTTAGGAGCAATACATGAGTATTTCCAGATCTTATATTTGAAATCATACAGAAGAGGGCTAATTATTTTTCTGAACCTTGATATGAAATAAAAAGATCAAAAGCTTTGAAGTACTAAACATAATTAGGAAATACTACAACAGATGAAATTTCCTCATGAATCTGAAATATCTGATAAAATATTTCTGGCATGTACATACTACTATTACCATTTCAAAATCTGGTCTTGCAGAAGTGAGAGGCAAGTCACTTCTGTACAGTGACTACACCTACAATGAATAATTCAGTTGCAAGAGCACGTGAGTCATGTTAAGATTTCACCTTGCTGCCTGTTCCCTGGGATAAAAGCTTTAGCAGATGCACTGCTACCCAGGGGAAGGTGTGGCTGCTGCCTTCCTTTTTACAAAATATAAGTATCGATGTGGTCTGATTTGATTAATGAGCTCAGATACAACTACACCAGACCATTGGTATAAAATTCCTTTGGGGGAATGGTACAGAATTGTGTTCTGAGATATCACAAGAACTTCCCCCAATAGTTTATTGGAGCTATAATTAGTCTCACTGAAAAATGTGGTACAATTGCTCTCAGATGGTGCCCAGCCCTGGTCCTGCACTAGGGAAGGTATCTGGGGACAGAACAGCTGCAGAAGTGACATCTCACATTTCCAGTGAAAGACAAAATCAAACCTGGTGTTACACAGAAGGAGCACTTGAATATTCCTCCTGGGAAAGATGGCCAAACTCTTTGATACTTAAAAGTGAACACCAATAAACTTCAACAAAGAGCGGACAGGCTCCCTGCCAGCCTCTGAGAGACCTCCATAGAGCATCTTCTGGGCAAAGCACAAGACCACCCACAGACTCTGCACTGTGAAAAGCAACCTTTCCCTGCCAATTTAGGGGCACAAAATGTTTGTTAGAATAACTTTAGCTTTCATTAACCTTAAGATTAAAAATTTTTTAAAAATGCTTTTCTTGCAATCAGAAGTTATTGGAGTGAGTCCAGAGGAAGGCCACCAAGTTGATTAGAGAGATAGAGAATCTCTCATATGAGGAAAGACTGAGAGAACTGGGATTATTCAGCCTGAAAAGGAGAAGGCTTTGGGGTGACCTAGTTGTGGCTTTCCAGTGCCTGAAGGGAGTCTGCATGAAAGATGGAGAGAGACTTTTTACAAGGGCATGTAATGACAGGACTAGGGGGGATGGCTTCAAACTGGAAGACAATAGGTTTAGATTAGATGGTAGGAAAAAATTCTTTACTGTGTGGGTGCTGAGACATGGGAACAGGTTGCTCAGAGAAGATGCCCTATCCCTGGAAGTGTTCAAGGGCTCCGAAAACCTATTCTAGTGGAAGGTGTCCCCATCTATGACAGGGGATTTGAAACTAGAGTATATTCAAAGTATTTTCCAACCCAAGCCATTCTATGATTCCGTGATACTAAACAAAACTTACTTAAAACCATTCTGTACTTCTCTTTGCATAAAATGGACATTAAGACATTGTGGTAGATGTGCCACAAACTACACCTGTACTTTGAAAACCCCTAATATCCACGCTTATGTATAATGTAACAGGCATACCTTCATATTCCAATTACTGACCACTTTGTTGCATATGTGCCAGTAAGTTTAGTGTGTGTGGGTATGTTGATAGAATGTTCATATAAATGCACTGGTATAGCCTACTGTTACAATACTTGCCAAGATAAACAGTTTTAGTGGAAATATATAACAAAACCACTTATTTTTATGAGGGCCACAGGTGGACATTTCTGTTGTATTCAAGGTTTTCATTTTCAACTACAGGACACTTTTCTCAAAGGTGTTTTTTTGAAACCTAGCCAATTATAGAATCACAGAATGGATAAGATTGGAAGGGACCACAATGGTTCATCTGGTCCAGTATCTCAGGATCATGCAGGGCCATCCTAGAGCATATGGCACAAGATTGCATCCAGACAGTTCTTGAATATCTCCAGTGAGTGAGACTCCACAACCTCTCTGGGCAAACTGTTCCAGCATGTGGTTGCTCACACAATAATGAAGTTCTTCCTCACACTTGGTGGAGGAATGCCACTTCTCCGCCAAGAAGAAGTGGAATTTCCTGTGCATCAGCTTCTGCCCATTGCCTCTTGTCCTATTGCTTGGACAGTTGCAGTACACCTGCTGAGATGGACAATAATAAGACCCTGAAATGCAGCTGACAACACACGATATGATGACATACATTTAAATGCTGAATATGTAACATTGCTTAATAATGTCCTTTTTTGAAAAAGGTACAAATTTGAGTAGAATTATAACTGCTTATTACAACTGAGTATATGAGCAGATAAATGTTATAGAGATGAAGAATATAACTGTAATCTGATTTTGGGGTCTGAACTGCAGCTTTCCAACCAAATGCAATGCAGTGTTGGATAGTGGCACAGCCAGAGATAATTTTCTCATTAATCCTTAGCTAAAAGGAAGATCTAGGCTTTGTGTTGTGAACAACATCTCCAGTGATGTCCTTTACACTATCAGTAAAATTATTTGCCTAATTTACAATACTTAGATGATGTGACACTATTGCTTTTGCCTATCCAATAAGTATTGATCAGACTTCTTCCAGTATTACATTAGAAGTGTAGCCACTTGCCTATTTTTCAACTGAAAATCCATCCTTGCCCATAATCTCTAATTTACAAATGACCATATCACCACAGATACCACTTTACATAGTCACATTTCTCTATCGTTGAGAAGAGAAACACAAAGTAAGAGATAGTCTCAAGAGTTGTGTTTAATTTCAAGGAGCTTCAGAATATTTCTCATTCCTTTTGTTACTACCACTCAGAGAAAGGAGAAATACAATTGTTTTCAAAATTTCTTAGCCCCTCTATGACATTTAGTTACATTTTTTTGATCATTACTCATTTTTTGATTCAAGTGATGATAAGAATGGCAGGTATTTCAGCATGCATTCTCACTGTCACTCAGTACATATGTTCTGCCAACATTTTATGCAGCTTTGGATGTTATGCAATATAACGATATTTTTTAAGTATATGTAAATTATCTTTTTGAATTCCCTGACCAAAAAAAAGTTCTAATCTTGAAAACATTTAATGATGTGAATAAGAACTACTAGTAATCTCAGTGACTTACAGTTTAGCATATGAAGAAACGTTTTCAAAGCTAGAGGACACGAGTGTGCTTCAATTTAAATTACATCAATATCCACGGCATAATATACAAAAATTATAAATTATAAAATGGACTATGTATAAGCTTTCATGTGCGCAGGCTTGCAGCCCATGAGAAACATCAAGAACAAACTTATTTCCATGCCATATGGCTGGTTCCTTGTAAGAAAAGAGCTTCAGCAGAGTCTTCGCTCCTTTCCATCCACAATAAATTCACAGAATGCTGAAGAAACCTCAGTTCTCCAAAACAGAGCTTCTTTTATACTTTCGTCAGAAAAAATCCCCAACTCATATAAGATTTTTCTTTTTATTCTCTGGAGCCTTTAAGGTCATCCATATTAGTTAAAACTGTCTTGCAATGATAGATTTACTGTGTAAATCCAGTCTTTGAGCACATTTATTTCAGAAAAGGAATTCATTAGAAATGGGTCTTTTGCTGACCACAGGAAAAATTTTCAAAAACTCCTTCACAATTTCAGTTTATTTACATTACAATTTAAACCCCTAAATAAATAGAAAGAAATCAGCAATTTACAGCTAAACCATGTACAGTTCCCACAATGTGGGTTGTTAGATTGAAACATGAATTAATAAACTACATTTTCATATTGTTTGTAAAAAACTTTTAGAAATTTAGGAGTATTACTCATATTCAAAGGCATGAATCCTGTCATGGATTTCAAGGTCAGAAGGGACTATTATTTCACAAAGGTCAAACTCGGTATTCTGCATCAAGCCCATAACTACTATTTGAAATATGATAGTGTCAAATAATCCATAAATTAAAAGTACAGAATGTGCTGGCCATCAGGACAAGGCCACTCTGAGTGCTTTAATCACTAAGTTCCCTCTTGATTCCTTACATTGTCCATTCCTGACCAAGTACAGTCCGGCCTCAATAGGAAAAGTGGCTCCACCCCAATTAATCTGATATTTAGGACAGTTGTAGAGGAACTAAAAACATATGTGCCCTTAATTCTGCTAAGGCTGGCAAAGGCATTAATTTAGGATATCCTATATTATATAGATCCTATTTTAGTTAAGTACCTGCCTATTTGCCTTGGTCTTGTGTGGTCAGTCATGCTCAGGTCTTCCATGAAGCACTTAATGTACCTAGTCCTAAGCTGCTCTTGGCATGATGTCTTCGGGCATCTCTGGAAAAGGAACATCTGTTCCTCAGACCTGCAAAAACGGGTATTTTAAATGTCCCCTGTATTTAAATACATTATAAATCAACATTAATATTTCAAGTTCTCCATGGCAAATTATTTTAATATCTTTGATACAAGATTGGAAAACATTACCTTGTAAAAATTAAAGCTGTATATTACCCTTGAAAGCTAGAGTGTGAGTTCAGAAGGCTATTTATTTATACAGAGCTATGTATAAAGCCAGCAACTTTGCTATGACTTGTTATGAATGTTTTGAACTGGTGACTGTGTCCAATAATAGGAATTCATAATTTTATTTTCAGAAAATACTCAGGGTAAGAAACACTTAAAATATTATGTTATTTAAAATTTTATTTTTTATATATAGGAAGGTCTCCTAAGGGCATGCAAAAGTACTAATTTGGTACTCAAATAAATTATTTTCAAGACACTAATACTTTCAGACCATTAAAGAAATGTCACTTAATTTACAGGCATAAATGGAAGCTGATACTGAACTACCTATTAACAGAATAAAAAGCAAAATAGAAGTATGCATTAACTGTTGGAATAACATAAAGTCATGTATTTCTTCTCATTTCCCCTTTAATAATGCAATACTATAACACACAGATTTCTGTGCAGGTGTATAATCTTTAATAACACATTTGCAACATAATTTAAAAATTATGTACATCTCATAAGAGATGATAGCAGGAGTTGAAATATTGGCTTTTTTTTTATTTTGGAAAAGAACCCTTACAAATATATTTAATCTGTTTTTTTCTGCTTAATTATTCTGTTTTCTATTATTCTATTATTCTGTTATCAGTATAAACACATAATTTTAAAACTGAACACTTCTAAATGACTTCATTTTTCCTAAGGAAAGAATGGTTTTCAAAGGGTGCTATCATTATAATTCTGATCTTTAAGCATTTGCATGTACTTTCTTCCTGCAATTAAAATAATGGAAATAGTCTATTATTTTCAAAGTGACATTTGACATTCTTCTGTATAATTGTACTCAACCCCTTTGTGTTTTTAATTCTTATATGACAATACTATGAGACTCAATATTGCTCATGTTAGAAAGGCCTTGAAATGAACCTACACTGAGCAGTTTCATATTTCATAGGAATTCAATTTTCTTTAAGTTTGAAGGAATGCTTCTTATTACAGATGTACCATATTTATTTTCAGACATAAATGTCTTAATAGTAGCTTTTGACACAGAAAACATGAAAATGACCCAAAGGTGGGAGAAATGATGCAAAAAAAGAGAAAGTTAGAAGAGTTCTGTAAATTAAGTATGCGTTGAGTCAAGTCTTTTAATTCTGTTCACTTTTCTTAATTATAGAAGTTAAAATAATAACTAATGTTCTCTTCTTTTTCTTGTTACCATTGCTTGACTACTTTTTTGGTGCTGACCTGTAAATACTTCTCTTACGTACCTACATGGTTGCCCTGGAAGAGCCAAGTATATTAGAGGTGTTTAGGCATTCCCACAAAAACTCTAGCTGCACCTGGAAGGAGGAACTTGACAGGTCATGGTAGGCAATCGCTAATTGTTAATCACTGGAAATGTAGCAGCCCTCAGAATGTTTCTGTCATACTACTCTGCTTTTGCAGAAAGTCTCTGCGAAAAGTTACTTCTAAGTGCCATAAACAACAGCACTGGAAGTTTAATTTTTTTTTTTTTTCCCCGGGGGACTATTTTACTAGTATATTGCATCAGAGTCAGCCTTGTAAACAGAGAAACTCAGTAGCTCTGCCTTCTCACTGCTTTTGTAGAAGGCTAGCTCTTAAAACTGTGACTGGTGCAGACTGTATTTACATGCAGGCAGGATAGGATCTCTTGTAAGCAGCTGGTGCTGTTCTTGCACCCAGATTGTTTTTGCCTCCACGTGCCACAAGCCATGCTGGCCCTCCGCTGCCATCCCCAGCCCCTCTTGTAGACCCATGCTAAGGTTGGCATGTTTCATGTACACAGAAATTACTTGTTCTGGGTAAAAAAAATAACCACAACACTTAAGCTAACTTTAAGCAGATTGCTTTTTCACCCTAACCAAGTATTTTGCTGCTTTAGATACGATTTCCCACATTCAAACATAATTGCTCATGAAGTTTTGAGGTTCCAGTGCAAAATCTCACAGCTGGGTGAGGTTCAGCTTTCTCACCAAGCTGGCATGACTGAGCTTGCCTTGCTGAACTCATCAGAAATGATATCACTTGCTGCAACTCTCTTAAATTCTACAAAACACCTCTTCACCAACTGAACTGTGCTTGTTTAAAAACAATGTATTTTAGATTTTATTAGTATTGATAAATACTTATAAAATCTCATGGTGTTCTGCTGGTAATAATTAGAATATTCAGACGTGATATAGCACACTCAAAAAGAAAATAAGTTTGTTGTAACCACCTATGTATTTGTCCAGTTCTAGTAAGTGTGAGATGAGAGTTTCACTTGCATACACATGCCTGAGGTACCCGGGGAGTTTGACAGTCTTTGACTAAGCATGTTCACATGAAGATCAAGCAAAAAAAAAGAAAAAACCCTTACAGTACCATGTCTCTTTTTTGTTTGTTTGTGTGTTTTTTTGTTTTTTTACCTAACCAAAGTCATAGGAATATATGCATGTGCTAATGAGGGTACAGACCCTTGAATTTGCCTTCTGTAGGCAAGACAAGTCTAACCTGAACTTTGTTTTCTTTACAGTCTACTTGCCTGCTCACAGGCTGGAAACCACTTAAACTAAATCAGTTGGACTGCTGAATAATGCACAAACCGCTGTGTTGGCCTTACTCTGCAGTGCCCCGTTAGGCAACCGAAGATATCAATTGAGGTGAAAAGGCAGTCACTACCACAAGGCCAGTGGTTTTATACCAGCTGAACACAGCACAGATGATGAAGAAAACTGGTCCTCCCCATCCCGTTTATAAAAAACGCTTCAGGAGTCTATGTTAACACACACGGGGAGAAGTGCCGAAAGCTTTTTGAATTCTACCACCAACACTAAGCCACCTTCTTTTTCTTCTCTTCAGAAGAGGAGGGGAGACATGAATTTTGGTTGGAGGTGTTCACCTCTTCTCCTTGCTGTCATGCACTGGGGTTCTCCTGGAGTCTCTTTCCAGTCTGTGAATATCACTCCTGAAATGGGGAGAGGTGCTGGCTACCAGGTGAGCTGAGGCACTCCTGTCTGCCCTGGGGCTGAGATTCCATTAGGCAAACACTCCCTGCTCATTACTAAGGAAGGGAGGGAGAACAAACACGAAAAAGGCCTTCACTATTCCTCCTCTACCTTTCATTCCTACCTTTCTTTTTTCTGCCTTTGCAACTTTCTGCCTTGATTTTTTTTTTTTTGCAACTTTCCTCCTTGTTTCATATCTCAGCTTTTGTGAATCATGTCCCTAGCTTATGCTGAGACAGTTTTCAAAGTAGTATTTATTTCTTCACCACTGAAAAAGACTTTTTTCAAAGCTGGCTTTTCAATGGAGCTTTATTTTTCTTTGGAACAGTTTTTCTTGCTTCCTAATTATTTTCATATTTCCATATTCTTTGATTGATTTATTTTATTTTGTTTCTTGTCCTTGTTACCTTACTTTCTCTAGTCATTCATTCCTTTTGTCTCCTTTCTGAATTTCTTTCTTACCTCTTCATTCAGCTCTTCTCTCATGTTCCCCTTTTACTCCTGTTATCCCTCTAATTTCTCTGCAGTAATTTTTTTCATAATTTTCAAGCAGGGTCCTGTATGGCTTGCTCAGGCTTTCAGTCCCTGGGGATGGGAAGGGAGAGAACTGGGAGGAGACAAAATGAGGAAGGAGGTTAACTTGAGCACACTGTTGTCCTACAGGAAAAAGAAATGCTATCTTTGCAAAGTCCATAAACACAGTTTGACTGACTCACTGTACCCCATACTGAGCAGCAACCTCCTTTCCTATGATAATGAGAGCCTCGGAGGGATGGTGGTTCCCTGAAGTATGAAAACATGAAAGAGGACTTCCCCAAAGCCATTGGGTGGAGCACAAAGGATGTGGAAAGACTGGAGGGTTGGAGAGTAAAGATGATGATAGATAAAGGTGAGGAATTCAAGCACCATGAATATCAACAATTGAATAAGGTGCCACCATAAATGTTTTGGCTTCCATTGACCATCAGCTGATGAGACTGAGGGAGTTTTGTATCTGTGAGTCTGAATAAGTCCAGTGCTATGAATTCTGTCAGGAATTACCATATCAGTATACAATAGCCAAGCAAAAGATGTGTATATTACAAACTCAGTTCATATACATTTAAGTGGAAAAAAGGACATTTTTATTCTTAAATGTCTGAGATATAAACTTCTTCAATGCAGGTACCAGCTTAGTTTTTACAGATGGATAAATGATACTGTATAAAATACCTTAGTAATACTCATGAGTCATTTCAAGGATCTCTACTTGCTCATTTATGTCAATAAGGTCTGATTTCTGTCTTCATCTTTTTTTCTTTCTTTTTCCCCTTTCTAATAGCAGTTCTTTGAGTAGTTTAATAAATCCAGCTGCATGTTATTCATATTTTCTTCCTTTTCTTCCTTCTTGCATCCTGATCAGCACATTTTCATTGCAGATCCCCGTGATGGAAAACTATGAAAAAAAATGTGTTTCCCCTTAAAAACTTCTTACTAATTTTTTTTTTTTGAAAGAAATGTGTGCCAAGATTTTACTCTTCTGCAATCCACCTTCATGTTTTTACTTAGCCTTCTAAAATGCAAGGACAAAGTCATAAAAGAAGAACATTTAATTTGCATTTACTTTGTAAAGATCTGAATTTCTATTAAATGCTCCAAGAATCAGTGTGAGGCCCATAAGAAGGATTATCATTACCACATTTTTGGTATTGAAATCCAGTAAAATAGTGGTTTATGATATCATCTGAAATCTGAAGGACCAACCCTTTGTTCTAATGTTTAGTTTAATTCTTCATACAAAAACTCAAGAACAAGTTTCAAGGTGGAAAATACAGGAAGGTTTGCCCTGTAATGGACAGTTCATGCTGTCTATGCAGTCATGCACCCTCACAATGCAGGTCTCTGTCTGCTGGATCTGCATATGTCAATTATATATATATGCAGATAATATTATAGATAGTATATTATATTCCAACATAATTTGAACATAGGTCTGCTTAATTTTCTCATAAGTAGTTTAAGCTCTTTTAATCTGTGGTAGTCAACAATGCAACAATGTAAAGATAAAAGCTTTTCAATGTCATTTGCTTGTAGCAACACAATGTAGAAGGAAATTAAAACAGATTAATTTTATTTTTTTACATAGGATGTTCATTCTTTTGAATATCAGACAGAAGCAGAGATCAAATGAAAGAGAAAAAAGATACAAAACCCAAACCGATTACAAGAAAGGGTATAAATTAATTAGACCAAAAAGAGTTTTGGTTTTGCAGCCGTCTTTCTCTATAATCTCAAAAACCATCTAAAATAATAAATGTTAAACGTGTGCCGAAACTAACGTGCATGTATCAACTTGTCTATGCTTACAAATGGAATAATTTAAACAGAACATGGCAAGGGAATTAGAGAAATAAAGAAACAACCACACCTATCCTTGTAAAGCATGTAAAACTGAATAGCATGAAAGAGCATGAGTGAGTGAAAGAAAATTGTATGTGTGTGTGTATAAGCTACTTAAGGTGATATTAAGTTAATGTATCACTAACACAGGGTGGATGAGGTGGACCTGGTCAGCTTCCTCTTTCATTGGCAAAATAAGATCTGATCAACGCATTAATTAAACAAGCGTTTCGTCTGTTAATTACTCTGTTATTGTCAGAGTTTAACAATTCTTGTGAATGCAAGCCATAATGCTGAGATTTTACAGGAAAGATCCTCATGACATTAAACTGATATAACTGCAACATTTTAATGTGGGATGGAGTCAGAACAAAGAAACTCTAAGCGAATACTTCTGGAATTATAAATTTATCCAAGCTGTACTCTACATAATGTAGAAATCACAAAGGATCTGCTTTAGTGGTTTCCACAGCCACCAAACCAGAACATCGTAACAAAATTCTATAGAACTTGAAAATTGTCTTAGTAGGAGCAGTGTGTCTTCATGAATGTCAAAGGATCAAGTAGAGACTGAGACACTTCATTCCATGTTTTAAGTTTTGCTCTAGTAATGAAAGACAATGTTAAAATTTTTTTAAAGTTGGACACATATTTGGAGATTCTTTTTGAGCATTATGAAATAGATGGGGAAAAAATGCCCAAATGTAAGCCATCTGGAAGTGATATTCAAGGTGAAATACGAGAAGTTATCAATAAGTATATACCTGTTAAGCAATTTGAAAACAGCTTTTGGAGTACAACAGTTCTATGTATATTTCAGGACATATAGTATGATTTAGGAGTGCTCCAACATCAAGCACAGAGCCCCAGCCATGTCCTACTGGGAAAAAAAAGGAAACCATCTCATGTTCCCACTATCTCTCCTTCTCCTCTGTGTCCTGATTTCCACTGGATGGGAATTTGGGCATGTGGAGAGCCCTTTGTATCACAATAAGTCACAATGCACTTCTTGGGTCAAGCACAAGGCCAAGACTGCATTAAGGACTGTGGCCTCCCAAGCTCACCACTTAAATCATAGAATCACAGAATGGCCTGAATTGAAAGGGACCTTAAAAATCCTCTCGTTCCAAGTCTCCTACCACCAACAGGGACACCTTCCACTAGAATAGGTTTCTGAGAGCCCCATCCAACCTGGCCTTGAACATTTCCAGGGATGGAGCATCCACAGTTTCTCTGAGCAACCTGTTCCAGTGCCGCAGCAGCCGCATAGTAAAGAATTTTTTCCTACCATTTAATCTAAACCTATTCTCTTCCAATTTGAAGTCATTCCCCCTAGTCCTGTCATTACATGCCCTTGTAAAAAGTCTCTCTCCATCTTTCATGCAGACTCCCTTCAGGCACTGAAAGGCCACAACTAGGTCACCCCAAAGCCTTCTCTTTCCCAGGCTGAATAAACCCAGTGAATGTACTGTTATTTAATACTAAAATTATGTACACATAAAAATGTTTCTTCTTTCTTCAATTGTCATTAGAAGTTTCAGTTGGGGAAAATATCTTTGGTGTCATATAATATACAGAATGTAACAGTTAATCTCCACTCAAAATTATGAGGATTTAAAGAGAAAAAACCGCTACAGTGCCTGACTTTTTGTCCTTTTCCAAGCTCTAACATTAGGCTCAGTGATTTGTGCTTGAGTAATACTTCTGGGTTTAGGAAGTAATTATTCTTAAAAGTATCTGGTCTCTAGTTTAAGATCTTCAGCAACATGAGTCTCCAACTGCTTTACTCCTCTTTTTTCAGCATGCTGCTTTTACAATCTTTCACCATGTAGAGTATCTATCAATTTTCAAATCCTAAGAGCAGCTTTTTAGCTGCTGCTTTTAAATTCTTTACCATAAATATTAGGTGCTTTGTTCTAGTATTATTCTCACCATTATTGGATACAGATATAAATTTTCATCCTTTTCTCCCAATCTCTATATATCTGAGAGTCATATTAACTCTGCTTGGTTGACTGCTAGCATTGGAAACTTGTGTTCCATTGCTGCTTCTGTATATTTCCTCTACTACAACATGAAAAAGGCCAAGGTACTCCACACTTTCTTTGTCACTGTTTTTTTTTTGTTTGTTTGTTTGTTTGTTTTTTTTTTGTAAGACCTGCTTTCAGCAATTCCACATCCCTGAGACCAGAGGGAAAGTCTGGAGCCAGGAAGGCTTACCTTCAGTGGAGGAGGAGCAGGTCAAGGAACATTTAAATGTACTGAACACACACAGATCCACCAAGTACTGAGGGAGCTGGCTGATTACGTTCCAAAGACTTTCTGGATAATATTTGAAAAGTTGTGGGTATTATGAGGGGTTCCCAAGGCTCTGAAGAAAGCAAATGTTATTCCTATCTTCAAGAAGGTTAGGCAGGAGGATTACAGGCTGGTAAGACTCACCTCAATCCATGGAACGTGATCAACCATGTAATCCTGGAAGTCATATCCAAACATATTAAAGATAAGAATGAGACTGGAAGGAGTCAGCATGGATTCATGAAAGACATCCTGTCTGACCAACCTGATGAAGCTACTACCTTGCTGGACAAGGGAAAAAAACCCCAGTGAAATACGTTTGCTTTGACTTTAGCAAGGCTTTTGACAATTTATGGTAACATCCTTAGACGAAATACTGAAGTATGGGCTAGATAAGTGGACGGTGAGGTCGACTGAAAACTGGCTCAACTTCTGGGCTCAAACGGTTGCAATCTGATGCACAAAGAACAGCTGAAGGCCAGGCAGTACTGGGGTACCTCAGGCTGGCACTGAGGGATCTGATACTGCTAAACATCTTCATTAGTGACCTGGGCAGCGGGACAAAGTCACAAGTAGGACAGAGTGTGCATCCTCTGAAAGTTTACAGATGTAAACAGAGCTGATTTACAAGAGGGTCATGTCACCACCCAGATGTGATTGGGCCAGGGGCAAAGAGTCCAGCAAAGGGCAACAAAAGTGATTAATGTCTGAGAGCATCTGACTCTGACATGCACTCAGAGGGTGAGAGAGTTGTGACTTCTGAGTCTGGAGAAGTCTCAAGTGGGATCTTGTCAATGTGCAGGAACATCTAATGCTTGGAACAGAGGAAGTCGACCCAGGCTGTTTACAGTGATACAAGGGACAGTGACAAAATGAAACACAGCAAACTTTACTTAAAGGAAGGAAAAAGCTTTTTTAATATGAGAATTGTCAAGCACTGGCAGAGGTTGCCCAGAGAGTTGGTAGAGTCTCCATTGTTGGAGATATTCAAAATCCAGCTGGGTACAGTCCCGAGAAACCTGCTCCAGCTAGCCCTGCTCTGAATACAAGGTTTGGATAAAATGATCTCCAGAGTCATTCCATGATTTTGTGGTTTAGTAAATGACAGGATATAGGTTCAATAATTGACAGGATATAGTACTACATTGTTGGGTGCAGCTTAACTGTGTTCTTCCAATAAATGGGCACCTTTTATTTCAGTATTATTTTATTATTGTCAATATATGGTACAAGTAGAAGAAAACTTTAAAAGCCTTCACAGGTAATTTCCCTAGTCTTTACTAATTGTCTACTGCCCTCAGACACCACAACTTATTTTATAAGGGTATTCCATTCCTAGGAAATTTGTCACAGAAATGCATAAAACACATTAAACCAATCATGTTAGGGCTAGAACAAATAACAGGACAACAATAAAGATAAAAGTAGAAGGTAAAAGAGCTTTAAAGCTGGGTACAAGAGGCTTTACAGTGGCATGGAAAGTAGCAGTGATAAGTTATTGAAAAGGAAAAATAAGAGTTTATGCATTCATTTTTAAGATTCTATTATTTTATATACTGTGTCCCCCCCCCCCCCCCCCCCAAGAATAAAGGATATATTTCCTTGATTTTACACTCCCTGATATAGGACAAAAAGCTGGGATCTTTAGACAAGTAGTGACTGAGAGCAGAGGTGAGCATCTTCCACAGGTGAATCCACTCACCTCCAAACATTTTTGCAGGGGGGCTATTTTACCCTACAGAGGAGTGAGGGAATGTGGTAGAATGTGTTCATGACTTATGGAGAATTCAGTATCTAAACTCCTGAAGAAATACTCTTGGACAGCCTTTGAAACAAACATGGACCAGAGTTAAAAGCTTCTAGTAATTTCAGGTGGCTGGGAACAAAATAAATGATTCATAGTTTTATGAAAGCTGTTTTGAGATAATTATTTATCTGAGTTATGGTAGGAGAATGACTGGGTAGCAACATGTTTCTGGGCATGTATATCTAAAAAATAATCTCAGGAGCGGCTTGAGGCACCTCAAGCAATGTAGGCAAAACTAGGTGGTGTCAAAGGGCATTTCACATGCGAGTGAGTTGGGATAGAAGAATCTGGGAGTTCAAATAGACACTCTATATCTGCTGAGGTAGGAAGGTTTGGAGGGCCTCAGTAAACACTGGAAAAGCAGCATAGGAGGAAACAGGAAAGGCCTGTGGGGATTATGGGGGCTGTGAAAGCTCAGTGATTTTCCAGGCTTTCCCCTCCCAGAAGATGGGGAGAGGCCTGACCCAGGCCATGGAGGTTTCAGAAGGCTGTAAAGTGTCAAAAGAGTCCAGAATTCTTTTCCCACTTTTGTCCTTGAAAAAGCCCTCACTTACAAGCCGATTTGATTTAAAAATCACAGATAGCAGCCAACATAACATCCCATATAGAGTTTTAAGGAAGGGTTATATGCATTATCCTCCCATACTGAGTGCCATGTTTTGTGTTAGACACATCTGCTCCTGCCATGGGAAAGAGGAAAGGATGAGGCTGGGCTGGGGCTCAAGGACAGAAGAGGGCTGCTGACTTTCAAATAAAGCCTGAGAGGTGAGCAGAGCAAGATGCAACAGAAGATGCAAGATGGAGCTAAAACCAGCTGCTGACCATTGATTTGAACTGGTTCTTTGGAGACAACAGCCACCCAATTTAGTTGGATTTTGGTAGAATTTAGGTAGAAAGTGCTGTATAGTCATTCACTTCCTCTGTCTCTTACAAAGGCTGTTTAGTACTGTCCCAGAAACTGGCTACCCTATGTGCCTGCTTATTTTGCTCTATTCTAAAACCAGCTGTGCAATACGCATTTATAAAATTTAAAAATAGGTGTAATTTAAAAGAAAATCAGTGGAATAAGAAATATGCTACATGTATCCCTATGTGTAGCAAATGTGGCAGAAGATCAATAAACCCTCACCACCATTGAAGTCCCCCATCCAGCTGCAGGTATGTCAGCAAGGACATAATATGATTTTCAATGCAAGCTACACAACATAACACATCTTTACATAAATCTCTAAGAATGAACACTCAAGATCCCATTTGATTGACTGTGAATACCAATGCCAGCATTGTCTTAGCTTCTGAATAATTTCTACATTTCCTTAAATAATGTTAAGAAAAATGCATAAGAATAAAGAATCCCACATTTGAATACAATTAACTAAGCAGCTTTCATTTCCCCTGTCCTTCTGAAGGATGATTCTTAATGGCCTTGCAGAATGTACAGTATATGGAAGGTATATATACTTTTTTTTTCCCAGACTGCACTCCTTGTCAGACTAGTGTTGATCACATATACAGGACAAGTACCAGCTCTGGCAAACCCTGCTTTGCTGTGTTGAAGTCAACTATAGAGTTAGGTAAACATACAGAGAAATAATCTTAAAGACAAACTAATTCTAAAAGCAGAGATGTTGCCAGTTTTACCCAACACCAAATCATTCAAGATTAGCAAACCCAAAATGATATATTATCTGCCCATATTTCTTAAATCAATATTGCAAACAGTTTATTTTGTTTGAAATGAAGTAATCTCTAGAAGTATTTTAATTGGTTTTGTTCTTTACTGGCCACAGAAAACTGAGAAGGACCCAAATGTAACCAAACTTACTGGCCACATAAAACTGAGGAGAATCCAAATGTAAACAATCTTATTGGGAAATTTTCATTTAGAAACATCAGCTAATCAGGTATGCATTTTTTTGTATGTTGTGGATAGCATAGTAGTGTTAGCGAGATCACAGACTATTTTCTATTAAACTGTTGATTTCAGAGCACAGAATGAAATTATCCATAATACCATTTAAAGAGAGCATTTTTTAAATATTACAGAGTTAAATTATGCAGGTAATAAAGAAAAACTCTCTGAAGCACTTTCCCCAAAAACTTGTACCACTGATACATGAGTTTGATCACGAGTGTATATTTTTGAAATAAAGAGAGTGCCCATCTCATCTAGTCATCATCTAATTGATACTCTAGGAAAGCCCTCATTATTTCATTCTATATTTAATAGGAACAGTGCCTCTTCTATAAATCTTCTCCACTACTTTTGGTAAGAATTCCAGATGCACAGAGAACAGTAACAGTAAGAAGGCCAAAGTTGTGCCTGGATATTAATCTGTCTCACGTATTGGTACCATTGTGTTTTTAATTGTACTCACAGAAGCTCCAGTTGTCATTTGAATAAAACAAATATGTCATCAACATTACATCAGCATTCCTATTTACACTAACTGAATTTGTTTAATGTCTGTAACACACAGTTATAGAAATTCACATGAGCTTAAAGGAAAAAAAATTAGAAAGGAAGGAACATTTTGCAATTTGTCAAAATTTTGTTTGTGAAATGAAGGATCACCATTTTTAATTTCAGTAGCACAACACTGGAAATTGAGTTTAAAATTTTTCAGTTCCCTTCTTTTTCTCCACTTTGAGATTAACAGTTATCTATTTCATCATCTACAAGAGCTACTGCTGCCCTTTCACAATTCCCAATCCCCTGCACAGAGACTTTTAAAATGTTGAAATTCTCAAAAATCATTCATATTTGCATATTTTACTAACCCTCAGGGAAAAAAAGAATCAAACAAAAACAACAACAAAAACAAAAAAAAGGGTAAGCCCTTGGGGTTTATGTTGTTCCCAGAGAAGGACATATTCAAGGACACTTGGGACACATGTCCTAGGGAACTCTTTTAAATGCAATTATTTGTGTGAGAGGAAAATTAAGAAGCTAGAGCTGCACAAATTTCCATGTCAAGAGAAGCCAAGAAAGCACTGGGGCTTAGTTATTTTCTTCTAAAAAAGATGAAATGCTGTAAAATAATACCCTGCAAACACGCCAATTTGCTACCTTTAGCTATGTGTGAGAAAGCAAGATTCATCAGTTAATGAAATAGAATCAAAAGAGAATGAAAATGTCTATACACAGCTGTCAAAAGAGGCCTTTTTGGCAAATAACTGTTCTAGATTCTCAAGGCTATTTAAATGCATGCTGTTCATTAGCTGAAGCATTACATTTCTGTACACATTTTTAATTTTCTTTATACTATTTGCATAGTTCCTCTAACACAGAAGAAATACCCTTGCCTAGGATATTTGCATTCAGCAGAGCAAGGAAGCAGACCAGACATAGCAGTACTAGATGCAGCAGTAGAAGATGTAGTAATAGAATTACAAAACAATAAAGCTACAAAACTAGTATCAGCTGTAGTAATATTTTCAAAACCTGTTTAGTCATTCTACTTTCTCCCTTGTGCCTGTAACATTATTTTTTTTCCTGACATGCATAGTATACAAACATCACCAAAAGACTGTTTTCTCTAGAGTATTAATGTTTTTCTTCTTGATTATAAGTTAAAGTTTGAAGGCATACTTACAATTTGTTAAATTTGTATGTCAATTTGTTAAAATAACGTTTTTTTCTTAATTATTCAGTTGAACCTAAATAATAAAGAACCTAAATAATAAATTCTTTTGCACAGAAAGAGAAAGGAGAGAAAGATGTCCTTGGACAATTCTGTGTTTTCACAAAGGATCCCAAAATACTGTGACTGATTTTTGATCTGGCTTTTATTCTCATTGGCCATTCCTGAGGTTTTTTTTTAATAGTACTGTTTTATATAAAATTACTGAAAGTTGTCTTAAGGAGTTCCCCTTCTAGGGAGATTCATCTTCCAGAAGAAGTTTTCATCTGATGCTGTTGGAAGGAGAGGAGGGAGAACAGAGGAACATGTCTACAGTTCCATGAAATACACATAAACTATAGGTCTGTCTTCAACAGAAACCTGTCTGAACAACAGAGTAATGTATTAGGAACTTAGCCAAACCTTTCACCAGAAAAATAATAACACAACTTTGAACTAGAGTCCCTCATTTGCCTTAACAAATTGTGTTTGATTCATTAATTGGAGTTGAACAATAGCTATTCTGACCAGACTATTCACTGTCAGACTGCCACTTCTGCTTTTTGCTGTGTTCCAGCAAGGATATTCCATTACTCTTATAATAGTAGTCACATATATTGTGATCAGAACTATTAAAATAGATGTTTATATTTAGACTCTTCATATTAAATCCTCCTTAAATAGTCTTAGGGTCTGCCACAGCAAAAATTGCTTAGCAAATTCTTGGGCATCTCAAAATTACTTCTGCAAAATGTAACTGACTTTTAAAAACAGTATTCATGAGGAAGTTTCAGTACAAAATTGAGAATAAGACTCACTTCTGTTGTAAACTCTAGCTAACTCTCAGTGTCAGGGTGAAGAACGGTATTACAGTCTATAATCAATGTTAATTCCAGAAGAACCCATTAGAAAATCTAGTTCATCTACCTCTCCTTTGTACATCCACTGGAGAACATGACTGAGACTTCTTGACATTTATTAAAAAAGATTTAGATGTTTAATAAAAAGCTATATCTTGGGGCATGCTCTCCCTGCCTGGGGACACAAGGAATGTTGTTTCAGTCTGCGTGATAGAAAAAAGATTCAGAGTGTGAAATATTCTTAGGTACTCTGATCCAAATAATTAAAATATCAGGTATTATAGAAAAAAATGCAAAAAAAAAAAAAAAAAAAAAAAAAAAAGAGGAATTCCAAAACAAGGGCTTATGATACCTGGATCTGAGGAGAAGTTACTTTCTGATTCTAAGTCAATGACTGATAATACCTTATCCCTTATTGTTGCCTTTAATACCTTCCAAACTAGGAAGAAAGGGAATTAAAATTTCCTTGGAGTCTACACTGTGCATCAAAACTTGTAAAAATTCTTCCTGTCTTATGTACCAATTAAGTGAATCCATTATCCATGGGATAAGCTGAATTCAATAAAAGACACCACAATAAGTATTGCCAGCATTTTAAAAGCAAGCATGAGTCTGTAAAACCCTCATAAACTTCATGAGCATCATATTTAAACAATGAGGGTTTCTTGCCTACCACTTCATTTGAAAAGCACATACAGGGTTTCCCTCTCTGAATAGTTACAGGCTTTATATATACAATGGCTTTTTAAGATCATTATGCCTAAAAACCATTCCATCTTTGGAGATTATCCAGGTGAATTTTAAAGAATAAACATATCTTCTCTAAAACTTCTACCTTGATAGCTTTAAATAGCCTTTAAAACTTCCTATTATTATACTAGCCTTTCTTTATTTATATTCAAATTTATACTATTTTATAAGCATGGAACATCTTGCTAATACTGTACACTGTAATGCTAAAGTGCCTCAGTCTTTACTGAAAGTTATCCTATGATCTTCCAGTAAATCCAGTTCCCTCTCTTTAAGTGCCAACTCCAGTTGATAAGCCATCCATTTAAACTAAAATTTCTGGAATTAGTCTCTATATGCTTTATTTTCTATTATGCTATTTTAGCCTACATTTTAAATTCCTATTCACTATGTGGAATCCACCTGTTTCTGTCAACATTACTTGGATTTTTCAAGGGTTACATAATCCAGACCATGGTTTATTAAAGCAAATTTTTTTTAAGCAATATCAAAACAAATTATATTAAGCAGAACTTTTTATAAAACTGGTCCTTGGAAATATAATTTCTAGCCTCAATCCATCTGGACAACTCCCTTATCATGATAATCTTCCCTTCAGCTATCATGTTAATAATTTCACAGTTCTTGTTTTAATTTCCTTTGACACCAAATTTAATTCCTTTGAGTTACTGCTTAACCGAAACATTGATTATTAAATTGACTTCATTGATCCCATCTGAAGCACATAAAAGAAAGATGTACTATAACATGACACAATCTACTTTTGCCAAAATCATATTGAATTGATCTTATTTAAACTCCATGTTCTTGGTTACTCCTCCATACACACCCTGCATATTTTATTAAGGAAAAATGAGGAATTCCTTTGGATATTCCAGTTTTCCATATCAGATACATGTATCACACTTACTATTTTCTAATGGGAAGGAATAAAGTACCATGAGCAAAATTGAAGCTTCTTTTAAAATAACTGTTACTGCACATTATCGAGGCTGTTAAGATTTCACAAAATACCTGTGTGCTTTTGTATTCACCATGGATGTGATAATTTCCATTTCCTATTCTAGTTGGATAATCTTTTCTTAGTCTTATATATAATTTCTTCTATTAAGACTGGGTCAAAGTATTAAGATGTGTGACATTCAGTGTCCCCTAATCTCTGCCTTATTCTCAGGACATGACCCCACTTGTCCCCTTCATATTATTTCAATAGTACTGTGGTTAGAAACCTCCTTATAATTTCATTTTGTTTCTTTGAAGGATCTAGCTCAGATCAATATTTTGCCCCTTTGACTATTTTTGTACTTTCTGACCTATGCACTGATATTTAATCTCATTTCAGTAAATTCTCTGATCACCTACTAGGTCCTGTTTGAGGTGTTTAGTTGTCCAGGAAGGTCCATAATTCTTTCTTTTCTACATTCTTCTGCTTAAAACTCAAGGCCAGCTTACTGAAATTTTCTCTTCATACGATTCCATGTGTCATTTGCATTTTAGTCCATGAGTTCCACTTAGTTGCCTTCATTGACTCAAAATTTGGAAGCTTTAATTATTACCAATCTTTGTCTACCCTGCACTTGTACTTTTTGAACCTATCTGTGCTTTCCCATCCTAAGGATACTGTCTCAAACTATTTTTCTCTCTGGTCAGTCCCCACTCTTGAATTAAGATTCATGGCTTTTCAAGTAAATGTAACATGACAGCTATATTTTTCTTCTTAATAAAGAAATCTGTCTGGTATTGTCTACAAGAACACCTTAGCTGCTACTGTGACACAATTAATACCATAACCTATTAGCACTTTTTTGTCAAAACCATGTTAGGAATCTATGTATTTCTCTCATAGTTTCTAAGAGTCTTCTAACACATATTCAACTCTGTTTTGCAGATTATAAAATGTGTTAGGGAGTGTCCTTGGCTTTTATAAAAACAACATCATCTTTGAGTTCTTTCTCTCTAATTTTTCTCTAACATGCAAGGATTATGACTATAGGAAGTTTCAGTTTTGACACATGTTGTGAGTAAAAAGGAGTCATAGGATTAGTAAAGATAGTATATGAAAAAAGGTATGACAAGTAACACTCAAGCAACTCCTCTATCAGCCCCTCCTATGCAATTTTATTATGCATCTTTGATGTGAGATGAAATAAAGCTGTGCAGAACAAATACATCCGGTTTCAAAGTATTTGACAAGCTGCTGTCATTCTGTTTCTCATTTATATATATATATATATATATATATATATATATATATATAACTAGTAAATAGAGATTAAAGCATGATACAGAACTAATTCAAGACTTTAAATGTATCCAATGTGTTTTTTAAGAAGTACAAAAACATTTGTCTTACAACACTTAATGCCCTAACCTCTGCTAGATCTCTAGGAAAATACAACAGTTAGACATTAGGAGAGAAAAATAAAATTAACCTGCTTTACCACACCCTTTTGAAGGTCCATTACATGAATACTACCTCTCATAGCAAATAGAAATCGATTTTTAGGTGAGAATTAAAAGAAACAAAACATGTGTGCATTGTCTTTTCCCAGTACACTCTCCAACTTTGTCAGTAAGAGCTCAGGGATTTCCAGTCAGGACTGTGTCTCTAGCAATCACTGATGAGAACCCCTTGTGTAATTTTTTCCTATCCTTTTTCTAACATATTTATGCTTCTTTCCTCAATAAAATGACAGTACTAAAGTGCACCATTTGATTTTTTACTGTAAAAATCAACATGCCTGCTTTTACTTGTTTTATCTTATTGCTTCAGCATTTCCCTTGATAACTTTTAAATTCTCACCTTACTAGAACCTGTGACTAAATATTCCCTATTACTGTCCATATGTCATCTGTTACATTGCAAATCTCTGTCAGAGTCATCTTCCTCCCCTATCTGACCTACCACTCACAGCCTTCCATTTTTGATTCTGGATTTAGTTTAATTACACATAAACCACTTTTTATTTCCCTTCTTGATAGTGTCTCTCCTCGTGTAGGTGTTTTCTGAGATGCCTGGACTAGCATGCAGAATTTTCAAAGTGTAAATTCCTCCATTCAAACAGGGGCACAACTCTGGTTTTGATTTTGCATCCCCCTTCTTCCTTTCCTATGAAGTTTTGAGATTCCACTTGCTTTTCAAATGCTCCTGAATAATGACTTGAGGTTTTCTGAGAAACAAAAGTACCCTTGCTGTGAGGGGTTTCTGCATGGAAAGCTGTTTGTGTTTTTTTCTGCAACTCAGGACCAAGTGTGTACACTTGCAGAAAACAATCACTTATATTTTAGTAATCATGAAGATCAGTTGGCTCAACAATTGTTAAACACACAAAAAAAAGCTGCACTACTTTCCTACCTACAGGACGTATTTTGCCTTCTACTACTCAATTTTTACATTAGTTAAGCTTATGACACTTCGCCACCAATCACTTCCTTTTAAAATCTTTCTGATCAGACAAAGATCTTGAACTAGTTTTGAAAAAAACCTATTTCTTTTGCTTCCTTTTTCTCTTGGTTCTGGCCTGAACATGACAAAACCCTCCAACTGTAATATTTCCTTCTTTGTCATTTGGAGGTAGAAAATTCTGAATCCTCACTCCCAAATAAACTGATATAGCAGCCACTATCTTCGTGGCTTTTTACCTGAAGAGATAGTTTTTTAAGTCTTAAGAATGCCCATACAGTTTTAAATAAACTATTTCAATTTAATTTAAAGATTCATTATCTGTATTTTAAAATACTTTATTCAAACAAGAAATATTTAATAAAATGTTTAAATTCCTATAAGATTTTTTTATATAGAGATCTAGAGGTATATATACTTAAATGGCAAAGAAAGAAATGACCTAGCATTTGTTTGAAATTGCACAATGAAATAGCTGATTTTTTCCCCTTTGAAAAAAGCACCTGAAAATCAAGATCTGCCGTGACATCAGGTATACTCAGATCATGAGAAGTACACCTTTTGCTAGGCAAATAGTGGTTTTCATATAAGACTAATAATGAGAATTACTAAGTGCAAACAAGAAAAGCTAGCTTAAGTACAGAAGGTGCATTTTATTATTCTGTGATGTAAAACTGATATAAATTAAAATTTGGATAAACATTTAAATGAAAATAGTTTCAAAATTGGAGATTTAATCTTAAATTTCAGAGTAGGTTTGCATTTTAATATGAGAAAAAGAGAAGTGCAAAAGTGTGAGGCTATGTGCCTAATTCAATCCAACCCTCATGTGGGAATGAGTAATGTGGAAAGCTTCAGACCACTGATAATAATTATTCTCTAATTTAAAGACGAGCTTTAACCCATCTCCTTTGATGATTAAGAAAGCCAAATTTTCAAAGCTAATTAGTTTCTCAGTAAGGGTCATTGTTGTTTATTGTTCAGGCACTCTTAAGGTAATTAGTATGCCTGACCTAAATTAGGCACATTTTGCACATTTTATTAACAATGTACAGTAACAAAAACCCCTGACCAAAATATATGCTGTTCCTCTGTCTACTGAGGTGGCCTACCAAGGAACCAAATTTCACATCCAAGGATTCTTCCAACATAAACATCTGCCTGCAGGTTCTTGGTTACTTGACTAGCAGATGTTGTACCATCCCACTGCCCAGTGAAAAGTGGCTTCCATGTTTTCCAAGCCCTTTTTTGGTGTTATGCTGCTTCCTTTAGTAGTTCAGAGTACTTTACTGTCTGGCTGTGCTCAGTTCCTCACTACACATGAAGCAGCATGGACTGATTTGCCATTCTATCTCAAAAGTTCGCTACCTCAGCAGTAGAAAGTAGCTGATCTTCACAGAAAATGAGCAGAAATCATAAACTATCGAATGATCCCTCCTACCGACCTATAAAAATAGATATAAACTCTCCTAGCTTCCAACCATTAGCATTTTAGAACTTTCTGAACTGAAGATTAAAACACTTTTAATATACAAGATCTAATTATTCTAACATTTAGATTATGAGAAAATATGCAGTCCTTCCTAGCTCATCTTCTCTGCATTGTTACAAATTGTGTGTACCTCTAACATATTCCTTCCTTTTTCCAAGCTGAAGAATCTGTTCCACTTAGTCTTCATAGCTACAACCTTCTCTTGTTTTTTTGGGAACTCTTTGTTCTTCTACTACTCCTATTACGAAATAGCTTAACAGAATTGCAAATATGCCCCTGTCAATATATGGAGGTACCTGTGGTTATAGGGAATATATACCATTAGACATGAAGAGGTTTGTATTGTTTCTTTCAGAAGAATTACTGCTGGTTTATTTCCCTTTGATTGGCATGAGTCACTGAGCTCAAGAGATTCACTGAGAACAATATAAAATCTATTCTCAGCAAGGTAGCAGCAAGGCTAGCGCCTGACATTCTATTCGTAACACTTTAGTTAATCTTTCCATTGTTAGATCAATTTAAAATGTCAGTTATCAATCTAGCACCATTTCACTCAATATGGTAACATTTACCATACATACCATACATTTATGGTAACTCATTATGGTTTTACTTTGGGTAGCCAGCCTTAGCTATAGCTGTCATGAATGAATATGACTAACTCTCCATTATTACTGTGTTACTATTAATCTCCCTTCCCACATCTTTTAGGAAAAGGTTGGTCAAATCCAGCTGCCAACCTCCTGTAAAACACAACTTCTGTAATTCTTCTATGACCATGTAGCAAAACCTCTACTCTTATTGTAATTTTAATTTAGGATAATTTTTGGTGATAGGTTTTATCAAACTTTTGGATGAAACTCCGGCACTGACCAGGTAAAACTTAGCAATTTGTGTATTGAGTCCAGACTCAAGGTCTGGTTGATTTTTGAGATGTAACTTCCCTCTATGACAGTCAGGCTAACTCTTCTCCAATATTTCATACATATTCACATGCTTACAATCCCACTCTTTAGTAATCCCTCATACTAACTGGACTAGAAGATAATAAAATTACAAGTAAGTTTTTCTGTTAAAACTTTTCCCACAAGACTATCATGTATATCATGCTGTCAAAGTTTTACTTAAAACTGCTGGAGGATTCATTCTACAATCACGTGACTCTGTTGTGGAAATTTGTGGGGTCTTTGTGCCCAAAATAGCATGAAACAAAGGGATGCTTTTCCCGCCTTACATTCTTGTTGCTTGGCTCTAGACCTAAGAATGCACTCACAGGATCTTAAAATATAAACATATCCATGAACACCTACAGTCATAAACATGGTGAGGGATGAAGGTTGATTCAGAGCTCCAGCTATGTGAGATTCCTCATGATCAAACAAAAGCCTTGAAATCTATCTATAAGCTCCGGACACATATAGGGCAGGGATTTACTGCAGTTACACAATACAACTCTTCTGAAGGGCAGGACAGCCCATTGTCAAATACCTCTCTGCTGTACAAATGCTTCCTGGTGATGAGGAAGGCGTGAATGACTCTAAAAAGTGCTGCGACTAAAAGGCATTTACTCACTCAGGTGGAATTTCCAACTGGGTTTTCGAACAGCAGAGCAACTTTGATGCAACTGACATTAAGGAAGACTCAAGATTTTCTGGGAGAAACTCATGGTAGCACAGGAGCTCATGAGAGACCAACCTAGCTGTGGCAAAACCTATGGCCTATCTAGCCCAGTGTGCTTTCTCCAGCTGTGGCTGTAAGCCAACAGCCAGGAAAAACAAGAGCAAAGCAGCCTTGGGCTGAGGGTACCACCACCCCATCTTATTACTATTCCTGCCCATATCTCTCCTTCCAGTATTTGCCTTGTCTTCCCTTGAACTCCTGCTTCTCTCAACCATAGCAGCAGCATCACCTTCAGCGTAGGGGTCCAGTGTGTTACTGCAAATACTGAACAGCATGTAGGAGGAGGAAAACACGAGTGGTACGAAGCCAGGCCAGAATTTTAAGATTGTTAATTAGGGCTTTGGAATAGACAGTCTGGGTCAACCCAACCTAGGCACCTATTCTGACAGATGTGGGTTTATCCCACACTGACACTAAACAGAGAATTCAAAAACTCAAAAGTGAAGTTTTGACCACAAGGTAAATATTCTGGGTTATTAGGTTTGGATGGAAATTATTGCAGGTCCAGACAATTCATTCCCTTTCTGTGTCCACAAGTGCTTGAATGGAGCATAATGAATTAAAATAGAAATTAGGCCCTTTGCTGGAAACCTGACTAAGGCAAAGTGGAGGGTCTGGTGCAGCTGCAGGGGGCTGTAGGGGGCTATGGACACTTACTTTGTGTTTATCTGAACACTTGAAGTGGGATAGCCAGGGATGTGAGGTTGCTTCTTTAGACAAATCAGGCTTTACCAGTTCAAACAAGAAAAAAGAAGTGTTAGACCCCTTTTTCCTCTGCTCCCACTGAGTCTGTGTGATGGAATTCGCTACTGTGTTGTTATGTTTATGGTGCAACCATCAGCAGAGCCATCCTACAACACCAATGTACCAAGGAGTACTGCAGCCCATGGTTGTGAATCTTATCATAGGTTATCAGAGGTTACCATAGAATGCCCTGCGCCCAGAATGCACTCGCATGTTACCAGTTGGTCACACAACTCTGTGATGCCCACATGACTAGAGGGAGGACATGGCCGTGCTTTCGGGCATTCCAGCATTCTCATGCCCACCCAAACGTGCACATCCCACTACCACTGCCAGATTGTTTTACCCCTCCCTACCTTCTTGCCACCTACAGTCACTACTGGTGACCTCCAGCAGCGAATGTCTCAAGCTGTCAGATGCAACCGATCCCTCGTTATTAACTTGAAATTGTAAGACAAAGAAGGTTTATTTTCCAAATTTTTGCTCCTGAACTGTGAATTTCAATGTTCACAAATGTAAATAAATCCTGCAATCTACTTGATATCCCTTTTGGCGTGCTTTGGGATTGGCTACAACTCAGTAATACTGTTTCTTAAGCAAAGCGTGGAATAAAATGTAGCCGGCAACAGAAACACCATTCCTCGCTTCAGGCTGAAAGGTGTTTCGAGTGCAGGTTGTTCCCACGGGAAGCCCACCTCCTGCATGTCCAACCCGCGTCTCCGGGCTTGTTATTTCGTCTTTTATTCACCTCAAGCCACTTGGAAACCCAGGAGCCACAGGCGGGCACGCTCGGCCCCGCACAGATCAGCACAATAGTCTCGACAAGAAGAAACCCAGCCGAAAATCCAAAACTTTGGCGCAGGGGACCTTGGCCCGCCATGGCTGCCGCCGGCCGGCACCGCCCCGACGGGAAGGGACAGGACGGGACGGGAGCCGCCCGCGCGG
>JAHLSL010000019.1:6710798-6771738 GCA_025920805.1 Petroica traversi
TGGGGAGAGCAGAAGAGTTCTCATTTTGTTTTTTTTTAAATTTATAGCAGAGGAGTAAAAGTGATTTGTCTTTTGTTTCCTACCCCCTTTCCTCCCTATTAGCATCGCATTCACAAAAAGGGGGCAGATTATTGTTTGATTGTTTGAGCCGGTGAAAGAAAAATACTTGGTAGTGTTGAAGCACTGAATTTATTGTTTGAATATTAATTATATATGCACATTTTAATGAAAATGTTACTATTTCAGACTGTGTGCATGCCTTTGCAAGGATATTAAAGTAAAACCCAAAGAAATGCAAGCAACTTAACTCACATATCTAATTAAAAAAAAGGACAAAAATTATTCTGTCAAGCAGAAAAAAAAATCAACACCCAAAGCAAAAAAAAATAAAAAAATCCTGAGGTGTCTTCTTTGTGTAAATTGAAAGGACATCACAGCTGATTTTTACCTGATGTTTCCTTATGTCTTGATGTCCATGAATAGCTACCACTTATTTTGTTTAATTCCTCAGTAGTTCTTTCTGCTTACATCAGACTGGGCTTGGGATTACTATTTAAAAATTAGGTGTCATTGATTCTTAGAATATTTTGGAACAGTGTAAAAAGAGTGATTTCAATAACTTAAAAATTAGTGTGGTGTCTTTCAGGAGAGAGTGATTTATTAAGTGTCTGTTAATAAGGAAAGCCCACTAATACATAAGCAGGGATGTTTAAATTATTTGTATATATGCAATTTTTATATCTGCATATATATATATAAGGAACTATGTGAAGAGCTTTTATGGTGCAGACACAGCATTTTTTTTTCTAAAGGGTCCAAATGTCTTTAAGAGTTTAAAGTATTTTTATTTAAATATTTTCTTAATAAGCATCACAAGTAATTTTCAGGATTTCCATTAGCTATTTACTTCTTTATACCTTTAATCCTAATGTTATGTGCAAAATAAAAATGCTTTTCCTTTTTTGCTAGACTTTCATCCTGAAAGAGTAAATGCACATAAAAGAGTAAATGCACATAAAAAGGATAGATTTATTTACATTTTTCTATGCCTTTGTTTAATTGTCTGTGTGATTTTTGGATTACAATTTTAAACATAGAGATAGAAACTAGGCAAAAACACACACATATAATCTGCGATCAGGATTCATTTGCTATGTGCTGAGGAAAATCTTTATACCTCTATGTGATTCTTTTTAGAAAAAGTTTTGGTTATCTACACTTATTTGAATTTTTAGGAGGACCCTATTTTGTAACTGGTTATATGGGAGTGGACTGCTGTGATACACAACGTTTTATTTATGTCATATCTAATTGCTGAAGCTACATTTAATTAGTTTGTTGAGAATGCACTTTGAAGATGCAAAGTGATATATAAGTGCAAGTGTCGTCATGTGGTTTTAATGAGACACTTGTCCCTTTAATGTTCAGCATCACCACACTTCTGCCAAACTGAGTGTTGATGGATTAAACTGGGAGACTTTGAGACTTTGGTTCTAAGTTGGCCAGGAATGCTCTTGGAGCAGTGAAGCTGTATTTTTTCTTTTCTCTACTGAAGTAATAGTGTAGGCAAAATCTTGTGAAAGGGAACTCTTGCTATTAATGTCAGTGGTGCAGTGATTTTAGAAAAAAACAAAGCACGAGCCATGGACAAATCCAGGAGCAGTAGTCAGATCTTGTTTCCAGTTTAAAACTTTGTCTGCTGTGCAGCACAGTACCTGAATTTTTAGGGAGGAGTGCTTTCTGTGCTGTTTCACTCACTTGTTATAACAAACAAACAAATAAACCAAAGTCAGCATCTATGCCTAGTTCAAAATACCATGTAATTATGTGGGTTTTTTCCTGATTTCTTCATTTGTTTTCTAGGTGCTGAGTTTGTGCTGTGAAGCTTGCAAGAAAGTAATTCTTCATGTTCCTTCTGAACTAGAGGCTGACACGTTAGTTGGCAGAGGTGAGAAACGATGAAATTCCCAGCTTAACAACACAACATTGCACCTTTGCTGGACATGCTGCTTACAGTGGAGGACACTTTTTTTAAATGGAATGAACGGATGACTGGACAGCCAGCTAAACAGCTGGATCAGCCTTTTTATGAAGGATACGCCCTGTGTTTGTTACGGATTTGAACACCGGCTCCATGCATCCATTTGGCTTTTGCATAAAGAGCTATTGTCAGGTTACAGGATTTAAAATTAAAATGGCAGAATTTAATGTTTTCAAAATTTGGAGTCTAAGGCTTACTTTTTAAATAAATGCTTGCTAGTCCAAACTGCACCCTTAACCCACAGTCATTTGAAGAGGAGAGTGAGCCATTTGGACAATGGAAACAATAAAAAAGAAGACAAAACCCTCTTAACCAGGCACCAAGAGGCTGCTGCTCTGTGAAACACTGATGTAACTGCTCAGCAGTGCTGGGGCATTCAGGGCATACAAGAGGATGTGTTGCAGAGGTGTTCTGCATGCACATTCTGTTGGGAGAGTGCTCCCATCTGACTGGACAGTCTGCCTCAGTTTAGGGCAGCTTGCAGGTGGCTGAGAGGAATACAGATCAGAAAACACCCCACCCTATTTTTTTTCTTCAGACCAGTCTTTCAAAGGCAGCTTTGAAAGGTGTGGCATAGGAGGTGCTGAAAGATTCTGTGCTGCCTGAGACTGAATTTGAGGATTCAGAGGTTCCCTTTGTGAGTTGTACGAGCACAGAGGAATATGCTCTAAATCTGCAGTCCTAATCCACATTTCTATAGAGGGAAAAAATAAAGTGAATTGGTAGTTCATCACAATTACTCAGAAAATCTAGCTTTATAGTGAAAATTCCTTAATCTTACTTTTAAATTTTAAAACTAAGAAGGTTGCTACAGCTGTGTGAGTTTTCATAGATTTTAACATTTATCTGTGAGAATAAACTTAATTTATATAAAAATAAAACTTCACATTATTGCAGTGCTTTGAAAGAAATTGCATAACATGGAACTCAATTTTTTTCCCCCAAACTTCTAACAAAAGTAATATAGCTCAAATGATATTACTTAAGCATTTATGGAGAAATAATTTGCTTTGATAGAAGGACCATACCTTGAGAGTGAAATTAGTCAGGATTTTCCTGTGTATTATAAGGGTTTTTTATATCTTACACCAGAGGTTTTAAAGAAAAAAAAAATCCACAAAACTATAGCTAATGGACCTTAGGGTTGACTCATATAACCAACAGAAACATCTCCTGTCTGGTTTGGAAATGCAGTGCTGTAGTAAGGCACATTTAAGTGAGGCAGTGATATTCTTTTCAATACTTCGTTTGCACTATACAGATGAAAGAGGATAGAAATGACTGCTTCAGTACCATAGAAAGTCCAGGAAATCTTTACTTGTGCATTTAAAGGACAGACTTAAGAGGAAGAAGAAATCACATCATGTTTAAAATTACATGTCCCATCTGTTCTTGCAGTTTTGAAAGTGAAATGAAATTTAGTTTATTGAAAATGTCATCTACGTATACAGGATGAAATTCTGAATCTTTGTGTTTTGCCATCAGCTTTCATACAGCAGTGTCCCACCCACTATGATACCTTTGAAAGAGTATTGAAAAGTTTTGATTTTGAGACCATGACACACCTCTTGTACTCTGCAATGATTGTTTGTTTGGAGTTTGAGTCTCTGACTTTCATTCTTTTTGGGGTGCCAAATCATTCTTGCTTAGGGCTGTGGTCATATCCTGATTTTACTTTTTTTTTTCAGCTGTTGTGCTAAACTGCTTGCTATTTATTGAAACCAAGTTATTGAAGTGCAAAAAATCCATTTTAGCCAAAAGTGATAGCAAATACAATGAAATATACCTGGGAAGTATGCTGAAATTATCTGTATGGGGTTCTATCATATACATATTAAAAAATTGCTAATCGTTTGTTCTAGAGTTAGTCTTTATCTCTCCCATCTGTCTGCCTCATAATTTAAAGGTCTTTGT
The DNA here is from genome assembly GCA_025920805.1 of Petroica traversi. Lineage (NCBI taxonomy): Eukaryota > Metazoa > Chordata > Aves > Passeriformes > Petroicidae > Petroica > Petroica traversi. The sequence continues at coordinate 6,714,754 of JAHLSL010000019.1, forward strand.
CCTCCCAAGACTATTAAATCACACAGCACCAGTCAGTGCTTTCCTCCTGAGGGCAAAACTTACAAGATGTAACATTTCCATTGGGCATTTGCATTAATTAATCGTCTTCACTGATATTGTAGGGCATGGAGCACGAGGCAAATGTAATAGCTACTGGTCCAATAATGGGCATGTCTGCAATGTTTTTTGCATTTAAATGTACATAATTTCATCTCTGATGCTTCAATGGTTTTACCAGTGTGATAGTGTTTTGTTGAGCAATGTCCACAAAGCACCCATGTCCTTTAGCAAACACTAATAAACACAAGAGTGGAAATGAGTGAACACTTTGTCAAATCTGGGTGCATAAGTGGGTTTTAAAATCTGTCTTTGTGATGCTTAAATACTGAACGACAAGCTTTTGAAGACTCTATGTGTCAATAATATAATTTTTACTTGGGGCATGGGGTTTTTTTATTTTATGAGGAATATTGCTTTTTTGCTGTTTGAGTTATTGTCTGAATATTTTTTCTTACAGTTGATTTGAAAGAATGCCTTCAGTCTGCAGAGTTTATCAGTTCCAGTGATGGGAACTTCAGAGTTCTAGAAGATGGTTCTGTCTATACAACATCTCCTCTTTCTTTGTCTGCTGAGAAAAAGACTTTTACCATATTACTTAAGGACATTCAAGAGCAAGTTCAAAAGAAAATACACGTTAGCTTGGTGAAAGAAGAAAAAAAGGTTAAATTCTAATTTCAACATACCTTACTTATTTGAAATACTTTTTCGCAGAGTACAGCTTCATGCTGAATATCTACAGTTTAGAATTCAAATAATCAGGCAAAATACTAGTGTAATGTATTTTGTTTAGCAATTGTTTACTGTGTTGCTTTAGTCAGCAGATTTCCTTTCTCAAATGGGATATGCTAGCAAGTAGCATAATCAGGAATGTCAAGAATCTTAAAAGCCATGTTTGAGGAATTAAAGCAGATCTTATTCATGCAAAGTATTGCAAGAAATGAAAAAGCTTGGAATATTATCACAGATATAATCAGAAATGAAGACTTTGGAAAAACAAATTGTCAGTAGAAAGACAGGAATGGAGGGAAAAAGATGGAAATGCAGGATGGCAGTTAAGCAAAAATGTTTGCAGTTAAGAATATATGGATGCATTCTCATCAGTCTTTATCTTCTCGACCCAGATACCGAAGACAAGGCTTGTTAGAGATACAGTTCTCAAGAGAACCAAAAGAAGATGGGGCCCTATTCCATCTGTCATGATAGAGAACTCACTGGGACCTTTTCCACTGCAAATACAGCAGGTAGATTTTGCATAAACCTTAGTTTTATGACCCATGCTAGTTTTGGATGTGACCTTTATGATGAAGAAAATGATCTGTAGTTAATTCCCTACTGATGACATTCCTGCTGTTTTTCCTCTGTCTTGTTCTGTCCTGTTCATTGTATATCTTGTGATCTTGTACCTGAAATAACTTGTGATTTAGTTGTTGGAGTGAAATGAAATTGTGCAAAAGCTGAAAAAGAGAGGCATACTATCAAAGAGAACTCTTTGGCCTGGAAATCAGTGTGTGTAATTAAAAGAAAAGCAACAGCAAACAACCCTCCACTCAACATTGCTTAGAAAAAGATTTTGTAAACATAGACTGGGGTAAATTTTGCCTGCTTGTCTACATCCCTTCTGGAGCTTGAGGTGTGTACCTTCAGCCTTGAAGACTCAGTATGGCCTGTGTTATTCAGAAAAGTACTTACTGGGAGAGAACAAGTAGGCGTGAAAGAGAAAGGCAAGAAGTAAAGTTATCATAGATCCATCTAGCCTTCACTAGATTACAGAGTGGCTGGTAGCAGATGTGTAGAGACAAGTGTAATAACAGAGTCTGTGCAGAGCAATCATTCTTCTACTAATCTTACCCTCCTAACTTCTGGCATCCAGTAAATAAGGAAAGTATTTTAGGAGAAGAGTGTTTATAAATAGATAAGTCTAATGTTGCCTCTTGGTGCTCATAATGAGATGCAGATGCTATCTCAATTGGCATATCTCAGCACTTTACTCTACATGGTCTTTCTTCCTCCTTTCCTTCCTTCACTTTTTCTTCTTTAGGTGCAAACCACATTCTCAGTGAATGCATTCAAGTCTCTTGAACAGGTTCAGAAATAAGCCATCTGAATCTGAATATGCCTCATATTTTAGAAAGTTTGGATTTCAGATTTTGGGGTTTTTTTACATACTGTCATTTCTTTAATTCGATAGTTCTAAATATTTATGAGTTTGGATTAACTCCCCTTCTCATGTACACACATTGTAAGGAAGACAGTCACATGGTTGGCTGTTCTCTTCTGTGCACTGTAAATCAAGTTTGTTTTTTTGCTTTTGGAGTTTTTGTTTGTTCTAAATATGATCATGAAAAGAGGGAAATGTATTAAGATGCTGTTGCTGTTTTTCCTTGGGCTTAAAAATGTCTTCTTTTAGGTCCAGTCAGACACAGCTCAGAACTACACAATTTATTATTCTGCAAGTGGACCAGGAATTGATCAAGATCCAAAGGGTTTGTTTTATATAGAGAGAGAAACTGGAAATATATTTGCTACTCGTGCAGTAGATCGTGAACAATATCCAAGTTTTCAGGTACAGACCTATGTTGTGTAAATATAATTAAATTTATTATTTTTTATCTCTCATGCATATATTTGATGGTTTGGTTGCAGGGGAAATGGCAGCAAACAATATCTGGAATCACCTGGCTATTCTGAGTAATATCCTTGGTCTTGAAGAGATAAAATCAGTAGCAAATAAATAAATAGCTGGTCACCTAGATCTTGAGAGTAGTTTTGCTTTTCACTGCTTAATCTCTAATTGCAGCATAAATATAGTGAGCTATAGGATTTGAATCACTTCTAGGAAGAATTTTTCAGGGAGGGTTGAAAAGGTCTGCAGAAAACCAAAATAATGGTAAACTCTAGATGTCTGTGGTTTTCTGAGTCTGACAGACTGTTCGGTTCTGTTAATAAGGTACACTGCTCTCTCTACTGGCTGAGAAGAGTAAGAAGACAATTAGTAGAAACAGCTTCTGAATAGGTAATTTTCAATACCTATTGCTGCATTTTATGAGATTTTGTTATAATGGGCAAATAGTTTTTCTCTGGTTCTTGTTTTGTTCGAAGTAACAATATAAACATCTAAATTTTGGTAACTGAGGTTGCCTTGTAAACACCTGAATAAAATGTGTTCAAGAGACTTGGAAAAAGTGTTTGATAGAGTTGGAGGAGGGGTTAAGGAGAAAGTGATTAAAATAAGTGGTGTGTGAGGAATGGAAGGGGGAAAGATTGGAGAGGATTCAAAGGTTTTGTTTTGCTTTCACTCAGTCATGTCTTCTTTCGTGTGCCTGAAGAGCCTGGGCTTGAGAAGGCTATGCTGTGCACACTGTATTGAATTTCATTTTATTGACTCCTCCATTGAACTAAAAGTATAATAATACTGCATGTTGCTTAAGTTTGAATTTTTCTTTTGCAGATCATTTGCTTTGCAACCACTCCAGATGGTTATTCACCAGAAGTACCACTTGTGCATACAATCAGGATAGAGGATGATAATGATAATGCTCCATATTTTACACAAGACCTTTTTGAATTCTGTGTCCCTGAAAATTCCAGACCTGGTAAGAATTTTTTTAAATCATTGAACATACTTACTACTACTTAGCTCAGTTACATACCAGTATGACTAGGTATAATCCTGCCTTTTAAGACATTTCAGTGGTATTTCCTGGGGAGTATTATGTTACAGCAAAGGCTGAGTTTGCAAAGACCAGCAGTAAACTATCAAGTAGCTATTTTCACATGTTTGAAACAGGAAAACCTGTTCCAATAATTTTTTACTATTTGCAGATTTTTCTGGAACTAAAACTTGCTGTATTGTGTTCACAGGTGTTGTTGTTGGAAAAGTGGTTGCAGAGGACAGAGATGAGCCTTACACTCTGCACACCACGCTGAAATACCGCATCGTGTCCCAAACCCCACCAATTACCCCAGCGTTTTCCTTACATGGTGACACCGGTGTCATCTCTGTATTACTGCCACAGCTGGACAGAGAGGTGATCTTTCCAGCATTCTCAGCTGTCATTCACTGCACACAGAAAGCTTCTTAACACTGCTCTGCTCCGCCCTTGTGAGACCCCACTTTCAGGGCTGCATCCAGCTCTGGCGTCCTCAGTAAAGGAGGGACATGGAGCTGTTAGAGCAGGTCCAGAAGAGGGATGTGAAAAAGTTCAAATCCAAAAGCTGGAGCACCTCTTCTATGAAGACAGGCTGAGAGAGTTTGAGTTGTTCAGCCTAGGAAGTAGAAGGCTCGTTGCAGCCTTTTACTGCTTAAAGGGGGCTTATAAAAAAAGAGTGACTTTTTAAGTGCATGGGCAGATAGTGGTAGGACAATGGGAAGTGGTTTCAAACTAAAAGAGGAGATATTTAGGTTAGATGTTGGGAAGATACTCTTTGCTCAGAGGGTAGTGAGGCACTGGAACAGGTTGCCCAGAGAGGCTGTGGATGCCCCATCCCTGGAAGTGTTCAAGGTCAGGTTGTGCAGAGCCCTGAGCAAACTGATTTTAGTGGGTGGAAGCTCATGGGATGGAATCTCATGGCAGGGACAGGTTGGAACGAGATGATCTTTAAAGTACCTTCCCACCCAAGCCTTTCTATGATTCTGTGAAATGCTGGCATGGAAATCACCAGACAAATCTTTTAAATTTTTTGTTAATATCTCTAAAGACTTGAAGCTTTTCAGGGACCTATAATTAGTCCAGAGAGTTTCTCCATAGATTACCATATTCTATCTAACCTTGGCAGAAAATTTCCTACTGCTCAGCTGTTCAACCTATGGATTTTTCACTTTTTTATTTTTTTACTGAACACTTTCTGTGTTCAGGAATGAGCCACTGTTTCCTCCTAATTAAGCATGATTTGCAGTGCTTCTTCACAGAGAAGATGAACCGGTTTCTCTGGAAGTAGTCAGTCATCCTAAATTAATTCAGAAATATCTCCAATAGTTGAAACCTAAACAGTAATATACCATTTCTTAAATTAAAGTGCCACCCATTTATTTTTATCAGCTATCTTTCAAGCAAGATACAGGATTTGTTTTTTTTTGATAGAATGTCATGTGAACGATAACTTACACTAGAAAAAAAATGACAGTGTGTAATTCAAAATAATAATTCTAGCATAAGGCAGTCCTTCTAGGAAACACTGCAACAGGCACATCTTTTCTGAAGATAAAAGGAGTTACGTTATGGCATACTTGAGTTGTTTCATGGCTGAAAATCCATGTAAAACGGCATGTTGCAAAATTTTGCCCTTGCAGATACAGTGCTAAGCTTTTTTAGCAAGAGAAAGTTGCAGTGATTTTTCTAAGGAAGCTGTCACAGTGACTATGTGATGGAAGGAGGGACTGAAAAACCAGTCTACTGCCTATCTTTTAAAGATAAACTTACGAAGTGGAACAGGAGATTTCTTTCCTGCACCAGAGAAGCTGAATGCTACTTCCAGGCATTCAGAACTAGAATTACTGTCTTGATTTACAAGCTTTCTCTTTTTGTGCCTTATCCACCTGTACTGTCTTGTGCTGCTTAGCCACTGAAAATTATATTGCTGCTTTTCCTTTTGAGCTGTAGGGCAAAAAGTCCCGGAGCTAATTGTCTCTTTTTGTTGGGAAGCACTGAATTTAGAGCAGTTATGGAACAGGAGTGAAATACTAAGTTCTACTCCTGTGTGTAAGTATGCAATTAAAGAGAGTATGACAAACTTCTGTATGCTTTTATTCTTCTTTTTAGCTTGTACCCAGTTACACTTTGTTAGTTGAAGTGAGAGATATGGCAGGTCAGCCTTTTGGTTTGTGCACTACAGGAACAGTTGTCATCAAAATTGAAGACACGAATGACAATGCACCATCCTTTAAACAGTTACAAGTAAGTCTGCATAAGTAAAATGTCAGTATAAGGGTTAAAAAAAAAAGGTGTTTTCATCCCCTTTCTAATCTCCTGATGGACAGTCCCTCAAATATGAAGTCTAATGTCCTGAGACAGTTCATGTCAATATAAATGTCTTTGCTTATTCCAGCCATGTGTATGATTCAGGGCAAAGAGTATGTCTCAATAACTGCGTATGCATCTCAAATACCACAGAGATTTTGTAATAAGAAATGTATGAAAAAATAATCCATTATTCATAAGGAATACATGTAATTTACCCTTTCTGTTCTCTGCTCTAGAATATCATTGTAATATTAATTGAGAATCTCTTATCTGCTCTTTTTCAGCTTGTACAGAATAACATAGCTCTTTAAAAAAAAATCCTTCTGTCTTTTGCTGTCTGAGTAGAGATGTATTTAATCCTTCTTGGCTTTTTTTCAAGTTCTTGTTGGTTTGTTTATTTATATATATATTTTAATTTACCCCAGTGCCTTTTCTAATTCTCAGCTTGATCATGTTGTATGTAAATTAGAATCTATAGCTGATATAACTGCGGGAAACTGTGCTAATTTACCTCTTCTGGAAGGAGAATTCCAGAATTAATTATGTCAGTGATAGTTTGAGTGTATAAACAAGCTGAGATTTCAACTGTGCTATCAGGAGAGGTTTACTGTTTGATGCAGGGTATAAGGGAGGAGTGGGGAAAATATGCTAATGCATGAAACCAACAATAAATCATTACAGCAGCATGGTAAATTGACCCCTTAAGTTGAAGTAGTCTTACTTAAATATGATGTTCTCCATTCCTTCTTTGTGGAACAGTATTCTCTGATTTAAATGGATTTTTTTTTTTTGGGTACTCCAAGTATGAAACACGAGTGGAAGAAAACAGAGTGAGTGTAGAAATACTGAGAGTCTCTGTTGTTGATCTTGATGAACCTGGTTCACCTGGCTCAGGAGCAGTATATGAAATTATAAGAGGAAATGATGACCAGGCCTTTGAAATTACAACAGACAAAAACACAAATGAAGGAATATTGTGTGTTGTTAAGGTAAGTAAAAATTGAAGGGCTAGGGGAAAATTTATGGATTTTCAAGTTTTGATTTTAAAACATAATGCACAAAGCTCACCTTCTAGATTGTTCCTAAATTTTGTGTGCTCAGAATCCAAAGAATTTGGTTTTTCATTTCAGAAGAGCTTGATGCTTTGGCCTGGTTCTACAGTTGGAATTGTTTAGACTTAGGGATGTAACTGAGGAATGCTTCATAGTTTTTAACAGAAATAAGAGAGTGGCAAAGCAGGGATTGGTTGAGCACCTAATCCACTCTTGTTCTCTCTGGGAGTTAAAAAAGCTTCCTATTTCAGCATAAAGCTCCCCAGGTTTTATTTTGCAGTGTACTGACTTCAGGTTTGCTTTTCTGACATATGAGGAAAGTCCATATATGTCTAAGACTTTGTGCAAGTTTAGTTAATTGTTTTAAGTGCTTTGCAGTTGTGAGGTAAAACGTCCATTGCATCTGTACTTCAGCACATCCCTTTGCCTCTTTATGCCACTTTTTCATTATCTTTTATAACTGTCATAAGAGGTAATGTCTAAGGAGCAGAAAACATTAATATTAAAATTTGAAAGTGCAAATTGTAGAGGTAGAGATGCTCATAATTTTTTAAATTAATATTCATTATTATGAGATTTTTTTGTTATTGGTAATCATTAGAACCTTTTCTAAAGCTCTGTCCCTGGTATATGAACACAGTTGAAATTTCTTATATTTATTATAATGCTGTAGTAGACTAGAGAATATTATGACTTTAGTATAAAATAAGCTCTATTAAACGCATATCATGACTTTGGAGAAGGTGTCTGAAGAATAAATGGTATTTACTTACTGTCAATTCCATAAATTCTCAGATGGATTTGTAGCTACTAGACAGAAGTGTGATTGGCTAGTGGTGAAAAGGAAATATATGTAAGCTAAAATAATGACTAACTAAATACGGAAGAAGAAAATCCCCCACAACATTTAATTGCTTTCAGTTCTTTTAGTAACCCATTTTAAGAATATTTATTCAAAATTTTGAAGTGGTACTGGATGCATTATTAGGGTTATTTTTTCAGGCCATTTTCTTGACTAACTTAAAACTTTACTTAAAAAAAAAATCATGTCCTTTTACTCTGTCTCAATGGCAATTTGAGGGCATCTGGCTCCTTTTGTAAATAAATGTGGTACATTTTCAGCTGTAAGAATTGCATGGTGAAAACAATGTTAGGTTTTTTAATTGGTCTGAAGGGAAAAAAACACCACCTCACCTTTATTACAGGGACTGGATTATGAAACTGCCAAGCAAAGGGTCCTGGTGATTGGAGTCAACAATGAGGCACCCTACCTGCTGGCCCCCCATTCACAACAACTTTCCCAGAGCACCTGCTCTGTCACCGTGCATGTCCTGGATGTGGATGAGGGACCAGTGTTTAAGCCCTGCCTGTTGCGCTTGGACGTTAAAGAATGCGAAGATATTGGGACGGCTATTGGGAGATTTGTAGCGGAAGATCCTGAAACTGGAAATAGTGAGGGTATTAGGTATGAAACCACCTTATTTATTAGGTTTTTTAGAGTACAGCTAGGGTGGGATGTGGGAAGGGGGAAATAGTTGTTGATGCTGTATGTACGTGTGTGCACCTGCACACCTGTCAGTGTATATGAATACATGCATCTAAATATGTGTGTCTCTACATACACATGTGTGCCATGTTTGGGATCTCTAACAAGACAAATTATTCTTCACAGATACCGGATACCACCTGGCCAGTGTAATTGGGTCAACATAGATGACAAATCAGGTGAAATCAGGACTGTTAGGGTCTTGGACCGAGACATAGGAGAAATGAGACGAGGCCAATGCAATATCACAGTCCTCGCAATAGACAGAAGTGAGTACTAAATGTTGTGGGCGTTCTCTCTGGTGTGTAACAGATGTTTGGGTGCAAATTTAGTGTGGGGACAACTGTAGTGGTTCAGACCAGTAGCCCCACTGGTCCGTTGTCTTGTCCATTGTCTTGTTTTTGTGATAACTCTGTCAAATGCTTAGAGAATATTATTTAGCAGGGAGAGCCTTTAGAAATCAGGCAAGATCTCAGTGTTTTGAGAAGTTATCTGCCCCATTTAAAATCCTTCAGTAATTTTAAATTGAGAGACTTTCCTCTGGATTATATTTCTTCTATTTCTCAACTATTCTTTTTTAAGTGATAGCTCCTGGCAGCTGTGAGCTAGACAATAGAAAAAGTAGAGAGGACTTTTGGAAAAGAAGACTTGACCTCACAGCAAAAAATTTTGACTCTTAAGTTTGCATATTAAAGTTAAATGTAAATAATACACATTTTAATTGTTTAGAACTTCTGTTTTCTGTAAAGTAAATAGAAATTTAAGTATATAGGCATCTGCAATAAATTATTTCTAGAGAAAGGATTAAACAGTAGACTTGATCTAATTTCACCGGAATGCATGCCCAAGCGTTGACCAATTGTGTATTGCAGACACTGTAATTAGGAGGGAGATTTCATTAACTACTTGTAGATTTTGGTTACATAGTAACTGCCACTGACAAATGCATGGTGACTTAGACAGTAGAGAAGAGAAAGAAGTCCCCTGTTTCCTTCCTGTTTGTGTTCCCAGGGGAGGTGAAAGTAGGGAAAATGTATTTAATTTTCTCCTTCCAGAAGTTCAAAGGCTGGAGATCTTTGTTTTCTGCTTTTGTCTCTGTTTGTCCTAGTGTCCTTTACTCCTGGCTTATGAGCTCTTCTTCCTCTTATCCTTCTGTTTGAGTAGTGTGTGTTCCCACAAAGACACACACGCTCAACAAAATACAGTCTGCACATGCTGAATATGGAGATGTGGGAGCTGCTGGTGCATCTGCACCCAGCCAAGCAAAGAAAGAGCTGTGAGAACTCCCCCTCTCTCTCTGGCTACTTCAGCAGTTGCTTTCCACCTTACTTCTAAACACGGATACTACAGTTGATGATATTTAATTTTGAAAATTTGGACTAGAAATTAATGTGCGAACATTAGAAGTAAGTTCTAACTAAACCTAGTTATTTTAATCTCACAGATGGTAAAACAGGCACTGGAACAATCCAGGTTTGCATCGTGCCTGGCAACAAGAATTTCCCCCGAATCACTCAAACAGACTATATCATGTGCAGAGACAGAAAACCAATCTGCCTCACGGCACAGGATGGTGATGAGGCTCCTTACAGCGCACCCTTCGTGTATCGCATAACTGACCGAAACCTGGCTTCCATGTGGAAGTTAACTCCACACGATGGTAGGTTGGAACTTCCTCCTCCTCACTCAGCTGCAGGCTGCCACAGGAGCCTTTGCTGTCTCTCACTTGGGTGATCTGCAAGAAGAGATTGGATGAATCTCTGTTTGGAATTGTGCAGTCAGTGGAGCTCACTGATGGTCTCTATTGGTCCTTCTTGCTCTCCTCTAGTGGGATGGGATCCATAGAGAAGATGACACTGTTGGCATCTCAAAGGCAGGGAGAAAGATATCATATCTGTCTCTTAAAGCATAAATAGGAATCTGTCCCCGGCAGCCTTGCATTAGCAATCAGCTGCTGTCTGAAACTGTGATGTAAGAAGAGAGGAGAAAAAACAAAATCCAATGTACTGCATTGCATCAACACCTGGAAAATGAGCTATAGATTCATAATTCATAGGGAATTTAAGACAGAAATGGCTAGGGTTCCACAGAAACTTAGTCTGCTATTATGTTGGTGAACTGGGAAACTGAAACTTTATTTAAATAGGCTGACAAAAAAAACCCCAACTCTGCAAGTGTTTGTGTTACTACTGCTGTAACCCAGTACACTTTAGGTAAAGCTGAGCTGGGTGAAAGAAAACCTGAATATTTCCTTTAATACATTTGTTATTTTTATAGAAGCAGATAATTTATCAGGAAAGGAATCACTGTTTCCTGAAATCTGTTGATGTAAAAAATTATAGCTGTTGGTGCTTTCCTGGTGGTTGCCAGATGATGGCAATAAGAGCAGCACATGCATTTGCTACTGAGGTGACATGAATTAATTGCAAAGGGTCTGGTTCTGAAGCATTGCCTCAAATACTCAGTAAAGAAAGGCAAAAGACAGAAAAATCCGAAAGCAAAGACGTCTAATTTCAAGCTTTATATCAGGCAAATTGAAACTCACATTTTGGATGATACATGTTGTTTCATATAGCTCATCATAAAACAACAATTATGTACAGCAGTGTCAGTCTTGTACATTTTTATACAAATTATTTCTTTTGCCCCTTAAAGCATATGGTCATTAATCATTGCCTCTAAACAGGGCAGCAGATTAAATGGATTTTTTTCTTCTCAGGAGATAATCATTCTCACTGAATACAGCAATAGAACTAAGGAGTAGAAGAGGTATAAATTATGTTTACAATTAATTATTCCAATCATGCTACCAAAATTCTTTTTAATAAATGTCAGTTTAGTTGATGATCTTTACTAGTAAACCCAAGTAGTATAATTTCCTATAATGAACTAAATCTTCTTCAGAGTTTCAATCATATGTTCTCAGAGGGTTGTATGCTTTTTCAGTTCTAACATTTAAAAGGTGCTGAAAGTATAAATCCTTTCAAGATGTAGTTTTGTATCAACACATTTAATCTAAATTTAATTAATGTGGATCTGGTAGCAGCATAGCTGTAAGGGAAGGGAAAATTGTGATTATGGTTGCATTTGTGACAACTGAGTTGCAAGTAGATCAGTTATGTCTTTTTTTTTTACAGATAATTCTTGGTATCTTTCACCGAAGGGTGATATTCCGTATGGAATTTATGAAATTCCTGTAAGTGTGATCGATAATGGAGGAAAGATAGGAGAGAACACTGTAAGAGTTAACCTCTGTGATTGTGTAACTCCAACCGAGTGTGACGGCAGAACTCGTCAGCTTTCTGGTGGAAATGTTACCCTTGGTCTCTGGGCCATCCTTGCAATGATCTTAGGATCATTATTATTGCTGCGTAAGTACATTTCTTTTAAACACAAAGTGCAATTCACTTAATTATAAAAATAGCTGAGAGAACCTGATTCAAACTTGATTCAAACATTTTTTATTTTGGTGGTTGTATAGCTGTCATCACTGACTGGAAGTACCTGCTCTATTTGTATCACTATCACAGACTTCTCACCTTGTGATGTAGTTACTGTGTGTGGATTTTTGTTTATTTGGTGTGAGATGTTCTGTATATTCATGTAACTGAGGCCAAAAAACCCCTGCATTTAGCACTTGAAACAAAAGACTTCAAAAAAGTTTGAGTTCTAGAAACATTTCTATTTCTAGGATTGCTGCAATTTCCCCAGAGCATTTTGTGATTTCTCTTGTGTTGTGGTTTAAAACATAGAGAGTCTGAGACACTGGATGTCAAAAGGGATTTTACAAGAGCCCATATAGTCATGAAACCATTGAATAGACTGAGTTGGAAGGGACCCATCAGGATCATCGAGTCCAACTCCTGGCCCTGCACAGGACACCCCAAGAATCACACCATGTGTCTGAGAGCAGTGTCCAAACACTTCCTGAGCTCTGTCAGGCTTAGTGCTTTGCCCTGCGGAACCTGATTTAGTGCCCAACCACCCTCTGGGTGAAAAAACTTTTCCTGATATGCAACTTAAACCTCTCCAGACTGAGCATAATGCCATTTCCTTGAGTTATGTCACTGGTGATGAGAGATCAGTGTCTGCCCCTGAGCTTTCCCTGAGGAAGTTGTGACTGCAATGAGGTCTCCCCTCAGTCTCTTCTTCTCCAGGCTGAACAGACCAAATGACCTCAGCCACTCCTCATACAGCTTCCTCTCAAGGCTCTTCACCATCTTTATGGCCCTCCTTTGGACACTCTCGAATAGCTTAAAATCTTCCTTATATTGTGGCTTGCAAAACTGCACAGAGACGAGGCTGTCTCAGTGCAGAGCAGAGGGGACAATCCCTACTCCCTTGCCTGGCTGGTGATGCTGGGCCTGATGCCCCCAGGGCACAGGTGGCCCTTTGGCTGCCAGGGCATTGCTGGCTCATGTTCAACTTGCCAAGGACCAGATCCCTTCCCACAGCTCTGTTCTTCAGCATCTCATTCCACAGTCTGTCTATACATCCAGGGTTGCCCTATCCGAGGTTGATTAGTTCACAACAGACCAAAACCTTGAATATATATTGTGCTACTGGAGCTACCCAAAACCTGATACTGAGAAAAGTAATATTGCTGTTAACTAGTGTGATGATGACGGTGATATATAAAAGCAAAAGCAAGTCTTTTTTCATTTTTTTAATCAAAATCAAACATATAACATCCTTAAACTATAACATCCTTAAAAATCACAGATGTCATGATACAGTAGGTAGTACTTCAGAATTTGGTGGTTTTTTTTTTTTCCCTCTTTCTTATCCATTTTTTTCTGGTAATCGTAAAACTGTCTTGCTCCTATTGAATCCCAGCTGGCCGTTCTTAGCTAGAACACTGGGGCCTGGACATATTTTGAAGGCTAGCTAGATCAATGTCCTGTCTCAACAGGGCAGGTACCCAAATTTGGGATATACCCTGAAGGTGGAATTTTCAGATGTAGGAACATGCAGTAGAGGAACTGTGTGAAACATCACCTACCTCTTTTTCACTGTCTCTTGACTGCATCACTTTGAAATAGATCCTTTATTTTTCTGTGGATCGGTTTTACCCTGCGTATCCTCTGCTCAGTGCTGTCATGGATGTCTTCTTCCCATCTGTCAGCATCAGCAGGCAACCTGCTGGAATCACTGATGCAGATCTCTCTGACAGCTGATGCTACAAAAGCTAAATTAGCTTGAAAGTAGCTCTTGGCCAATTTTCACAGAAGTTTGTATGTTCAGAGATCAAATTGCTCAGTGGGCAGTTAGGCAGAACTGTTCTGTTCCTCGTGGGCTTCCTTATTTTTAAGCTAATAATTTGAAAAGTGAAGAAAACAGAATAGTTCTCTGAATGAAAGGTTTAGTAATTTTTTTTAGGAGAGGTACTGGTTGTACATGATTCTTTTATTCAAAGTAATTTCTGGGTGAATCTCTAACAACAAAAAAAGCAGTATTGTTGAGAGGAAAAAAATTAATACAAAGGATTAAATAAGATTGTTCTGTAGCATAATGCTAGAAGTCCTCCAGGGTTTTACTGACCTTTCCTTTGAAGCAGAAGTTTCTGGTACTGGGACATTTAGCTTGCCTGTTAGTTCCTTATGATATAATTTGACATCTGCATATTCAGAGATGAAAAATATCTAATGTTCAGTGACCACTCCCTATATTGTTTGAAAAGAAAGTGAAAATATAAAGCTTTAATTAAAAGTATTTCTGGAAATTAATTATTTTTTTAAACCATTCTTGATGCTTAGGGCCTTAAGATTCATTATCCAACATAAGTAGATACCATTGTGAGGTAAAGTTTATAGTATTATTTCCTTTTCCACAGTAATCCTGATCACAATTTGCGGCTGCTGTGGTGCTGGGGTGATGCACAGGCAGGTGACTGATGATTGTGCCAATCACAATTTAATCATTTCAAACACAGAAGCTCCAGGAGAAGAAGTGATGGTAAGCTGTCTGTTTGTTTCAGCATAGAAATTTGCAGTTGTCCATAGATTTGCAGTTTGAGAACTGGACCACCTGCAAGTAAGTGATTTGGTAAAAGAAATAAGCAATCAATACAGGGATCATTAGATATACTTTGCTATTTAACAAGAATTTGAAAATTCTTACTTTAGGCAGAGGTGGTAGTACTATATCCATTTAAACATACCTTGTAGACATTACCAGTCATGGCTGCTGGTAATTCTTTCAGATTTTAAGGATTTGATTGGATGTTTGAGGTGAACATTTTAATAACATTTTCTGTTATTTTTAACAATGAGATTAGATGGAAATTTATTATTTTGTCTGTCATGAATATGTGTTCATGGCAAAACATTATTGGTCCTTGGAGAAGGATTTTTATATTTAGCAGGTAGCTGTTAAAAATTGCAGGTAAAATTTCTGCCCTTCCCTTGGAAAATGACCCCAAATGCAGTTGATTTCATGAACAGTCCATGTTCATGAAATTGCTTTTGGCATCTAAACTTCTTTCTATCATGCAAATAGTTCAGTCCAGGACTGTGTTCATGCATAAGAACTTAGCTCTTTAGACTACTCTTTTCTGTCTTCCTCCACCCCCTGACATTGTCCTCCCCAAGAAGAGGACATAAGTTTAAAAATGATATTTTGTGTGAAAACCAAGAAATCATATGGTGGCAAAGTCAAATTTCTTGTTGCCTATGAAGCATAATGTAATATATATGTGATATATAAACTAGTATATGGGTTATGCACATTTAAATGGGATAAAACCTCAGTTTTTTGATCTCAGATCATATTTAAATGCAGCTATCCCCTCTTCCTTGTTGTCATAGTATCCTTTCCAAAGATGATTTACTGACCTTTATACACTAAGTACTAAGGATAGCCTTTTGTTCAAAATATCACAGTGCCAATATAGAGAGTTCTCAAGCTTCAGTTCTGACAGTTTCTGATTGCCATTTCATCTTTTGAATTAAAAAGGAAAAAGATATGAGGAAAAAAAAATATGTCCTCACTACTGCTTTTTGTTTTGTTTTGTTTTGTTTAGGATCATAATATAATTCCTCTACAAAATACATGTGATCAAGGAGGGTATGGAGTGAAAACAGGAGAGCAGCAAGCATTTGAAATGGTAAAAGGAAGAGGGCATACCTTGGAATCAGTCAAGGGAGGTGGACATCAGACTCTGGGATCAGTTAAAGAAGGAGGAGGACAGCCTATGATGGATACGTGTAGATACTCCTACTCAGAGTGGCATAATTTCACACATCCTCGTTTAGGTGAAGTAAGTATTCTGGAACTAATTTTCTATGAAGTGTAGGTTATGGTAAATTTATACAGACTTTTCAAGGAAGACATGTAACTGTGCTAGAAATGTGGGTTTCTGATTTTGGTTTAGTTTCACTTTTCTTCTCCTTTGCTCCTCTGCACCCCCTTTGGAATATTTCTCTTTCAAGGAATAATCCTTGACATATTTCAGACATAAGTGTAAATTACTTTATTTTCTTGGCTTAAACTCTAGGCAGTGTGCTATTTTTCATTTTGAATAATTTAGAATAATTACTGAAGCTTTGTGAGTTTTTCTGAGAATGTCTGTTTGCTTTTATTCTAACTGCTTTCTTTATGCTAATTTAAATCTCGTACTTAACTTAGCAATGGAGCAGGAATAAATGTACAGCATTAGAAATGTAGTCACTCCATTTCTTAGAGATCAAAAAACTCTCACTACTTGCCTAACTAGTTATGTATAAATCAGTCTTTTAATTTTCAGTGAATTTTAGTTGCTTGACAGGTTACTTAAACGGGTTCTTCCTCTTTTATTGTTACATACGTGATTAGTAGAAATTATTTCTTTATTAAATACTTATATTTTGTAGTCACAATGATATAGACCAATCATGTGCATTTTTTGTATGTAGGAATCCATTAGAGGACACACTCTGATTAAAAATAATTGAATGAAAGGTAAATCAAAAAGAAATTACTTTTTTGCAATATGTTTAGGATAACAATTTAAGAAAATAATAAGATCTGTTCTGTTCCTATCCAGAAGGTGCACCTATGCAGACAGGATGAAGAACAGAAACATTCTGAAGATTATCTCCTTTCATATAACTATGAAGGAAAAGGATCCTTGGCTGGCTCTGTAGGCTGCTGCAGTGATCAGCACGAAGAAGAGGCACTTGACTTCTTAGATCAGTTGGAACCCAAGTTTAGGACATTAGCAGAAACATGCATCAAAAGATAAATGTGGCTTTCACGGTGTTGAAAAAAACCCTGTAAATAAGTGGCTGTCTTACTTTTGTGATATTAGGTACTTCAGAATTGAGGGGGGCAGAGGTTTATCAAAATTAAGATAGACTGGTGAGAGTGTAAAGAACTCTTGCTTTAAATTTTCATTTTCTTATACTGGACACATTCTATCAGAAAAAAGGGATTCAAAATACTTTTTCTTTAGGTTAATATAGTAATGCTAGTTTCTACTTAAATTACATTTTTCTTTCTTTGTGATTATTCACAATGCAAAACTTGGTGTTCTTTTAATTAATTATTGAGCTTCAAAATTTTATTGTATTTGGCTTGGAGAAGGAAAGCTTTATAATGCACTGTTTCTTTGTTTTCTTTTAACTTTGTAGAAATGAAGCAAATAATATTGATGATGGATATCAAATACCTTGTTAACTTTTAACTTATATGAACTGAGATATGAAATATTTTTTTCATTTTGGACATAAAATGAATATATTAGAAAACTTTACATTTTGATTGAAAATTAAATATATATATATATTGTATATATGTAAAATAATAGTCAAAAATATATTTTTCTCCTAATGGGTTGCCACCCATCAAACTTGCTATCCTAAGGGATTTATGGCATCACCACATAGGGTATCAGCATTGTATGCGAGGATGTATTTTTCTTTTAAGGAAATAAGAGATAAAAAAAAAATAAATCATGCAATAGAGGAAACTATCATACTTCAAATGAATGCAATATAAATCTCATGTTTACTTCACACAAGTTTGTACCTCAGTTTCTTGTGAGTTTTGACATAGTATCATTGCAGAAATAATGGCCATTGCCGAGAGTTTTGTCCAGTGTAGCTACCACTACCTTTTCCACTTGCCCTGTTATGGACTTCATTAAATGGTTTCTTTTTGGAAGTAGAGCTTGACAGAAGATAGGGCTCAAATGGATTGAGGACACTGCAGGAATAATCTGTTTTAGAGGTATTTTTTTATTGAGGTGCAAAATTACACTGGGAGAAACCGTCTGTTTTGAGTGTAATTTGGGGTAGTTGTAGAGGTCAGCGTTTACACACGTCTCTGGCAGAATCTATCTGAATCCCATTTGTTACTGTACTAGATTAAGCCTACATATACACTATATATATATATATACACAAACACACAAAAGTCTGAAATACCTTTGGCAGATGACAGTATTGGGACCTGAATGTTGCCATAAGCAGCAGGTGGAATTCCACCACTGCTTCCCAGGTTTTAAGTGTTTTTTCTTAATGTTTGCACTTCTGGTTAGGTAATCTGTCTTCTGCACTCTAGGAATTCTCTTGTGCCTTAAAAGAACATCTCAGTGCCTATGAGAAACTTGTGCAATTACTTATTTCTGTAGCTATAAGTCTGCTTTTAGGATTTGCTCTGTAAACATATGCCTTAGGGATATTTTTAAAAATTTACTATAGCTAATGATCTGTAAAAGGAATAATTGCTAACAACCAAGAGTCATGCTGCTCTAAATTTCAGTTACTGCTGACTTCCAGTGGTTGCAGTTCATACCATATGAATTATGGTCAGGAAAAACCCATAACAGTATAAAAACTTACCAACGTTATAAAATAGTACTTTTAAAACTTTATGTTTCACACTGTAAATGGATTTCAGAATATTTCTGGTTAAGAACTTGATAGACCAATGTTAAATATATTTTAGTGTATCATTTGAAAGTGGTAATGAATTCATCCTGAAGTAAACACACTGCCAGTGGCAAGAATGGCAGTCATCAGCAGCAAAATACTGGATGAGAAGCAAGGTGTTACGAACTTGCTTCATTAAAAAAATGTGTGCTAACACTTCTCTTCTGAACACTGCTCATCTTTATCACTAACATGAACAAATTTTTCTGTACATGGACAGTCAGATCTCTGACTGATACAAGTCAGAATTTCTCTGCTGATGCCAGTGGAGCTATGCTGACTTTATGCCAGGTGAAGATCTGTCCCCTAGTGATTTTCTTGCTGCTTTGTGTCTTGCAACTTTATGTTTAGTTATTGACTATACACTTTTAAAGGTAATAGTAATGTCTCCCCATCCCTCTTAATGTTTGGTGGTGTTTTTGTTTGTTTGTATTTTAAATTATATAAAAATCCTATGGTTCAGAAGGACCTAGGACAAAAAACGACTGCACTCTTTTGAAAATTACTTGGAGGGTGGTGTAAAGAAACCCCTTCTGGTTTCTTTCCTCATGAAATATAGTAATAGTACTTTTTTAAAAGAATTGACCAAATTTGTATAAACTTAAATTGAATCCGTGTTGTCTGTTTTAAGTAGATGGTTGCCAGCTTACCACCCTAGAGTTAAAATAATACATTATTTAAATCAAAATAATGCTTTCCTAACCTAATCTACCTTAAAAATGTTTTATTTTGTTTTGTTTTGTTTTGTTGTTTTGTTGTTTTTTTTTTTTTTTACATTTCAGCAAACATAGATAATTACTTTTTCCCCCCATTTTTAAACAAAGTAGAAATCTGGAATCACTTCTACTCCTTTGTCTCTTTTAAAAATTAAAATTCTGAGTTGAACCAGCTATTTCTGTAAATCAAGAGCAGAAGTGAAATGCTTTAAAAAAAGAAGTGCAAAACATTATTTTCATTGTATCTTCTAATTATGTGAATGTAGACTTTGAATAAAGCATTAAAGTTTACAGATACCAAGTACCAGGTAACATTTGTGTAAATCTTATAAATGGAATATTTCAAAATGTATAATTCACTTGTTGTTACTGTCTTGAATTGCCTTAAAAATTGTGAAGATTTCTTCCCTTCACTAGGTAATCTGCAATCTACCTAGCTGCGTCAAAATTATCTTAACATCATATTTTTAGGTATATTTTGTACAACAGCGAGTAATAAATTTTTTGCAAAATAAAAGGATGTTCTATAAAAACTCTTCATTTCTTGTGCATGAACCAGTTTATGAAGATAAGCATGCCTATTTCTGAAGGAGACTGAATTTTTAAATTTTAATAGAGGAAGTTTTGTGCCACTATAGTGCTTCAATGCTAGTATTACTTGTCCTGCAGCATGAACTGTGGGGAGGGTCTGCCTGGAGTTATACTTGGCAAATTCAGGTTATTAAAAGTACAAAGCATTACTCTGTCATCTTGCTGATAAATGGTAAAATATACACAGTGCCTACTTTGAAAATCTCATGAAAAACATTTGAAAACCAGTAGCAGCAGACAACCCAAATTGTAACGTTTGGCACATAAAGCTGCAGAATATCGCTATAGTAGGGGTTTTGATATGATCAGGAGACAAGTGGAATGTAAGGTTTGGTTATCTGCTTCAAGGAAAGGGAAATTCACAAAATGACTGGAGATCCTCTGGTCCAACTCTGCTCAAACATGGCCACTTACATCTGGTTGTTCTGGACCACGTGGATTTTGAGTATCTCCAAGGATGGAGACTACAACCCCTCTTGGAAACCTGTTCCAGTGCTCAGTCACCTTCAAAGTAAAAATGAGCTTCCTGGTCTTCAGACGGTGGTGCCTGTGTTCTGGGCACCACTGAAAAGAGCCTGGCTCTGCCACCTATGCACCTTCACTTCAGGTACTGGTATGCATAAATAACATCCTCCCCTCTGAACCTTTCCAGGCTGAACACTTCACATTCCTCAGCCTTTTCTGATGGGTGAGAGGCTCCAGTCCCTTCACTGTTTTGTGCCCCTTCTTTGGACTGTCTCCAGTATGTCCCTGTCTCTCTTGTACTGTGCAGCCCAGAACTGGACACTGCAGTCCAGCTTTGGCCTCACCAGTGCTGATTAGAAAGGAAGAATCACTTCCTACGGCCAGGTAGCAACACTCCACATGCAGCCCAAAATGTCATTGGCCTCCTTTGTGGCAAAAGCAGACTCATGGTATCCACCAGCAGCCCCAGGTCCTATCCTGCCAAGCTGTGCTTTCCAAGCAGCCAAGCTATGCCATTCCGGCAGGTATCAGGTATGCCCCATGAGGACCAGGGTCTGTAGATGGAGGCTGCTTCTGACTGCCCATGGAAAGCCTCATGCACTCGTTCTTCCTGGTCAGGGAATGCATAGCAGACACTCACTACCTTGTGACCCACTTTGTCTAGTCTTTAATCCTCTCCCATAAGTTCTCAGTGCACAAGCAGCAAACTTGTCTAGAGAGCAGGTCAGCCTGACAGCTGGGTCTATCTGTCCCTCGAAGCAGAGAGTCCCCTGCTGCTGTCACCCACTCGCTGCTTCCTCCTGGTGCTTCTGCATGGCTCAGGGTCAGTGGGTGCAGATGCTTCTCTTGAGAGCACACCTGGTTCCTCCTTAGCTTTGAGGGCAGTGAACCTGCCTTAATACTCACTGCTTGTCAATATTTATGCCACTGAAGTTTTTCAGCTCATAAAAGGGTGCCCTTCTTTCCAGCCCTGTGTTTTTGGGTGCTGTGGGACTGTAAGAGGAGGAGGAGGAGTGAGGTCACACAGGAAGCATGGAGAGTGTCCAGGACACTCCATGCTGCCTCATTGAGTAGCCAACATCAGGGCTGAGCTCAGCACTTGTATGCTGGCCATACTCGTGAGATGGAGGGTGGTTACATCCTCTCTGCTGGGGTGACTGAGCTGTGGAGAAACTGGTGGGAGAGGAAAGAAAAAAAGATATGAAACTGAGTCACCACAACCTCACTCAACCTCGAGTTGGGGCTATATTTAAGCATAACAATGAAAATGGGATTCAAAGTTTCTCACTGATCTTGCATTTTTTCTGGTTTTATGTATTTTCCTGGGGGGAGAGTAAGGGGGAAAAGCATTCTTGTATCAGGAGACTGTTACACAACACGCTGTTCTTGCTCTTTCAATCCTGTTCAGAGCCTTGTGAATGAATATAAGACAAGCTTTTTAGGTTAAAAGGACTATATTTTTAGAACAAAAATCTAAGAAGGGCACCAGTTTGACTAACAGAGTTGCTACTAAAAATAGACAACCTTAAAATCTATCATTGTTTGCTATTGTTTTTGTTTTACAACTTTTGTGATTTAACTTTTGTTTTTTTAGGGGACAGTTTGTGTTTTATCGTGAATGTTTGTTGATTTCCACTGAAATGTTTATTAATTATCATCAGTATATGTTCAAGAGGAACAAAGTGAATATTCATTCAAACTTCTGTAATATCTTCAGATAAATCTGTGACAAAAAATAAAAGGTTATGCATACAAATCAGATTTCTGGATTTAAAGTTGTCCAGGTAATATTGATGATCAGTAAAGGTAAACAAGGAGATCTACAGGAGCAGTACATTGTTTTTTACAGCTTTCAAACATTTAGAGTCATATTTTGGCTGAGGCACATTGAAAACTCTGTATGCAACGTTTTCCATCAGCAAATACCTTGAAGCAATCTGCAACTCCAAAGTACGAGCTTCATATGTTATGAAGAAACATTATTTATTTTCAAGCAACTCCCCAAGCAATTTGTTCTGTTCTCTTATCCCAGCCTCATACTATTCTGGGACTTTTCCCCTTTAGCTCTAGCCTTCAGATCCCTTTCTTAGCCTAGTTTTCTCTTCCTATTTGCTGTTCTCAGCCTTGGCCTCAGGACATGTCTCTGTGTGAATGCTGATATAATTTCTTACCTCTCAAAATATATATTTTGTCTTTTTTTTCTTTTTTTCCATGTGTCAAACACCTTTGTTTCAATTTGCCCTCTCTTCTTGCAGTCCAGCCTCTGTGTAATCTGAGTCTGAGCGGGCTGTCTGCACACCAGGAGAAGCAGTGCAGGTCTGTGAGAAAAAGGCAAAAACTTAGCATAAGCATTTAAAAATATAGATATCTACAAATGAGGTAATCATCATGCAGTGAATTTCTAGCTAGCAGAGATTTAGATAACGGAGTTTTGGATCATAGTTCATTCAATCTGAAGATAAAGGTTTCTATTTGGTCAAATGATCTCACCTCTGTATCTAATTTCAGTTAAAAGGCCTGTGGTTATGGTGGCAACTGAAAAGAAAGCCTTGGTCAGCTTCAAAGATCCTTAGACAGAGCACATTTCAGAAAGGTCATTCTTTGCATATGAGCCAACAGACACTATTCATAGACTGCAAACTGCAAATCAGACTCACAATTTGATAAAGTGGGACAGGCATGATACCAATATGCAGACAACTGACAGTAGAATAACCCCATGGAAATAGTCAAACTTCTATTAAAATAATTAGAGACACTAAAACTTTTGATCAGGAAGGTTGCCTGTGTGTATGTGATTTTTCTTTTTTTTTTTTTTTTTTTTTACTTTCTAAGAAAGTGTTAGATTTTTGAGCTAAAGTTAAATACCCTGTTGAGAAAAAAGTCAGCCTCCACCTATGCCAAACAACTTAGATTTTCAATGCAAATGATCTTTATCACTCGAAATTATTAGACTGAAAGTAGTCTTGGGCAAACAAGGAAGGATTATGCAACTCTTTAAATACAGGTAACCTTGCTGGATCAACCTATAATTAAGCCATCCCATAACTACAACCAAACCATGACAAACTTATCACATAAATGCTAAAAATCAAATAGGCTTATAAAGTCCTAACTCTTTCCTCCCACTTTAAGGAGGCTGTAATTTGACCAGATCAAAGAGTATATGATGAGGTTTTATGATCCATCTGTGCTCTAGAACACAAAAGCGGTTGGCACCTTTTCCTTGCCTCCCTAAAATGTGGTTTTAAGATCATCTTATATCCTGGGTTTTGTTATGTACACAGCTCAATCAGTCACTACATCAGTAACAAAACTAAAGGGAAGAAGTTAAGCATAAAACACTAACATAAAGCAAATACAGAAAGCCTTTGGGTAGTAATAAAATGATACGTGATTTTCTCATGCTACTGACAAATTCTCTAGTAACATAAAAACCTTTGCTGAAGGCCAGTGGATGTCAGTTACTGAGCTAAGGTTTTAGTTGTTTTCTCTCAAACTATCCTGGTATCTAGAACTCCATACTCACAGCACTGTTTACTGCCAGCAAACATTTAGATAACAGATAATATTTTGCAATTAATAATCATGAAGGAAGTAACAAAATCCAAATGAAAATTCAAAGATCATACCATTATGTGGGGAAGCAATACGAACAATCATAACCTCTGCAATGTTAGCTTTATTAGTTTTAATCTTAGAGAAATTGTTTGATAAAATACTAACCCTATATTGTCCTTGTTTTGGGACAAAAAGTCCAATTTTTTTTTCAAACTATTGATGTTTTATATAATTTTTTTCCTAGGAAACTGTGCTGGTGACAGTATAGCATGGATCACACTGGTCTGCATCATGAATATCAGGAAAAAATGGAAAAAAGCATGGTTTACTCTTACCAGAGAAATGGTGGCAGGAAGTTGTTAGAAATAGCCCTGCCCTTTTTATTTACTGTAAGGCTCACTTGTCTTTAGATGAAATCAGGTGTAAACACTGAGTAGATGAAACTTTATTTCCCTCATCATTATTATTAGAAGTATATATTTTTTCCAAAAACTGCTCTGGTTTCTGTTAGATGTTTGCATTGGCACCCTATCTCAATACTCACATATTAGACTAAGATATAATACCCAATGTGAAGATCTCTGAGCCATTACTTTTGGAGGAGTATGCATTTCTTCCTAAGTACCCCACAGAGTGTTTAACAAACCTGTATCTTCTGCTCTCAACACTTCTGCAGTATTCACCCCTTCAATTAGGAACATGTGAGAGGAAAGGTAACTGAAATGCTTACTAAAGGATGGCCTGCTGGCAGGAATGAGGGTTCCTGGCATCAATATCTGCCTCAACTCTTTCATCCTTCCCTGTAGAGAGGGTGCACATCTCTGCACCACTCCCAGCCTGTGACCCAGCTGAGCAGCCCCTGCAGCTGAGCCATGGGCAGGCATCAAAGGAGGTGCCAAGTCTGGGAGAACATGTGCCAGGCCAGGTCTGCTCTGTATAATATTTCTAAAATTGGGTTTGCAGGGAAGAGCAGAGTGCAGCCAGCAATGTAATACATGCCTGCCAAGAATGCAGCACTATTTATTTTCTGAAATTCGATACGGTTATAGAAAAGCTGCCACTCCTAATATCATCTGAGCCTAATGTCTCCTATGACGGTTTCCTGGAGCAAACTGCAGGCCACTCTTCTGATAAATATAAAGTTTGGAACTAATTTTCTAGACCATTAAATGCTTTCTATATTTTTCCCGGGACATATATATGCACGCAGTAATATATACAAAATAGAAAAGGAAAATATGTAAATAGGGTGAGGAATGTCTTTGATGTCATTTTAACAGGGAGGAAGATCTTTGAAAGCTGTTGGTTAGTTAAGCAGTTGCAAGGCAGTTACTTCTGCTTGAAATAAAAGAGACTGTTTAATTGGTCGAAAAAAAAAAAAGTAGGGCAGGTGTTGTAATAAAATAAACTACTGTTTTGTTATTATTGCAGCTGAAACACAAAGTTTAATTTAAGCAGGAGATAACCTGTGCAATCAGCTGATCCTGGAAGCTGCAGTTATGTTTTCAGCTGTGGACTTGTAACCACGTGTAGGACAGTGGCTATCAGTTCCGCATATACTTATGTACATAAAAATCAGTGAGTACAGAGACTGACAGACCTGACTGACAGAATACTGCCTTTCCTGCCATCTGAGCATGAAGCTCTCATGCTGTGCTGCTACTGTTAACAAGAACCACAGCTATTACTGAAAATTGTTTCCATTAATGCTGGGAACAAGAGTATGGTAGAAACAGGAACGGCAAAAGACAGGAAACAGAATATTACTCAGTTATTGGTATGATAGAGTATAAATGTACTATGATGTGTGTAAATTCAGATAAAAAATTAATTTACTTTTTTGACATCACACCCATCACAGGCTATGCAGAGCATATATTTGCCTCTCTAGGCAAAAATAATCAACATTTATGCCTTAATAAGCATCTACATACAATGTGTCTTAGAATGAATCAGAGAGAACATTGATCAGTAAGTATCAAAAAACCAGACCTAAATTTGAAACTGTGATCAACCCTTTTACTGAAAGTAAACTGAAGCATCTTTGCATAAGTCTATTATTGCAAGACAGGACTGAAATGGAGTAAAAATTAAATTTGGAAACGATTTGTCCTCTGCATAGATCTGCTTGGTTAAAAGGGAGCAATCACTTCCTTTGAAGACATTACTTAAATTCCAATAGCTGGACCATTGCATAACAGTGCTCAAAATTGCTGGCATGAGGTGAGTTTTCCTGAACCACCCTGCACACTCCATGACTGACCAGAGCCCAAGAGGCTAATCCAGCAGGGGCTGTAGGAGTTTCAGATTAATTTTACATCAGCGAACACTGGATCAGTAGGTTAAAGTGCTTGGTGCCAAGACCTCTGCTTACAAATTGAGGATGATTAGGGCAATTTCAGGTGACCTCAGCCAAGATTTAACCTGCTTCCCTGACAGGAACATCCCCTTCCTGTGATTAAAGGCCCTTTGAAGGCTGTTCACTGGTAGAAGCTTTGTATCTTCATTAGGAGTGATGAGTATATTTAATGAACACACGAGCAGAGATTTTGGTTGAATTTCCTCCTAAACAAATCCAGTTTGCTGGTACCAGAACTGGTCTGAGAACTGCACCAGCTTGCAGGAAGTTGGGATGACTTGGACATTTATGTCAAAGCACTCTAGAGAAATGTCAGTGTAGAAACTGCTTTGATGACTGGGGCACTCTTGCCCAACCAAGATTTGTTTGTCAAAACCATGTGAGACCTGGCATCTGCTATAAACCTCTCTTCTGTCTGACACTGTAAGAAGTCATCCCCAAATTCATATTTCATTACATTTAGAGATATATGAGGATATAATATTTTTTTTGTTACCTTCAGCAGCGACTACCACATTTATCCGGGTCACTCCACATGGAAAGACAGGTTCGTTGCAATAAAAGCAGAACGGAGACAGGTTTAATATCTTAAAATCATCAAGTGACAAATTTGTTGATATAATTTAAGTTAAGGTCATATTCACCCCGGGCTGTGAAACTCAAATGCACAAGGAAAACAGGCTTTGTTGGTCTGGATCAACTAGTAAGTCTGTAGCTGTGCAGAAACTGGTGAACAACTTGCTAGTGAAGCACAGAAAACTTTTGATGACATAGTAGGTGCAGAATCTGGGACAACTGATAGCATCACACTAAGAATGAAGAGAATATTAAAAGAAGTTAAGATCAAGGCAGAAGGCACATATCAAAACTAGTTAGCGTAAGTGTAGTTAATGGCTGTGTCAATATGAGTTGTTCAAAACAATTTTCAAGCCAAGTTAAAAAAAAATGCTGAATTATTGCATCAGCTACATCTTTGACCTTATATTAAAAAAATCATTAGCACGGAGAAATAAATTATTCATATTTACAGAAATAATACTGTCTTCTTCTCCTCATATTCTGAAATTTTCAAATGGTATTCTTTACATATCTGTCTTTGTGATTTATATAAAATACTCCTTTACCTTCCAGGTAAACACAGAACAGAAAAGTTATGAGATGAAATGAGCAGAGAAAATATGTATTTCAGCAACCTTTTCAAAACGCTAAAATTATTAGTTGCTCCATGAATAAAATTGGTGAAAAGAAAAGAAACTAGGAGAGGAGAAGCAAGACGAGGAATGAGAAAGAAAAGAGAAATCAATTTAAATGCATTGCTTCCATCAGCAGATGTACGAATATCTGGTTTACATTGGCTGCTTCATAGCCTCTATTTTGGTCATACAACCTGATTTAAAAAGCAAGCTGAAATTCATGTATCTGTTCATGAGGTTTGCTACTTGATGTGATTTGACACTCTTACTGAGTACTGTTCTGCTGCTACAAGGCAGTTTCCCTTTACTGTCCAAACATGTCTTACCAACATGATTTAATTTGCTCTCAACAAAATTGCTATGATAATAAAAATTCTCAAAGAACAACGATTGCAAAATTTCCCACAGCAGTGAGTCAATCGTGAACAAGATCAAACATAAATGCCATAGAAGAAGAAAAATGTTGAGCAACTAAAGCTGACTCTTGCCACATAAGACACCCAGTAAAACTAATTTTGCCAAAAGACATGAGTCTTGAATTTACTCTTCTGGAAAGGAATACAATGTCCTGTGAGGCAATTGTGCCAACACAATCATCAGAAAATCATATATGAAAGGAAGATTAAACTCAAAGGAAGATTAAGTTCTTCAAAGTGAATAACTTATTGCAGAACACCAAACTACAAATGTGACCGGTGAACGCCTGGAAGCAAGAGTTCAGGAGCTGAGGGGTGGATCTTTGGTTTAGCTTGCTTAGGTACATGTCATCAACATAATCTCTGTTTCTTTCTTGTCAAAGTTCTTTGTTTCTACATTGTATCTTCTTTTTCATTGTCCTGGTTTTTTGAGCAGTGAACACAGGAACAGTGTGCAGTGAAACACACAGGAACACACAGCCTGTGGGATGAGAATAGCTGCAGTTGAGTATGAAATTCCCTGACACACTGCCCCTCAACACCAGGCAGTTTGCTTTACAGGTCTATTCCTATTTGTCTGCACTGTGATATGTAGACAGAACTGCTATATCACTTTTCTTTTTTGTTCATATTAAGTGCATTCTCAAATGCTTTAAGATGTTCATATATAAAATAATAATATTGTGGTATAGTACGTATCAGAGGAAAATGAAAATAGAAGCAAAAGAAATTATGGTAAAAATCCCTCTTAGTACTAAGTAGTAACTCTTGAGCTTCACAGAGAAAGTGAACCAGGATTGAGTGCATGAACTTCACTACTATCCAAGATACAAAGGCAGGGAAGAGCAAGTTGGCAGTTTTGTGCGCTTTCAGACTTGCAGCATTCATCTCTTGGGCCAATTCCCAGTGAACGTGAATCAGTGGCTAAGACAAATTCTTTCACCAAGGTATTAGCATAAACTATTCCAGTTGCTTGAAAAACACTAGGAAGGGAACTCACACCACTAAAATGAAGGCTGAGAGTAAAAATTTATAAGAGGGTGACATGCTGGAGAAACAGTATTTATGCTTTTTCTGTTGCAGGAGATAATTTTCTTTGCCTCAGTCCTTCATTCCTGTAAGAGGGCTATTTGTAGCCAAAGACCTCTGTGTCTGAAGTTACTCCAGCTAATGGTAAGACTCATAGGTCAGAGGTTGATCGTGCTTAACCTGCACAAGCAGATAATAAACATGAAGAGTCTACACATCAGAGTGTATACTCTAAATTAGTTGCATTGGTTTTGGCTGGAGTGTAGTAGCTTTTATGGTGCGATAGTAAGAGTTTGGGATGAAATTAGCATTGATAAATTTGGGGTGTTTTTATTATTGATGAGCATTTACAGAGAATCAAGGTCTTTTCTGCTCCTCCCCCCACCAAACCAGTGAGGAGGTTGGGAGGGGCACAGTGAGGACAGCTGACCCCAGCTGATCAGAACTGGGGGAAGAAAGCAGAAGGAGGGACATTCAGAGTCATGGAATCTGTCTTCCCAAGCAACTCTGACATGTGATGGAGCTCAGTTTTCCTGAAGTTGGCAGTGCACTTCCCTGCCAATGGAAAGTCATGAATTAATTCCTTATTTTGCTTTGCTTTGGTTTGCTTTGCTGTGTGCCCAGCCTTTGCTTTCCCCTTTAAACTGTCCTTATCTCAACCCATGGGTTTTTGCATTTTTCCTCTTCTTATTTTCTCCCCTACCCCTCTGCAGGGGAGTGAGCAAGCAGCTGTGTTAGCTTCCCACAGAGGTTAAACCATGACAGAAGTG
The DNA here is from genome assembly GCA_025920805.1 of Petroica traversi. Lineage (NCBI taxonomy): Eukaryota > Metazoa > Chordata > Aves > Passeriformes > Petroicidae > Petroica > Petroica traversi. The sequence goes on from JAHLSL010000019.1 coordinate 6,744,383, forward strand.
AGCCAAAGAATATTTGATTGAAAGGTGAAGGACAGCATTATCAGATAGACAACACTGCCTAACACAGTTGGATGCTTCTCCAGTCAACAGATGTAGCAGCACCTCAGTTTTCCACCTGGATTTATATCACATTACATTGATATTATCATTTACACTGTTTCTCTTGTGTACTCCTAGGAGTGTAAATATTTTCATTCATCTTAAAATGGGAAACATAACTTTTTTTCCTCAGAATGATAATTACAGTTTATGTAAAACACTTATTCACACACTTCTTGTTTTTTATTTCATGTTACTACAAAGGGAAAGATTTGCTCTCTATTTCAGTTAATATGTGCTTCTCCTCTTATCCTAATAATCATATATGACAACCAAGTGTCTCTACTGCATTGATTTTCATAATTATCCAAGTTTCAACAAGCCATTAATATTTTAATTATAGTATTCTCACTAATTTGTTACAAGCTGATTTTCTCCAAGCTTACTTCTCAATTTATTACCTAAGAAATCTTCTATAGGCAAGAATTAAATCATATCACAAGTTTGCTTTAAAGAAAGAAAACCAAACCAAGCCATGAAAATTAATAGAAATCTAGCCATATGTGCTTACAGAGATAAAAAATACTTGCACCAACTCATGCTTAAAGGGGATGTAATAGTTCCAGAGCTGACTTCCACTTCAAATTTTCCCAAAGAAACCCCTGCAGAAAAGAACACTAGAATTCCATATTTAACATATTTTTGTTTGTAGAAGTTTTAAAAAGGGCATTTAGCTACAGGCTGTATGCATTCTTGGTTTAACTTAGGACCATAGGATAAAGATCCTAATCAGTTTTACAGCTCAGCAGTAAGTACAGAGAGCTTGAAAGTTGGTTTTTTTCCTGTCCTACAACTTTCTACTGCTACATTTTCATCTCTTCTGCTGCCAAATCTCAGGAAAGAAGTTTAGCTGTGTTTTTTTCAGTGTTTTTTGAGGATTCTGATGGCAGTTATTGATTGAAAGAGAATCTGGGAAACCTGGATCCTCCTGTAGAAAATGCATTTTCTAAAGCTCCATCTGGCTTCCTGCCAGTAAAGCTCTATCCTGAACAAATCCACTCATCTTAAATATGAAAATATTTAAAATTAAATATTGCAATGAGCTGCATGGAGACAGGTTATCTTTTATGCAATTAGGTCTAAAGCATTTAATGTTTTACACAAGAAAACACTGCAGCTAAATTGGGATGTCAGAGACAACAGTTAAAGGTACCATGTTTCATATTAGAAGACAAATACTAGTTGAAAACAAGCAATTTTATTAGTAATAACAAACTAGTTTTATGGTTCATAATTTAAAATGTCTGCAATTAATTTTAGAAACACAATACAGGACTACATTAACTATTAGTCCAGTCTATAGCAGGACTCAGTACATTTTGACACTCATTTTTCTTACTGGGGCCAAAGCAGATGATTTCCCTGACACAGATGATTCCACAGTCGAACAGGGGAGCAAATGTCACCTTGAACCTGATCTTTTTGTCCTTTCTGTCATTTTGAGCTGTCATAGAAACTTGTGGGGCTCACTTGTTAAGGAAACTTCCCAGTCTGACCATTCATGTGCCTCTCAAGCATTTGCACTCCCAATGCTAGAAATTTTCACTGCTGTGACTGAAGCCCCTTCACAGCAGGAGGCTCCAGAAACCCAACTGGTCCCCATTTGGCTCCCCACACATCCCACTCACACAATCAGACCACGTTTCCTCACCAGTTGGACCCCAGGTTTCCCATGGCAAAGACTCAGATGTCTCGTTCCATAAAGCCATTTATTCACGGTGCAGTAACACAGAAACAGCCCAAGCTGGTGCCTTGAGGAGGATCCCAAATGAAGGAACCCCTGAGTTTTTATACCCCCACAGTCTCCCCATGCACCAGTCTTACAGCAGTCTGATTTTTCCTCCTGTGTTTTTCACTCCTGCCTCCTTCTTTTATGCCCATCCACATGGCCAGCATCACACATTTTGTTATCCGAATGGTCGCAGTTCCCAGTTCCTGCTGTGTCTCTCAGTGTCCATTCCCCTGGCTGGCATCACTCATTTTCATGTGTGTTATCTTAAAGCTTGACAACATCAAATTTAATTTCAGGGCTTTTTCCCATGATCAAAACATACACTAGAAACAGTATGCAACTATGAAGGTGATGTACTCATCCTCTGAAACTCTTGGACAGCGTTAAGGACCCAAAGACAATCAGTGATGAGTTATACACCACTTACAGACAGATAATCTATGACCCAGAAAAGGCAAAGGATGATTGTGCCAGGCAGAATTACATTTCTCAAGTGAAGAACTACACCAATTTAACTTGCAGTTGTAAAAATAGTAATTGAATGGTTTCAGACTAAAAAATACAAGCTAAAAGTACAAGACAAACTTGAGCGCTTACTAAAAGTGAAATCTAATTTAACTCCTTGGAATGCAAATAAAGAATTATTTCGGGCTACCTCTGAAACTGCGATGATTCTCAATAGACTTAGACTTTGATCTGGGGTGGTGTCTCAGCAGGCAGGGATGCTCAGTGCTCGAGTATCCCGGCACAGCCAGCCCGCAGCATGCGCGGCTCCTGGCACTGCGGGAACTGGCCTCAGGATGGCAGCATGCGATGGCAGAAAGCGAGAGTCTCTAATAATCAGTTCCAAACCAAACTACATCCTGGGCTACTGCAAGCAAGCGAAATGCAGAGTTAACGCTGCAGTAACCAACCAAAAAATCATTTTAGGATGAAATAGAATTCATAATTCCACATCCAGACAAAGTGATGCATCCATGTTTTTTTCTAGACAGCAATTTCTTTTTATAAGTGTCATGGTTTTTGAATTTTCATTTGGTGTGTGTTTGTCTGCTAGACACCACTTAATCACCGATAGATGAAAAAGGAGCATAAAGTCAGATGTCCAGGATTAATATGGGACAGAAAGGAAGTAAAAATCCAAAGGGGAAGTTAAAAAGGCAGCAGAAGGGCACCTTGCTCAGCTTTCAAACCCAGCCCTTCTTCATCAGAGCTCCCAAGCATGCCTTAAATCAGTTTTCAAAATTATAGCTAATTTTCCTTCCTGAGCTTCATTTTGCTTTTCCTTTTGAAACCTGAAATCTTTGAAATGGTGCCAGAGACGATGAAAGCAAGGATTTCTGCTGCTAGAACCACTTTCTGTCTTCAAGTATGCCCTGTCCTGCTGAGCTGCAAACCTTCACCTTCTGTGGGTAGAGCAGGTCACAGAGTGCAGCAGTGCATCTTGAGATGAAGGCATCACTTCTGTTTAAAGAGAGAACAGAAAATTTGGGGCAGTGGAAAAGGAAGAGGTAATTAGAGACAATAAATGTATAATAATTCTGAGAATAAATACCCATTGCATCTCAAAATAAAGGTCTTTACTAGAAAAGTGACCTCTCAGACATGACGTGTTTACAGGAAAAGCTCACTTTGCAGCCGGTTATGTTCAGTGATACCCTACCCCTCAAAAGCACTTGCAAGACCGGAGTTTCACTGTTAAATCTTCTGTTTGTCCCCTTCATTGTGTACAGCAACTCCTCTGCATTTTGCAGCCTGTGCTGCCATCGTGTGGAATGTTACATGTTCATTCATTGAAAAATAAAATAAAAAGCAAAGGCATGCTTTCCATTGTTTCTCTTGCATTTGCTGCTGGCTTGGCACTGTCTGCCAGGAGAGAGATTGAAGACTTGAATCCCCTGTTGCACCCAAGAGTTTTCCTCTTCTGATTCTTTCCTGTTCTTTGTTCTCAAAAACAGCAGAAAATCCAGATTATGCTGGTAAAGTCTTGCCAAATGATAAATGGCACAGAAGTGGCTGTGTCATTGATATTGTGGGTCATTGTCAGCTTTGCTGGAAAATCCTACACAGCAGCAATCGGAAGCTAGTGAACAGAAGATTTAAGATTTCTACTAAAACTATCTATTTTATTCATTTTTTTTTTTACCTATGATGAAGGAAAATTATGTCTTATTTGGTAATGAGTTTCACTTTCTACCTCAGTTTACATAAATAGCGTGTCCTTTTCCCCGTCATCATAAAAGTAACTGGAAAAATGTTTTCTCTTGACCCTCTCTCCCCACCCAAACAATAGGAGGATTGCTTGCAGTATTTTGTTTCATTCCTCAGTAGTAGTAATGAAAGGACTTAATATTTATTAAAAAATTTTTGAAAATGTTAAAAAACCACATTTTTAGAGGATTTTAGTAATTAATTCCATCTCTGACCACCTAAACTAACACATCTCCACCATCTGTTTTGTATCCAGCCATGTTCCATACATATTGCTAAGTACAAAATTTAATGCAAATCCTACTAAATGCAGAGAGAAGATCACATAAATTACAGTAAGCTTTGGATCATTTCCCTGGTGGTCAGCAGTTTCTTTGGTGATTAGACACCAGAAGTTATTAAAATTAATTCCTAAAGAGGAAAAAAAGAACACCCCAACCATACATGGAGCATGGTCTGTGATCAAAATGCCAAAAGTCATATAAACAAATAACCTTTGCTTTTCTGCTGAAGCAGTGATTAAAGAGCCAAAATTAAACAGCCAAACACTGTTCATTAAACCCACCAAATTTCTAAGCAGCAACAAGAATCTGGCTACAGAACAAAACTCTGCTTTATTTTGTACAGTTTTATAAATATAATGACATCTAGAGTCTGCAGACCCTTCCAAGAGCTCAGTGAACTGGCTCTTCTGGGATTCTGGTTAGAGTATGTAATATTTTCACTCAGATATTTCCCTTTTGCCTAACACCGATAAAAGAACATATCTTTTCCAGGGAAGGAAAGAAAGCAAAACAAACTAAAAAACCCTACTGCCGTTGGGGAAACATTTTCAGGAGCTGTTGGTATTTCACAGGTTTTTTTCTTCTCAGATATCCATTATCAGGTAAGTGACACTTGGCTCCAGTGACCTATATCTCTACAGGTAAACTTTGTTTTTGCTGTCAGCAAGACTGCTGAATGATGCCACCTGCTACTTCACCTAAAACCATTTTCCTGTCATGTTTCAATTAAAATTAATTTTATCAACTGAGGATTAGCTCCAGTAAAGAACTAAAACTCCTTTGAAATCAGAAATTGCAATGAACTTCTATCTGCCTTGTTTATAGAATAACCAATTGGCCAAAAGAAAACAAAAGAAGAAGACTAAAGAAGTTAATAGGTAATGCCTTTATTGCCTTAATATTAAGGACTCATGGAAAATTCTCATGTATTTCTTGATGGACCTCAGCAAGAAGAAAATATCCCCCCAGAAGTTATTTTATATTTGTTAGAAAGTTTCAGCTGAGCAGAAGGCATTATTTTTGTTGTACACTGGAACTGGTGAACTGGCTCTATCAAAGGTCTTTCTTGACTTTGCATATTATCTCTTGACAAATTTTCCCATCTTTCCAGTAGGTGCTAGAAGCAGTAAACATCATGTTAACAGCTTGAGTGTAAAACTGTGCTGACCCTATCAATTGCAAATATTTAGTTACAAGCATCATTACAATGTGAATTTAATTTCCCTCTGCAAGAAAACTATACTATCTGCATAACAAAATCGATGTGAAATGAAAGGAGTAAACAACAGCTTGCAAAATAAATATCATGAAATATTCCCCACCAAAGCTTCAGTAATTACTCCATGGAATAGATTGCCCTTAATACAACAATTAATTAATTTTTCCAAATGAATTATGCAAGCCAATATTTTTTCTTCATTAATGTTTTGTTGGAGTCATTAAGTTCCATTAATGAATAACAAAGAAGCAATTGGAATTTTATTCTAGCTGATGTGTGCTAATGTGCTTAACTTGAACTAAATGTGTTTCCAGTATGTAATCAAATTTGAATCAATCAAATCAATTTACCACTTAAAGTCCTTTTGGAGCTGCAGCTGTTTTATATGGATGTCTCTTCTCAGAGAAGAATACAGACAAAACCCAAAAGACTACATGACTCTGGAACATATAACATTGTAATTAGGAACCAATCTGTCTGAGTTTTGTTAGGAGGGTACTGTTTTCCCTGCTTCAAGCTCTATTATAAGTCAAAGTGGCTAAATTACTTCCTAGGAATTAATTATCTAATGAATTTAGATTTCATAAAGCTTTGGAAGCTTTATGAATTCTAGCTGATTTCTTACTTTTTAAAAATTTATTTTTCACAAAACAGAGTGAAAAAATAAACTAATGAAATAATTGGAACTTATGCAGCCTATATATTTTTGCCTACACATCGTTTTCAGGGATGACCAAATAATAAAATTGATCAACAATGAACAGTGCATAAAACTGTTATTGACAATATGAACGAAAGTCTTCCTTCATGCAGTTCTAAGGAAAGATATTATAATAGATACTGTAATTACATAATCAGAGCATACAGACAAGAGGTTTCCAGACTTTTATTGGAGGTGCACAGTCATAAAACAAGATGCAATGGGCACAAACTAGAAAACAGGAAATTCTGATTATTTTATTATTATTGCCATTTTAAACTTACCAAAAAGCCCCCAACCAACAAACCAACTCTTGAGTGTGGTCAAACATGAGGATGCCTAGAGAGGCTGGGACTCTCAGAAGTACTTGAGATGCAACTGGACATCACTCTAAGCAACCTGACCTGATTTGACCAGCTTTGAACATGGTTAGGAACAGATGGCCTTCAGCAATCCCTTCCTACTTAATTATTCAGTGATTATGAAATTTGTTTAAACAAATGGGTATTCACCAGCAGTCTAATGCAAACAAGGTGGAACTGATAATATAGACACTGCAAACTTGTCTTTGTTAATAAGCTAATTTGACAACCCTATAGACTAGAAGTTGCATAAGTATAGAAATATTTGAACTTTACAACCTCTTTTGAGATATCTTATATTAAATAAAGGGAAAGCTATAGATATAGCAAAAATATGACATTCATAAGATATCTCTGAAGAAAAGGTGAAAAATCTTCTCAAAAGCTGTCCTACTATATGTTTGACCTATGGACATCCTTATAATTACCATTGCAGGGAAAAAAGTGTCTCCATCTTTCTCTACATTTTCTTGTGACCAACCTACATAATAGGAGTCTATCTGAGGTCTTCAGTTATACCTCCAAAACTTAGATTTAAAGAAAACTAATGTTGCTATAAAATATTATTTTAATAACTTCTCACAGTGATACTGCTTCTGTAAAAAGATTTCCAATAGACTTGTTAAAGGGTACACTGTACTGTAAGTACAGAACAAGACGACATAGCCCCAGGGTCTGTCAGAGGAGGTCCAGGCTGGACATCAGGAAGAATTTTGTTATTGAAGGAATGGTCAGACACTTGAACAGCTTGTCCAGAGAGGACATGCAAACACCATCCATGAAAGTGTTCAGGAAATGCCTTGATTTGGCACTTAGTGCCATGATCTAATTGACAGAGTGATGTTGAAAGGTTGGACTCGATGATCTTAGGAGTCTTGTCCAGCCTTAATGATTCTGTGATTCTGTAAATATTTCTACATACAAAACATATAAAACCATATAAACACACTTGATAAAGGATTTGAAAACAGCCTGTGTGCTTTTGCATTTAAAAGGAGATCTTATCTAAAAAAACCTGCTTATGACTTCTTCCATCCTGTTTGGTAAGAAATACTATAATAAGCCTCAAAATACACTCCCAAAATGTTCATCTCTAGTGCTGTCACAGTGAATGTAAAAGATTATACTGTTAATGGTGTACAGCATTCCTACACTGGCTGTGTTGGGCTGTTATGGAAAGCTGAGACAAAGGTCTTTGCAGGCATTTCCTAAAACAGCTTGTGAAGAGACCTTGCACAATCCTTTGGAATATGTATGAAGATAGAAAAAGAAAATCCTGTTTCAGAATTGCTGCAATGCTTCAGAGCACTGTTAGTGTTTGCAGGCTTTTAGAGAGACATATGAAGAGAACCAAACACTGTCAGATGTTTAGCTTCCCATAACAATTCCAGGCATAATTAGGTTAAAAGGAAAGACTAGGGAACACAGTAAAAATGAAAGTGCTTTCTCATTTTTTTTCTATGCCTGAAAGTATTGGTGTTCTTTTTTTCACAATCTGATGCTATTTATTTATGGCTCTCAGAACAATAAAGTATCACATTTCTTTCCCCTGGAGTTGCAAGCAGATCCTAAACAATTGATTGTATCTACGTCTTGAAAGGGAGAAAACAATTATACAGAGCAGGGCTTTACAGATTAATGGCAGACTGGCAAATGAGAAAAGAAAAAAAATAACTGAAAGCAGAAATAGCTGCGCTGAAGAACACTATAAATAACATCCCTCGTTTCTGAATTTGCCTTATGTTCTGAAACAAGATTTTGCATTGAATGCTATTAAAAGACTTAATAGTAACAAAATACGTTTATACTCTCAGATCCCTCAGGTGATTTTACCTTAAACTAAGCTGTGTGTTAATAAGCTTTTTTTTTCACTTACTTCACAAAGTTTGGACTCATCAAGCATTATTATTGCATTTATTGTTGCATAATTGTGACTATAAATGCCAGATATTATTCCATAATATCTATTGCTAATAGTTATATGTCAGAGTTTGTAATTAGTTCTAATCCTAAAGCAGTGATAAGGAAAATTAGGTTCTCTAATAAATTACTCCTTGGCTTATGTTTGTAGATGATTACTAGACAGTGATCATAGAAAACTGAATCAGTGCTATAACCTGCAACTTAAATAGAATAGAATTTGACCAAGCAAGGTCTATCAACATAAGTGGACTTGCAAGGTAGTCTAGACTGCCCAGACTCTGGCAAACCCACCAGTGTAAAGCTAGAGAAGAATCTCCATTCTTCCTGATGGAATGTGTTCAAGCATTAAGAAAAGCTTTGGGTAGCCTTGGATGAAATACTGCATGAAGAGAGTGTAAAGTACAATCTCACCACATTCAAAATTAATTGATGTTCTAAGCAAAAATCTTCTGCCTCAACTCAGTCCTGTGTGCTGGGATATAACAATTTAGTAGTTTTCAAAAATATGAGTAGTTTCTTGCCATTATGTGGGAAAGTATCCCCCAGAGATACAAAGTGGTTTGAAGTCCCTTTCTCTGTCAGCAGGAACCCCAATACGAACCTGTTGGTAGAGTCCCCTTCAATGTCTGCAGATTGCCCACTATCAGGAAGCTCTGGAGCCAGCTGAATATATTTTCTTTTCTTTTTTGCCTGTCTCAAGTACCTTTAGGGGACATTTTTCTCACCCAAATCCATTAGACACAAGTCAAAAGATGTCATATTTAAGCACCTTTCTTTGGTGAAATTGCATAACTGCAACTCTCTAATCACAGTGGAAGAGTAATCAGTTCTTTGCAAAGGGAAGGTGTTTGAAAATGTGAACAGAAGCCTCATTAGTGCACTGGAAAGAAACAAAGTAGTCACTCACTCAAGTGGTACTCTACTGTTGCTGCAAAAGTGCAAAAAGTAGATCAAATGTGTAAGACAGTGAGGATATTTCCCAGCTTTGTCCATCTCTACCTGAGGCAAATGAGCATCAATTATGACAAGTGATTATTTTGCTATTCAAACTTAAAGAAGAACTTTATTCAAAATTCTTTATAGATTTACTGATAGCTTGAAAGCCTCCATCTGAGTGAAGGTAACACTACAGGAAAGAAAATTTAAAAAGGATTTAAACTTATACATAAATTTGCATATGATTGTAGCAAACAAGACTATTTGTATGCCTGTGAAGGTAGAGAACTAAAAAAAAAATCAGGCTTCTTACATGCTTTCCAAAGCAATAGTCCATGAAGAAATGTGAGCAGGAAAGAGCTCATCTGAATCTCAGTGAACCAGTGTAGGTCCTGGGAAGAGAGGAGTCATCTAGAAAATGTCTAAGAGTAATGAGGAAAATATAACTTGAAGTCAAAGTAGTTACTGTATTTTCATTATGTGGGCGTGAGGGGGAGCATCCAAGACAAATGAAGTATAGGAAGGGTTGAGGGAGTATAAGTAAACAATGTTTCTTTATATTATTCCATCAGATACCAATAACTTTGTGAACCTGCTTTCACAGAGGTTGCAAAAGCACAGTGAAAGTCACATAATAATTTCTCAGGCTTTCCAAAGCAGTATTTGCTGTTGCCCATAGATGTGAAGCTCTCAGTATGCAGCCAGTTTGAACATCACTTCTTACATGAGGGAGAAGTTTGTACAAGAACTAAGCCATATTAAAAACTCCAGTAACTTTTTCAATTGACTAAGAGAATGCCTTCTTAAAGTAAAAAAATAAAAATACAAATATGAAATATTTGTTAATTGAATATTTCCACTTACCACTTAGATGCTGAAAGGTGAATAGAGCAGGGAAGAAACATCAGAAAAAAACAATGAAGAAAGGATGATTTTGCAGGAGTAAAATAACTCCTTTCACTGAATTCAAGTTAACAACTCACTGTGTTTAAAGGGAGAGTATAGTCTTTACAATTCTATGTCAGATTGCTTATAAATACCTGATTAATCTTTCCACTATAAGATTCAAGCAAACAGACACTGACAACATGCAAAAGCTGGCTATGAGTATGTGACCTCCTGAATGGTAAGGTCACTTGAGCCTTTGGGATTCTGATTTGACACCAGCTTGTACCCTGGGAGGTATTCACACTTTTGAAAGTGGCCTAGATTTGGAAATTAGTCTTCTACTCAGTAGAGACAGAGAGTTCCAGAGGACAACTCAGAGCGGGATTTCAGCTCTGGTGCTCTGCAAAAGCCTCTCTCTTCACAGAGAACAGAAGAGCTTGGGTCAACTTCAGATACCTGTAGTTTCCCTTGTGAGTACTGCTACCTTTTCTTGTGACCTACCCTGAGCGATGCAGAAACACATCAAGGAAAGAAGACGCAGGGAAGAGTGAGAGCAGAAACACAGCATGTAACAGTTTGGAGCCATGTCCTGCATTTTACTCCAGTATTGTAAAGCAGCAGTTGATCAAAACCCTGAAGAAGCTTGTGAATAAAATGGACGGGTTCCTAAGGACTATGGGAGAAACAATAACAAAAAAATCCGTATGCGACTCTTCTTCACTGTCTTGTCAAGACTTACTTTGAATTATGTTTGGAATGAGCAGCCTGCTGTAAGTTAAAAGTTGCCCCTGCTTTGACTTAAGGTCCCTTCCAACCTAATTTTTCAATAAAAGTGTTAAGTTTCACATTTCAGGATTCTTCTCCTTTTTATCACACACTATTAACGCTGAATCCTGTGGTACAGTCACTCTCACAGTTTCCATTCCTATTAAACAAATGCCTGCCTAGACTTCTCTCCATCTGTTCCTTATACCATTACTCACATTACATTTAAGAAGATTGGCTTAATTAGAGACCAAGGTTCTGGGTGGAAACAAGCATTTATCTTCAGGAAGTCTGAAGTCTCCTGCACTTCGTTCACTGACTAGAGTCAGCATATGGACTCAAGCTGTGGTGATTCACTGAACCTGTTTTGATGGTGACAAGTGTTTGAACTACTGGAAACCCATTGTGGTGATCCCATTTACTACCAGGACTTTACTTGATCTCGTTGCTCTTCATATAGCAAAGTAAATCACAGTGAAGGATAATCCTATTTTTCATCTTTTAGCTCATTTGAAATATAAAAATCTGTTCAGTCACTCAAAACCTCTGTGTTCTGCTGTGTAACTGAAGAGTTATATCTCACATCCATCCAACAGTTATCCACCTGACACAGGATGCATAGAATCCTCTGTACTTCTCTGTTTTGCATCTCCTCTCCCACTGCTGCTGGTGAAGCCAAACAACAGCAGTAACAGGCCTAGCAAATATTAATAATAATGACTTGTACCAAAAAGAATTTGAAATATGTGATTTTTTTTATAGCTAGCCTATTCCTCCCATCTTCTCAAACACAGGAGAACAAAATCTTTGACCATGTGCTGCTTTTCAAGAGAATTTTAAAGCTGTCTGACAGCACCTCATCTGGATTAAACTCATGGGTTACTGAAGAAAAGCTTCCCAGAAAAGCAGAATTTCTGGAGTACTCCTTTAATGGCTTTCATGGTAAGAATATTTACAGATTTTGAAAAGCAAAATCCTATTGGCAGACTTATGAAAGTCATTGTATTCCTATGCAGTCTCACAGTACAAAAAAGCATTTAATCTTGTCTCTGTACCTCAAGGGTTGCCAAATGCTTTTAGGAAAAAAACATCTGGACCATTAGATTGTTTTATAGTCAGGAGTCAAGGAATTGTACTTTGAGGCATTTAGAGAGTTTGGAGGGCCCACCCTCTGGATATACATAACTTCTGAAAAATCTCCTCAGGGTTGAATGCACTCCCAGGAGGGAAAACTGGATGTATAAATTGTTTAAAGTGTCTCCTCAGGTTCACTTCAAGGTTGAAAACTACATGTGATTAAAACATTTGCAAGCATACCCTAAAAAGATTCAGATCCCCTGGTGCCAGAGACTTTTCTTATGAACACCGTAACAGAAAATTTAGTGGGTGAAGGAGAGAGGAAGAATAAAAAAGAGATGCTATTCACATTCTTTGGAGTGCAGAGAACTTAGCCAGTGAATAGATGTTTGTTTTAAAATTCAAGGGGTTTAATTTTTTTTTTTTTGGTACCATGTACTGTGACATACTGGAAAGGCTAATAAATATCGTGGCTTAAGAATGGAATTCCCCACTTTATTGCTCCCAGTGAAATTGTGCCAGCACTCACTTCCCTTCCCCCTCCAGATGGAAGCACAAAAGGTAAAGTTCACAGCCTGACACATAAAAATCTAAAATACAAACCAAACCCAAAGCAATTCCATAAGAACAAATTACTGAAAACAACAATGAAATGAGAAAACAAACACTAATAACAAAAGTGTACAAACAGAGGGGGATTTACTTTGCACAGTGCTCACCAAGCCTGGAATAATGGAAAACAATGGCACACAGAACCTCCAGCCACCTCACTTTATCATGTTCCAGAAAGGAACACCCTGCTTCCCAGAAGACAAACTTCCACTCCCACCTCCAGCAATGACCTGAGGAGCTATTGAAAAACACTGGGGTCTTGCTCACTCCCACATGGCTCCAGCTCCACCCCCTCATGGCTACTGCAAAAATTTAACCCTTTCCTTAGCCAAAACCAGCACAATGAGATGGAGCAGTTTAGTTATTAGATCCTTGATCCAGATCCAGCTTACGTACTGTTTATTGAGTACCTTAGTGAAGTATCAACATTCCTTGGGAGGTACATGCTGGTCCTCAGGGTACTGTTCAGAGTATGAATCATTTTCTCCTCTGCCCTGTGCGTGAGTTGAATGCTCTGTCCTTATTTTACTATACACAGACTGACCCTAGTCTAAAAAGCATGGTGGGAAGTCATAGGCTGCAGACTCTCCATGGAGGACAATTTTTGAATATCTTTCTCTTGTCTTGTCCTGTAGAACCTATTGCATTTCCTGTCGTCCAGTGTGGTGACTGTTGTGGAACAGTATGACAGGTTTCAAGCTCTCCATACATGTGGGTTAGATCCTTAAGAAAAAATACCATAACACCTCAGCCAATCATGATCTTGTGTAGAATTGTTTTGGTTTTGGTTTGTATTTTAGATTTTTATTTTTTAATAGCTGAAACATCTGCTGCACCCATAGCTTAGCTGACTATTTCTCCATCAGATTTTATTGATTGATACAGTAATTTTCAAGAACTAACCCTGTGGTGTCACAGGGAGACCAGGAGCTGCACTAAACTCTTCAGCTTTGCAGGAAACCCATCTCAGAGGTTGTTTGATATGCAATGAGGAGAACCCTCCTCTTAAGAGAGAACAGTCAGCCTCTCTTCAAGTTCAGGAATTGCTCAGACTATGTTCACAAATTTTATTTTGCAAGTTTTATGCAGTGATCTAACATAATTCATGTTGTCTTCCAAGGCCTGTCTGAATTCTTCCCCTTGTGCCCTTAGTTAATTTACTGAAAACGAGAACCTGTTAAAAGCTCTTATTTCACTAATGTGAAATAATTAGGAAAAGAAAACCAAAATAAACAAATACTACTACCATCACAGTACCTTACTCGTAGAGAAGAACCTTGAAATTCTTTCAGTTCATTGTCATGAAACACAGATAATTCTTTAACTCATTCTTTTGAAGGTTCTTACACATTTTCCTTGAGATCTATGAACACAGAACAGAAGGTTAGATAATAAATTTGTATATGAAAGGGAATTCTTATTTATTCCTTTTAGTAAAGTGCTAGTAAATTATTGACCACATCACTATTGATGACTGGTTCACAGAATAATAGATGAACAGTACAAGCATAGTATATCATCTTTATTCATGTTTTTCCATTTTTCCACTAGTCTCATTTCCCTTGCTTTCCATTGGAAAGTACATAGTACACATTTAAAAAAAAATAATTCCCTCCACACTCCCTGAACTTTACCTAATCACTTATAAAAAATTAAGAATGCAATCTAAAATGCAGCCTTCTTTATAAGTTTACTAATTTATGGGCAGCTAAATATTAATTCTCTATATAATTTAACAGAAGACATTCATATTAGGAGTCTATTGCAAGTCAGTTGAAAACTAGAAGCATACAGTCATATATAGGAAGAATAGCAGTGCTGATTTGCCATGACCCCAGAAAACAAGGCTTAAAGTTCTGTAGGAAGAATATTCAATGATGTCTGCATTTTACAGGTATCAGCAACACAAAATGAAGAAGCAATATCTACCATGCAACTCATTATGACTGAAAGGCCTCCTCAGGAAAAGCACAGACATCACATCCCCTCCAGGAACAATGAGACTCTTAGTGGAATTGTTTGAAGAAACTCATAGGAGAAATATCTGCATGATACCTAACCAATGATTAAAACTGAAAGCTGAAGCTCACATGAGTGAATGCGATTCATTGTGCTACATCATTAACCTTTATGAGCAAAATTATTGCAAAATTCTGTGGGGAGTGGAAAGCAATTACTTAATGATGTACAAAAATATTCTAATAGATGTTTCAAAAAGTACTGTGCATAAAACTGTCTGCTAAAAGCCCTTGGATGGTACTAGCTGCCCAGCCCACGGCATACTTGTAAACTCTACGAGTTATTTTTTAATTTTTAGCTCTGTCTCAGTTACTGTTTAGCATTCCATGTTCATGCACTATCTACATTGTTAAATTACCCGCAACTCCAGAGCAGTCAGGCAGTACTCAAATTAAGCCAAAGTAATTAGTTTTCAATCACTGAATATTCACAGCTCAATTAAATTATTTACAGAGGTTTAGACAATTCTGCAGCAAAGACAAACATTTCTATTGACATTCCCCCAAACTGCAAAATAAATATAGCCTGTTGAGAAGATAAAACAGAACTTAGATATCTCTTCTATAGAGAAGCTTTTGCTGCCTGTCCTATTCCACTTTAGAGGTCAATTCTTTCAAGTTTGGTTATGCCTACTCATACCTTTATAATAAAACGGGTATTTTTAGGGTAATGAGATGAAAGGAGGAACAACCAAAAACCCCAAATCATCAATGCCTTTAAAGAGGATTGTTTTTTCCAATCTGTCATTTTGATGCTCATTAAACAACTTTGGTAGCAAAAATAAACTGCACATTTCACATGTACTATTGGAATAACTGATTAGTGCCACTAAATTCAATCTACAGAACAAGACAGAAAATAGAGAAATATTGTTCCATTGGGCTATATTTTTTTATTTTATTGTGTTGCCCAAACTCAAAGGAAAATAAGAAAAAAAAATTGGCAAAAGAGCAATAATAATGTCAATTCATGTATGCTGTTCTTCACTTTGTGTCTGCTGAAAAGCACAAGGGGACATCTAAGTGAGGTGTTCAGAACTGTTTAAAGCAGTATGAATGTCATGGTTTGACAGAGCAGAGTTTTACTTGAATTTTTTCCTGAGGCAAACAAAAATACTCGTTTCACACAAGTAAGAAGGTGCAGGAAACAGAGGAATCAGCCTTATTCCATTTCAAGTTCACCAGCAGAAGTTAGATGCAAATAAAGTAGCATATGATTGTTTTTGTTTTCTTGCTTTATGGACTTACATAATGTTGCCAGAGATCTCTTCTCATTAGAGAAAGGCAAGTACAGCTCAGTTCTTCAGAGCTGTATCAGGGTTGTAACCAGCCTGCAGAGGGTTACAGTGTAGAGATATCCAAATGAGCAGACACCTGAGCCCATCAGCGTGTGTGTATGAAGAGCAGTGGCACGCCAGGGTTTGTGTCCCGTTGTCCCCTGGTGTCATGCAGCATCCCAAGGGAGACATTCCTTGTTGTTTAGGTGTTTAATACAGGAATAGTTTTAAAACCATGTGCTGACCAACTGCTAACTGAGCAGTTATGAAAGAGGAGACAAAACCACACAGAATGAAGCAGGAGGCATTTTAAAGCTCTGGACCATCTGAGTGGACTCCCTGTGGAAAGCAAGGAATGCTGTGTCATACCAACCAGTTTGCCTTTGACAACACTTTAGATGCCAAAAATGAAGATGTACAATGGCATGATCAGCCTGGATAAATACTTACAGACTGAAATGAGGGTATAACCCCTATTCATAGAACTTATTACAATAGCTGTGCCCATGGAAATTTGTGTTTAATCTATGTCAGTCAGATCATCAGATGCACAGGGGGAAACTAACCTTTAGTCCCCATCTTACCCAGCCACACCATTAGGAGATGTATCAGTCAGACAAACTCAAAATCTGCCTTTGGTATTCATTGTGCTTTAATCAAGTGATAGCATAGGACCCTGATACAGAGTGTGATAGGTTATGCTCCAAAAGCACAGCAGCATCCATGCTGAAGGCTATCATATGTTAGCAGTAATATTAGTAGCCAAAAAGATAAGTAAGATAGTCCACAATCGGTGAACTGGAATTAAAGCTGTGTGGTTTTCTTCCCTTTTTCCTTTATGACAACAATCTCATCTCTTTGAAAGAAGGTTTGTTATTCCTTTGCTGCTGTACCTTTCTGCTAATGCAGGGAGTCTGTGGCACAGCAGAAACTTCCCCACTGCCCCACAGCATCAAATTAGACCAAGGTTTTCTATCCATTTCTTCTCTTTTCAGGCATTTAGGTGAAAAGTGCATAGACAAAATGATGGCAAATCTTTGCTTTCTGAAAATATCTAAGCTGTCCTGAGAACATTTTGGACTGCTTTATTTTAGCACCAGCTGAGGAGAAAGTCCTTAATATTTCTGCATGTAGGAACTAGATGATTGGTAAGAAGCCCTTTCCACTCTTTGATCATGTGTGAAACAAAAATCTCCGCTATTTTAGAAGAACATATTCTCAATATTTGACAGAATGGAATTTAGTTCTATTTCTTGTTAAGAAACAAAATATCTCAGAAAATAGATATATGGAATATATCAGGTCAGACTCAATAAGAACAATTACCTGGTGTTAAAAGCACAGCCCCAAAACGCTGGCAAACAAAAACCAAATTCTACAGCCATCAATCATGGTTGAACATACGATATATTGCTTTACACAGTTTAAGATTTAGTCTCAAAATGACAGTTACTTCTGACGTAAAGGATGTGAAGAAAATTAAAGGGAGTTTTGTGTTATTGAGTAAAGAATTCTTATTATCTGAGCACTCGGTATTAAAAAAAAAGGAACCAGAAGTACAGAAAACAAATGCCCAGATAATAGCAGATGTATATGCCTGTATACACAATAGAGAAAGAAGTAAGACAGTAATGAGGTCAACAGGTTATTATAGACTAAAGGTTACTTTGAAATCTTTTGTTTAAAATACATATCAAAGAATTTGTTTGGGGACAACAATGAACATCTGTTCCCTGAACAGGGAACAAATATGAACATCCATCTGCTCAACATAAACAGAAAATAGTCCCAAAGTAAGAATCTCCTTTATAGAGAGAAAGTGTGGGTAGACTTATGGCAATTATGCTAGGTTTGCTACTTGCAGAAAGCATCCAAAATATGCCTTTTGGTGGAAAGGGAAAGAGAGAGAGAAAAGAGAGCAGACTCTATGCAATGCACTGAAGAGATTGCTCCTTTTCAGCACTAGTCCTACTTCAGGATATATGTAGATCCAAAATCACTGCGGGGAACTTGAATGCATGTTCTTTCATCCCTCAGGCATTTAGCACTACATCCTACCTAACTGTACTCTACTGTAGCTAGAATCTCTTGCTGTCACAGTTTACTGACTCTGCCAAGACTGTTTGTAATCTGCTAGTCAAAGCACAGCAGCTCTTGTACCAGCAACAAAACTGTTGCTTTTACTGACATGTGTGTCAACAGCAGAAACGACATCTCTTTAAGACTAAAAGCCACGTTCTCCTCCTTTCTCTCTTAAATGAAATTAAATAAAGAACAGGTTTTGTTTTTCTTGTAGTAAGACCAAGAGTTTATTTACAAGGGAAGTAAAATGGAGCAGATGACACAAATGGAAGCTACAGATTTGGGGGAATTAAAGCATCATTGCCCTTTCAGGCTGGACCAGGGAAATAACTTTTTATAATATTCAGTGTCTGGTCTTTCACAGAATTTAAAAGAGGAGGTACAAGTCATCTCTTTTCCAGCTGCAGTCACAACAGCGTATTCCAACATCATATTGTTGACTCACATATACACCAGGTCACATAGTTTGAAGACCCAAAATTCTTCTGAGGCTCAGTTTGAAGTTCTTTTTTATTTATTTATATTTTTTTTCTGTTTCAAAAGCTCTGGTTAAAATTCAAGGCTAAGAAACACAAGCTATTTCAGTAATTTAATGGATGAAGACAGAACCATTTACTCTGGGACTCAGTGGGCGCATTAATGTACAGCATATTTTGCAGTTAATTAACCTCAGGGAGAGATGAGAGAAAATGACCCAGCAGCACAGATTTGACTTTTACTTATTTTTGCCTTGGTGCATTCCCTCACTTCTGTTTTCTCTTCCTTGCCCACCACCATATGCTGCCATTTTTCACTACCAATTCATTGTAAACAGCTAACCAAAGGAAATGAAGAAAATGGCACAGAAATATAGTAGTTAGCACCTCTCAGGGAATAATTATAAAGGTGTTATTTCTGCTCTTATTCTGATAAAAAAAAAAAACAACCCAAAAAACCAAATAAACAACACCCTCCTTCTTTTGTTTCAGGGTGAAAAGTGCTGCTCCTGCATTGGTGCTCCTGCTCCTACAACAGTGGTTTCTTGTGACTGGCAATGCTAATGTGTTAATTACCACTCATACAGGCAGTTAAAGGTCAACATGCTGGAACATTCACTGGCTCAGGCTTAATTGAAAAGAAATAATTTCAACAGAAGATCTAAAAAAATAGATTAGGTGTTTTCATAAATAAGCATTGAAGTATTCATGAGTAATTAAATGTGAGCATGGATATGATGAAGACAACACATCTACAAGCAGCTGATAAGCAAGAACTAGCATAATGGGTATATTCCAAAAAGTGAACTTCTGCTTTCATCCTTCAAAGGGCCTGAAGATTTCTGTTCTTTTTTTACTCTTGTGTGTCCCTTATTAAGAATGCACCTCAGGGCAAATAATGTATTCCCAGGGAAAGAAAATTATCATACAGAAAACATTACTTCAGGGAATAAAGCAAAATGTGAACTAAGGCCAGTGTATAGAACCTTTTAATTTACAAATAGTAAGTGCACATCACTTATTTTCAAAGACCAGTGAAGGAGAACAATTATCAGGCTTTTTTTAATATTGAAGTGTTCTGTTCTGCTTATTAAAATTCCTACCAGCTTCTAAAATCCTGCATTTGCCATTAATAGAAAGAGAGAAAGAAAGAGAAAGAGAGAAAAAAGAAAGAAAGAAAGAAAGAAAGAAAGAGAAAGGCATCAGCTAGAGGCATTTGCTAACTATTACCTTTTATGTTCTGGGATCTGTAATATGAGCAAAACCAAGTATCTTGTGCCTGTTTGTGCATTTTTGGGAAGTAGGACCTCAGCTGGGCTATCACCACTTGCTGCAGCCTCCAGTCATTAATCAACCAATCACAGCTTTTTTACTCTCATCATTTTGTACAACGATATGAAGAGCAAAAATCATGGACTCATCCAGATTGGAAAAGACCTTTAGGATCATTAAGTCCAGCCATACACCCAACACTGCCAATTCCACCCCTGAACCATCTCCCCAAGTGCCACAGCTATGTGTCTTTTTAACAGCCCTTCCAGGGCTGGTGACTCTACCACTTCCCTGGGCCACCAGTTTTTGTGGGGAAATATTTTCTAATATTCAATCTGAGGCTCCTGTGGCAGAACTTGAGGCCGTTTCCTCTGGCTTTGTCCTGCTGCTTGTTAGCACGTAAAAGCTTTTGAACAAAGATTTTAAACAAATTGGACCATGAAACGAACGAACAAACAAACAAACAATGAATGAATGAATGAATGAATGAAATAAAAACACCCTAGATGGAGGCACTCAAGAAGAGCCTTGACAGACATTCAGGACGTGCAGAAGAATATGTGCTAGCTCATAAAAGGCTAAAAGCCTGTTAGCTAGAAGAGATAGATACAGCATTTTCATAAATAGCACGGTCTTTGTTAAAAAAATTTCCATACAGGCCTAGTTCATAGATTATTTTTAAATACATTTTCGAAAGGGTTTATTTAGGAGAAATAGAACAGGCAAGAGCCCAGATGGGAAACTGATGCAGAATATATATCTACAAATTTATCTTAGAAAATCAAGTTCAATAGCTTTCACTTTGCCTGAAGCCTTCATTTCCTTTTGTCTCTGACTACTGACCCTCCCCTCACAACCAGAAAAAGGGAAAAAAATAACTGTATTTCCTTTCATGTATTTTGCTAAGTAAGAGTTCCAAACACCTAAAGGAAGTTCTTTGGCTTGCTCCCCAGTAAACATGTCTTTTAGCTGTAAAGGCTTAAAATCTTGCTTTTTCCTACAGCTATGCTTTACAAGAGAGAGAGTATTTGCTTGAGGTTTCCCTTCTCTGTTTCATTAAAGCTTCCTCTTCCAGGATCCAGCTCTAACCAGCAAGTAACCTTTTATGATCCAGATGCTCACTATCTGCTGTGCAGTCTTCTAGGCAACAACTAAAAAGGGTCCACCACTGAGTTATGAAAGAAAGCTTTTATAGACCTTGACTCCCCTTAAAGAAACCTGCTTCACCCTGAAAACCTGTAAAAGAAATCAGGTGACATTTTACTCTCCATGAATGTTTTCCTATAGGAACAGAATGAGAGCAGCTGTTGTAGGAGACACTGCCAGTCTTCAGCAGGATTTAATTATTATGGCAGATGTTACCAGGTAACGCTATCTAACATGTGTCTGCTCAGCCACTCATGGGCTGACTTGTGCCCTGTGTCTACTAGAAGCCATATAGACACATACATATGGCACACAGCCACTAGAGACGCCTTTTTATCACAGACTATTGGCCAGTTCAGGGCTGTATTATCCATAGTCATAGGGCTGCTAGCTACTGAGAGAATAAACAGAAAAAGGTTCTTTCTGCTTGCCTCCTTTCCTCTCCAAAACAGCAAAAAACTGAAGAGTGCTAACAAAAAGAAAAATCCATTCCCCATTGTCTCTCATAATTACTTTTGTTGTGAGTGAGACTTAAGGATGTTGATAGATAATTTCAATTGTGCAGGGTTTGGGGTAGGGAATGCTATACAAGCAGAATAAGGGTTTAATCTCTATAACTGGAAGGGGTTTTTGTTTTGTTTTGTTTTGTTTTGTTTTAGCTAAATGACAAGACTCTTGAAAGAGAAGATTGTTGCTGTACCTTTGTGGCAGTAGCGGTGGCTGGGAAAAGAAAACAGGCAGTGCTTTGAAAATACACAAATGTCACATTACTTAACTCTCCCACAGAAACCTATGCTTCTAGGTTGTGTGTGTTTTTCAGGCCTGAAGGAAGGATAATCATCTTAATATTTTGCATCACTGTTGTCACTGGGGACACGTGCCTGTGCCAGGCTGGGATGATTTCATCATGGACTGCTCTCAGGTTTCCAGGATTTATATGTGCTGACTTTGCATTTTCAAAAATGGAGGAAAGCATTGATCAGTGAAGGCAGAGTTATGCAACGGTGAATGAATTAGCCTATAAATTTGCATGTGTATTTTCTGCTGAAATGGACTACTACAAACAAAGTTTTGGGTATTGTTTGGAGCATATGAAAGCTTCTGCATCTTGGCATTGATATCTCTGTTTAAGATAGCTTCTACTACTTATTCCTGATTAAAATAAGCTTGTTAAAAAGGCTGTGAACAGTGTAATAGCATACAGGTGATATGAAGCGCTATTGTTTGTTCAAATCCTCTTATTGTAATTTGGAGGCTGAATATATACCTAAATCTATTTTCCATGTTTTAGCAAAATTCTTCCCCCCAAGAAATGTTCCTTTCTTTAGTGTTTATATCAAATGTGGTCCTTCTAATATAAATTTAGCCCAGTGCTTTAGTGATAAAGAAATAAGTAGCTGAACATATTTCTAATTTTTTTATCTTATTTGAAATACAACATATTACATCAATTAACTGCACCTCATATATTTCCTCATCAACAGGTGCAAAAAGCACAGTCGTACTCTAGCAAACTTATAGAGTATAACACTTATTCCTTGATCTTGTAGGGTCAGCAGTTGCAGGTGTTTCTCTTTAGTGTGTCACTGCCTAGGTCTTAAAGCTGAAGTCTAAGGAATGGAAATCAACTCCCTAGAGACACCAACAACTAATAATAGTTCCCTGATAACTAATGAGTTATTTACAGGAAATACAGGGAGCACGGTGATCTTTTCCTCAAGTAAGGATCAAGGGCAGCTTGATTAAGCTATAGTAGTTGGAAAAGCTGGTAGGAGTGGACAAACTAAACTTAGGGCTAGCTTTACCTTCATTGCATGTGTTTAATTTGTGACATAAAAGTTTATTTGGAGTCCTGGTTCATACTTTAAATCTTAGACTTGTTCTTGAACACCCATATCTGCTGAATCTTAATGTAATGAAGGTCTTAGCCCTAGCATGTTCAGGTCTTGAACAAAAAAATGTATATATATTTTTTACCTCCCCACTCAACTAATAGAACACATCTGCTCACCATAGGGCATAATGATAATATGGCTAATTCAATAGATGATAGAGTGTCATCTAAGCAATAAACCATGCTGCAGGCTCTCAGCATTGCACTGCCTCATATGCCCTGCAGGCAAAGATAACCTCTTTGTCCAAGAGCTTTGGTGAAGATGTTTTCCTTTTCTGCTTCCCTTTCTTATAACGCGTCATCAAATTCTGAAATGATACAATTAGCAGTAGTTATAGGTGGGCTGGAAGAATGAAGAGAGGTTTTTAGATGATTGTCTTAAAATTTGCTTTTCTAAATGACAACAGATTGACAGATTTGCCTCGTACAAAGAAGAATACAGAACAACTCTATCAGTACAGTCACACTCCTTTCTAGAAACAGTTTCCTTCAATATTTTAGGAGGCTGATAGAAATAAAAAGAATAAAATAAACAGACCAATGAAAAATTCCTTTTCTTCTAGTAATATTTATAATAGAGAGAGAATGGAAATAGCCATTATGACAATTATTTTTATTAACATTATCACCATGCATGGTGAGTGTAATATAAATATCACTAAGGCAAATATCTAAGTTTTCCATCTGGTCAGCTGAACAGGACTGCTTGTGCAATTTTTAAAATTATGCTCATAGTTTAGGAGTTTTAAAATGTATTTTCAAACCTTAGAGGTAGACTGATGCTTGAGCACTGAATGACAATTGCTGACTGTTGTCTGTTTTTTTCTCTCCAAGAGACATATAATACTCTCTTCACATAAAAACAGCAATAGAGAGATTTATAGCAACATATACACCTATCTTTTAATATTTTCAGTGAAATTTTTTCATGTGATTATTGAACATATATATATATATGTATATATAAATGTCTATTCCTAAATAGAAGGTGACACACAGCATCCTGACACCCTGTCTTTGACCAGAATCAGTAGTGCAGACAGAACCCCACACAAATTATTCATGTAAGGTATGATTCTCTCAAATCCCTTTATCCTTGGTGGAGCCAAGGGGTTGCACAACTCTTGACTGCATTCAAAAGGCATTTTCAGGATTGACTGTTGCTGCAATATGCCCCAGACACCAAGTGTCCCTGGAAGTCCACCAGAACCATAACATCATTCATGGTCCTGTATCTGCTATCAGCAATTGGGTAAGCTGCTGTACGCTCATCATTCCTACTGCCTCAATGAAGCTTTGCGTTATGATTTGGGTTGTCAGATTCTATTACTGTTCAGTCCACAGAAGGCCATGTGTTTTAACATTTTTTTGCACTGTGTAAGAAATTCATGGATGTGGTGGGCACAGGATGGTTAGAAAATTCATTCTTATTTCAAAATCTAGTACTGATTCCTTCCTGACATCTCACTTACGTGTATTCTGAGTTCTTAGTACAAGGCCTGAGGCAGTTAAAAGCTCTGTAGTCATGTTCATTACTTCATACAAACTGTTAGAACATTTGAAGGTGAGTGGTTCACTCTGTGGTTTTGTTATCCTGCCGGATGTATATCATCCTGCTCTAAGCCCTCTCTTGTAATTAAAAAAAAAAAAAAAAAAAAAAGCAGCAACATGTTCCTGTGGCAAAACAGTGCTCTGGTCTTTTTATGGACAAGTTCATTACTGGATGTAATATTCACGTAGATTCAGAGAATGTCTTTTCAGCTGCTAAGCCCTTAAAACACAGCTTATACTCTCAAAATGTTCATTTAAAGAGTAAAGATCATGAATACACTGTCTGTCACTATAAACTTTTCACTGAATGACATTAACAGAGATCATGTTATTCTTAAGTGATTTGGTAAAAACCGCAACCTTTTCTCAACAGCTTTCTCGTGATTATCACAGGTTTGATAGGTAAGAAAATATACACTTTAAATTTATTCAATTGCAGAATAAGTACATAGCTATCAAAAAACTGGGAATAGGGGTTTTATTTATGAATAAGTGGAAGGGAGCTTGAGAGCCTCTATAAATTCTCCATTTTCCAGAGTCATGATCCAGTATTTGGCATGTTACATATATATACCTACATGCTACAGAAAGACCTCATTGAAAAAAATTTTATCTAATTCAATTGACATTGAGTTGAATTACTCAGATGCCTAGATTTTGCTAGAAAAGGAAAAGGGGCCTTTCGGTGCTATGAAGCACCTTTTTGGGAGGAAAATATTCTAGCCAGAATAGTTTGCAGACTACTGGTTTGGATTTTGTGTGGGAAGAAGGGCTATAACTTCGATAATTACAGTCAGACTTCAAAAAGCAGAGAGTCGGATGAAAAATCTGGAAAGTACTACACTGAGCAGTGACCATGTAATTGTCAATAAAATAACTCAGATCGAAGCTGCTTCCTAGCCAGAGACCTTGTGTTACACAAGTGGCTGCTTTATTGGTATGAGGCATATAAAGCTTTGAGGTTTCAAGATACAGCCTGTCCTTTGCTGCCTCTCAGTGAGCTGATGTTTACCTCTTTCCAGCATGTTGCCATACAGGATGACAGGAGAGAGGTCTCCTAGATCTGAAAATCTCTTAGATCTGAAATAAGTCCCTGGCTCACACAAGAAACAGACATGTTTCAAGGTTTTTCAGGTCAGATAAACCTACCTAACTATTCTCTTGAACAGTATAGTCCTTTAGAAGTAGTTTTAAATCAACTATGTGACAAATAAATAGACCTTACATACTTAGGAAACCCCAAGACAGACTTTTTCATTTACAAATAGGTATTTGACATATAGTAGCTGCACACTCAAATCTAATTAAAGGATTATTTGACTTACTAATTGCCTTGGTACCTAGTTTAAGAATTCCTGACACAGCTCTCCAGAAGTAAACAAGGTCAATATTTTATAGAGCTGTTGGATTTGAGCTGCTTCACAGTGAATTACAATATTTGCAATACATGAAAATGCCTCCTGTAGGGTTCCCTAGACTCCATAAAATCAGCAGTTATGATGAATTCCAAGGCTCTCAAGAAACTGCTAAAAGGACTTGAATGGATTCTGAATGATATCAAGCATTCAGAAAACTGACTTACCAGCAAATATGGTTTAATGACATAATGTGTATTGGAGAACAGCTAAAGTCTAGACTAGCCTTGGAATATTTATTTATTTATTTATTGAAATTTAGTGGTGCCAGCTCATGACACAAAGATGTAGTTATAGCTGTTAAGCCACCATGGACTGGATTGTTCTGTTTTCACGGCTTTTGGTCCCAAGGCCAAGAAGAACCAGCTGACACCCAGTCACAAATTTTAAGGAGCAGTCCCTTCTGAAATAAATCAGTCTTGAGGAATGCTATCTAGAGCATGTTGCAGGGGATCAGAGAACAGACTTGTAAGTGAAGTGGATAACGAGGGGTTCAGGTTTGGGCTTGATTCATAGATCTCTTCTGTTTCACTGTCTGCCCAGGCTCTTTGGCATACATTGCTAGCCACTAAACAAACTCCATTGAGTCCTTGGCTGTCTGGTATTCTGAAACCACTCTCTGATGTCTTGGCTTCCCAGAGTCCTGTCTAGACTCTTCTCAGCCCAGGTTTCCTGGGTAACAGGGAAGTCAGGAAAGTGAAGCACAAGGACAGCCACAGTATTTTGAGGAAGTGGTTCTACAGATTTCTGAAAACTAAGTTTAGTGGACTGTTTAACTTCATTTGACCTCACAGCTACTGTGAGTCCGAAGTCAGCCACAATTTCTGTCAAGGCACTCTTGTCTTCTATTTTCCCTCTAGTTTTGTGTACATAGGGCACTTAAAGGTAGTAAGGGATTACTGCCATCTTTTTCTTCACACTGCTTGCTCCATTCAACACTTTTATTTGGAATGCAGACCAGTAAGGTAGAATGGATAACCTCAGAATGTAGCACTAATGGCTGCACTGTGTGTCCTGCTCTGAACTGGAATAGAGTTAATCTTCTTCTTAGTAGCTGGTAAAGGCATCTGGTTTTAGACTGAGTATGAGAATAATGATAATAAAACACTGGTTGGTTGTTGTTTAAGTAGAGCTTACCCCAAGGCAAGAACTTTTCAGTTTTCCTTGCTCTGCCTGCAAGGAGGTGCTCAAGAGAGCACAATCAGGACAGATACCTGAACAGGCCAGAGGAATATTCCATACCATAGAGCATCACACTCTGTGTAAATGGTAAAGTTGGCTGGGAGACGTGGATCATTGCTGAGGAATGGGTTGGGAATTGGAACATTAGAAGTGGGCAGTTTTACTGTGCATCACTTGCTTCTCTTGTGTATTATTATTATTATTATTATTATTATTATTATTATTATTATTATTA
>JAHLSL010000019.1:6771748-6868997 GCA_025920805.1 Petroica traversi
TATTATTATTATTATTATTATTATTATTATTATTATTATTATTATTATTATTATTATTATTATTATTAAATTATTAAACAGTGATTATCTCAGCATGCAAGTTTTTTCAATTCTCCTCCTCATCCCACCAGCAGGGTTAGGAGGATGGCTGTGTGGTACTTACTTGCTGGCTGGGGTTAAACCACAATAGTCCTTTTCCCAGAGTTCTCTCCAGAGTTTCAGAGTTCCAGTCCCAGAACTCTATCCTGGCCAAAACCAGGACTCTGTGATTATAATTTAATGACATAGGAAGCCTTGGACCTCAAGGAAACAGGTACTTGGAACACCTTAGAGAAATAATATATGAATCCAAAATATAAAACATTATGACATTGTGGAACATAAAAGGGAGTTTGCAGCCTGATAAAGACATATTTTGTTCTGTCAAATTTCAGTGCACAAAACAAAGGATCATGTTAGACTAGCCATTAACTTTATCTGATCAATATCTTTACATGGAGGGAGCTGCAAATATCTTCTTGCCCAGTCTAACACACTGATGCTATTGACATATTCCAGAATTATATCATTCTTCAGTGAAATTACTCCAGTAATTTTTGAGCAGATGCATTTGATCTCGATGCAAATCTACCTCAGGTTTTCCTTTGCTGCTGATGGCTTGCAATCACTTCCATATGGTATGAGATTAAAATGGGCTGCTCAAGGGAATGAAAATAAGAGATATGGCAATTATGTCCAATAATGAATGTTTAAAGAAGATAAATCAAGATATCCTCTGTAGTCATTTACCGTTGAACAAAGGAAGGTCAAATGTGTTGTGCTTAGTTTTTAGGTACAGCTTAGTGGAAAGCCAGAGTCATCCCAAGATTCACAGAGAGGTTTTCTCTATATGTGATGCTCGAGGAAAAAAAAAGAAAATAAGTACACTGCACAGACAACTACAAAACTCAGCAGAAAAAACAAAGTAGAGGTCAAGTTTATTGCCTGACTGTTCTTTCAAAGTCACTTGTGAGACAAACATCGGCTACAAACAATATACAGAAAATCTCACATTTCTGTGTAAAGGTATCTCTGAAGCTGGATCATTGCAGCAAAAATTAGGATAGGAATTGTATCTATTTCCTCTGCCATCAGCCTGATAATTTCTAAGAAAAACCATTTAGACAGCTGGGGTGATGATTTCCGACAGAGCTCATCTGATACTGCTTCAAGAATAGTCTGGAGGCTTCTGTTTTTGGATTTATATCAGTAAATCTCATCTTGAAGTTTGTTATCTAAGTCAAGCTGACGCATTGCTCATGAAACCAAACATCAAATAAGAACAGAGAAAAAAACCACACATTTGATTGATCCGTGCACTGGTTTATTTTTTAGTGTATGAATTATTCAGATTCACTTCCCTTCTCTGACCCTTTTGAACTGAGTTTCTCCTTGTACAAGAAAGATCCTGATGACAAGATAATTGAGTATTCCCGGATGGGTCTCTCTGAGTCCCTTTTGTGAAAATTGTTCTGGTTTGCATAAATGAATGAGAGCTTTATCCTGTAGCATCATAACTTTTCAAGTGTTATGCTGTGGTTGTTTGTCCTCATTGCCTCCACAGACATGCACAGCATAACTTTCTCTCTGGGTTTCATTGCAAACACAGGTGTAGCCTTCCAACACATGAGTCAGGTCCTTTGTGTGGAACTAAGCCACTGGACACCTGATGTGAAATCCAGCACCACCTACCATTTCAACACCTAGATTAGCTGACAAGTCTGCCAGACTGGTTGCTCATGGCAATCACCTGGCATAGAAAAAAAAATTGAGCTTTCAGTGTTCATTATAAAATCACCCTTGGGGAATGATCCCATTGAAAAGCATTATTTTTTATAAAGAAAAACACTTTTATGTTTCCCCCCCTTTACAAATGGTAGGTGATTTCCGCCTTTAAGCCAACAGTCCTTCTAAAAGAGGAATTAAATGTAAAGGATTGTGGCATGTGAAGGTTGAAAATTAATGAAGGATTTAAGGAATTCTTCAGCTGTGTGTTTCAAATAGAGTAGCTGTGAGAATGTCAAAGAAAAAGCATATGTGCCTCAAGTGCTCGAAGACATTTAAAAGTTTAACTGGACTATTAATCTAGGCCATCATCTGCGACAGC
The DNA here is from genome assembly GCA_025920805.1 of Petroica traversi. Taxonomy (NCBI): domain Eukaryota; kingdom Metazoa; phylum Chordata; class Aves; order Passeriformes; family Petroicidae; genus Petroica; species Petroica traversi. The sequence goes on from JAHLSL010000019.1 coordinate 6,773,895, forward strand.
CTCAAATTGCTATTAATTCCATTGAATTTCACCTTTGAAATGATTAAATTTTTAGGCAGACCAGAGAGGAAAGAAAGCAAGGTTTTTATATGTAGCATTAGGTCTGTGAAAGGACTGATAGTGTAGATAAGGCAAAACGCTGATGTAAGTTTTAACATTTGGAACCAAAGTGGGCTTCATTTACCAGAAACAGGCAAAGCACAGGTTTAATGATGCATATAAACAATGCATCAATCATGATCAGTACTGAAAGCCAGTAAACCTTAGGGGAAAGTGAAGTGACATGCACTGAAAGTGATGTTTAATCTGCAGAGAGAGATGTTAATGTTTGATCTGTCATAACGTTATAAACTGTGGTTCATTTTTATTAAGAGATCCTCTGTGAAATAGAGCACTTCAGTAAAATGCAATTTGTTGTTTCATTAGTGTTGATATGGCTGTCCTTTCTTCAGTACCCAATAGACTGAGAGGAGGCAAAAGAATTGCTGGTGGTAGAAAGGAAAAGGGCAGTGGAAAGAAATAAATTTCAAAATATCCATGTTAACTTTCATATAGAAAAAATCTTGAGTCTCTAGGTCCTCATCAGGCATGACTGATGCTGTGCTGGTTGTCACAGAGTAAGCACAAAGCTGGTAAGCAGAAGACAAAGCAAATACCAAGCACATATCATCCTGAGTATAAGTTGTAAGTTATGGCAGACTTTTTAAAATAATTATATCTGCCTAAAGATCATTTTCTTACAAGGTTTGCTTCTTTAGGTTTCAAATATACAAAGCAAACAAACAAAAAAGTACCCTCCTGAACCTTCTATTCCAAGTCTTCTGTGTTTTATATTTGATATCTGTGATGATATTTTATTGTTGGTACTTGTCTTTCTTAATATGGGAAGGGCTATGCATTTGTAAATGTTGCATGAGATAAGAAGAAAATTGATGGTTTGCTGGACTTTCTTATTCAAGAAACAATATCTCAGAATCAACTGTATTATTCCAAGAAGGATAACCCCGAATTATGAACCAAGTAGATATGAAAATGAACAATTGTACATGAAAAACACCTGATGTTTCCAGTCTCCAGAAATTGCAGGTAGTTCAAAGGCCAATAATATAAAACCAGGATGTGTACAAAATTTTTACTGCTAGTCAAACATATAATGCATGCAAAATTCATTTCAAAGAAGTGAATCAGTGTACCTGGAAAAGGATATGAGTATCATCTTTTCCAAGATGATAAATAAAGTCAGTAGAAAAGCCACTGAAGGGGGCCTGTGGCTGACTGAGCCTGCAGCATGGCTCTCAGGGCCAAGCTTTTCAGGGTACTTAGGCACCTAAAGATGCAAAGAGGTGCCTAATGGTTAAAACTTTGCCAACTTCTTATCTGCATCTTTAGGTGCCTAAACACCTTTAAAAATGCATCTGTAGCTCCTAGGGATACAAGCCATGCCAGGATTTCGAGCCACTTGTTAATGAATCACCATTAGGAGCCAGTTGGAAGCACTTGCATGCTTGCTTGGTTTATTTTAGATGTTGGGTCTGCAGTTCCAGCCAAATAAAGGATTAGGTTTGGAATAGAAACACTGAAGACTTAAAAAGGTATTTTTCATAAGATTTTCTGTGTGGTACAATGATTCAAGGAGATGTCCCAAACAGTTAACATGCTTGCATTCTGAAATTATGTTCCATTTCCCAAGGGACAGCCTTATCAGCTTATCAGGTATTATGGAAACAGATTATTCCAGCCTCTTTCAAACCTGTTTCCACTTTGTATAAATAATTAATTGTTCCCTGAAGCAGGACCTTGAACTAACTCTCCAACTTCCTAGGTGTATTCCCAGCAGCTGAATTTGCTTTACCTTATACAAATAATGAATACATCAACCATTACTGTATATTTTAGTATATATTTAGTATGTTTTAGGCAAGTCTCTTAGCAGAGGATATGCTTGCAAAAAATTTTTGATATTTTTGGCCAAAAGCCAAGATTTTGCAAATTTTCTGGTTGTACTTAAGCTACAGCTAGAAGACCTGCTGCTTCTCACAAGGAACCAAAGCAATGGGGACTTATCTGAAGATTCAAAAATTAGTCCATTTAAATTAGCAGTAGTTTTAGGTTCAGAATTCCATTTTAAAACTAGAAATATTGCAGGCATATTTCTCATTTTAGTAACAATGTTTTTTATTGTTTTATATACAAACCTCTGTTTTTCTGCTTAATTCATAATTATTTATTGTCTGTTTTGTTTTGTTGAACGTCTTCCTTCTGCCAAAGCTGTAAACTAAATTTAAAAATGGTCATAAACCTTTGACTATTTTTTGCATCAGGAATCCTGACTGTGAGTCAGTTTTTCAGAGGCTTGTTACTCGTGTCATTAGAGAAAAAAAATGTTCTGCCCTTACTGAAAACAAAATGGAAATGCTTATGAATAATAGACATTAGTCCTACAAGGAAGCAAGGAGTCTGTAGGCTCTGTCTCTGTTAGCTCCAAATGAGATAATCTACTAAAATTTATGTCTGAAGTCATTACAGGAAACCATGTCTGGTCCAAAGGCTGTATCTTAGACTAAAAGCACATAATATAGATGAGAGAAGTCATTGTAACTGAAATAATGTGGTTGTAAGATCTGATTTTTTCATGATCAATCAGCACTAACGTAATTCTTCCCCCCAACCTCGAATACAGGATAGCTTTTCGATATTTCAAAGTTACTGTGTTTTATAACACTGCAGGTTAGTGACAATAGCATGCTCTGGATGATCATTGAGTTAGTAAATGACTTATAGGTTTCAATACCTTGCTTGTATGCAGTTTGTTGCTGAGCAGAAGCCACAGCAGCCCAGACTAATCAGTAAGGTTATGACTGCTCAGCTAAAAAGAATTGTGCAGGATCATTCCTGAGTTTTGAGATGAAGTCTTACAAACTAGTTTGTACTTGCACTGTGTTTAGAGATAATCCCTCCTAGAGAAGGTTGTTTTGGAGAGGAAAAGAAACAGAACAGTTCAAAATGGAGAAGGGAAATGACGTAATGGACAAGAGATACTGATGTTTCTTAGCTCGTCATCCTTTCCTGGAGTTAGATGGCTAAGTCAGACATGCCTTTCTCATAGAAAACACTGAGGAGGATCACTTACACCTGGATATACCCACTAGTTAGTGTGGAAGCCACTTAAGAGATGGAAACATATTCAGTGTGTGTCCTCTGAACTGGTTCCCCCTGGTACCTAAACCACAAGCCTGAGGGGTTCTGCTAGGGTGACTAAAGTGCCTTTTTAAATTATCCCAACTGTACAGTCTTTGAGATAAAAAGTAAGTGTATGGTCAAGAAACCAACTTCTCTGATGGATACTTACAGGATTTTGGATGGCTGAATGGGATTTGGTGCAGTTGCCTCTGATGTGTTGGTGTTGCAAGTGATGCTTCACATCCCGTGGTGAGAGACCATTTACTCCTGAGGGTGCCTTCATCGTGGCACAGCTGGGTATGATGGACAGAGAGAAATGTACATCTGGTCATGTCTGAAAGTTTTGTTCCCATTTTGGGTCTACAGTTTGTCTATGGAGTCATGCTCCAGACACAAGATAAGCTTAGGAAGCAGCTAAGAGGCCTGGCGAAGGCATCAAAATTTCTACCTGGCTTTCTACCAGAAAGATAACACCCACAGCCACAGATCAGCTGCCTGAGACTGTTGAAAATGTCAACTAAGCAAAAATCTTGGACTTCAATTTCTAACATTGCAGTTACATTCCTAAATATATTTATGATTATACATCAGTCAGACATGCCCAAAGTATAAGAAATGTCTCTAAAAAAATAAGTCCTATCTGTGCACTGGGATTCATCACTTTCCTAGTCTAAATAATCCTTAGGGACAGATCCACAGCAGGTATAAATACCTCTTTTCTAAATAACTCATTTTCTCTCTCCTTTGTGCTTGGGAATCTTCTTTAGCTGACCGTCTCATCTCCTCCTGCTGGATAATCTTTTAATAGCCTCAGTCATTTTCTGTTTTCTTTTCTTTTATTTTTTTTTTTTCCTTAGCAAAACATATGTAATAAGTGAACTTTTATGATGTTCCTGACTGGCACTGGCTAAGTGCTCTCAACCACCATCCATTTAAAGGCAGGTTTTCATTCTGCCAAGCATTTTGCTGATATCTGTAATCATCAAGACTTTGTTTTCCCTATATTTAGCAGGAAATATTTTCTGTGCTTTTTTCACTTCTAAGCAGTTTGGGCCACATGTGCAGCTAAGAAGTTCACAAATCTTTAGTTGCTCAGACTGGGAAGTTAAGATATTTCCTACTGGAACAGGATCAATAGAGGTTTTAGGCACTTGCCAATGGCCTTTTAAGGAAATTATCTTAAACAGCCTTCTGGACAACGATCCTTTCAGAATGTAGTGGAGTTCAGGCACATTTAGAGGTCACCCACTCCTCCATTAATTCTACCTTGCTGAGAAAAATGCTGAGGGAGGTACAACATAGCAAATACCTTTTACTCCATCAATAATTTCCCTTTTTGCTGCCAGCATATATTGCTGCAATTAAGCCACAGTTGGATGCAAGAGTACAATTATGCACTCTGTATTACTGTAGAAAAGAAATAATTACTTCAAAATAAATGTAATTGAAATACCCTAGCAACCTGAGTGGTTTTAGATGCATACACTTTGAGACAATTTCAGATGAGCATTCTGCTGTCAGAACTCACCTTAGATATACTGCAATGTGAAATTAGGTATTGGGTCTTTCAAAGGTTAAGAACTGACTTTGACTGATAGGCTTAAGAAAAGTACATTTTTGAAAGCATATTATTTTTTTCCCTGCCACTCTTTTATCACTGGGATTTTCAGACTAACAATTGACCTACAGCCCTGTTCTCACAGAAATTTACAACTGGGCTGATTAGGGTTTCAAGTCCTCAAGAAAAGTTCTGTAGGTGGGGATAAAACCTCCCATTGTTCTCACAAGACTGGAGCAAATCTTTTCATTTCTCAGGACCTTGGTTTAAGGCAAGATTTCTAAGAAATGAGATTAAGTATTTTTTAACTTTTCTCACATTCCCTTGTTCTACAACAAAAATGTCTGTACTACAAGTTCTAAAGAAAGTATTTCAGCCCAGAAATGCATTGACTGAGTCTGTAGACTCCTTTTGTATCTCTCAGACCTCCAGTATGAAACACTTGAATGTGAAGAACTGTGTAACCTCTTCAGTTTAGAACAGTCTTGTACCTCCCAAATACAGCCTGAAAGACCTCATTTTGTGCAGAAGTTTTCCTGTGTTTTGCTGTTGCCATGCTGGAGGCCAGCTAAGAGGGGTCCCTGCTGATACACAACATTCCTCTGATGGTGGAATACAGAACAACAAGTAGGTTGTGTTTAAATTTTCATGGGATGTGAGTATAGTGCCCAGGTATCCCCCAAAGGAGGTAATAAAAGTAAATCGATATGCTAAAGACTTGCTCTTTTCTTAAAGATTTAAAATGATGGTAGGAAATCTAAAGTCTATATTCATCATCACTGTCTTTAGAGTGCTTGTTATGTTTGTTATTACTGCCCTAGTTGAAACAAATAAAACCTAAAGAACACACACACCACAAAAAGACAAACTTCCCTGTGTTTACCACTCAAAGGCTGTTTTGGATTGTCTGAGTGTTTATACATTAACCCAAATAACTGGAAAAGTCCCTGAGAGAATACCAGCTTCACAAAACTTGTATGGTTTTAATACAGTTGTTTCTGTAGGTTACTTAGTTTCAAAGTGACCCTGAGTTTTCAGAGGCACTGTTAGGAAAATCTTGTCACTCTCCATTGCTTGAGTGGTCATTTATGTTATTAGGGTAATAACTAGAATAGATTTACCACAATACAAACACTAGATTTGAGTAAGCTTCTGGGAAACCTCTGCAAATTCACAAAGTTAATGGCTTAACCTCACAATTCTCCAATGGAAAATAAATTTTAATGGTTTTATATACTCAATCCACTTTTCAAGATGTGAATTACGCCTAACTCCACACTACTTGACTCCTGTTAAGTGCTGAATTTAAACAAATAAAAAATTATTTTCCCACATGTTTCATAGAGCTATATTGACACAGTTTCCTCCTCTGTGAAAGAACAATAGAACATTATTCATCAGGTACTCAGAACAAAGAGGCTGGAAATTATAACATAAGAAGGGAAATAAAAGTGCCACTAAATATTTGTGAATAAAAGAACGATGTGGGGACACAGAAAATGCATATGACACTTAGCAGACTAAAAACAGGATTTGAGGATATTAACAAATTTAATATCTGGTTAAGGCCTGCAGGACAGGAGAAGAAGACAAATGCTTGGATTTCTCCTTTGAAAGTGTTGAAATTCTGCATGAACAGAAGCCTTTTGCACAGATGTGCTGGGCTGCAGAAGCCAAAATTTTGAATGCAGTCTCAAAAGATCTGTTACCTGCTTCGCAGCCAAAGCTCCTACAAGCTCTCATCAGCCCAAGGGTGGCAGTGTTTATCCTGCTGCAAGATGCCTCCAAGAATTTTGTGCAGCAGTATTTTGTTTTGGAGATTAAAGGACCAGTAGTGAGAAAAGTTTTCTTGGGAAGTTTTTAACAGGCTTTAGTATTATCCTGGACTTTAATTATTACTAAAAAACAGCCTGTGAAATTCTGGAAAGTAGTGATTACTGTACATGCTAGTAAAGCCATGATTTGTGGTAAGAATTAGCTCTGAGGCGATAGAGAGAAATTCTGATTTTGACATTCGGATTTGGTAGTAATGAAACAAGTCTGGATTTCAGCTCCTCGGCTGCAGCACAGAAGTGTTTCCCAGCCAATCAGTGCACAGGACACGCTTTTGTGGGTTTCTAATCTTGTTCCTTTTTTGCCTTGTTCTGACTTTGCTAAACAACGCACATTGTATTAGCAGAGCGATGCATATTGATGTTTCCTAGTAATACAGTGAAAAGGGAATACTGATCTCCTTGCTCCCATTATATGTTAACATTATCTCCCTTCAATGGATTACTTCGAGTTTATAGGCATGCCCCAGAGTGATTTGTAATCACCATCTTTAGCTTCTCTGTCCTTGCAAAGAAAATACTAAATAGTTCACTTGCATGTCTTTGCCATACACTGAAATGACATTAAATATAATGATGAGAGGCCGTATTCTGCTACCCCTTGTGTGCAAAATAATCCTGAGAATGATTGGAAGTCACAGTATTAATTTATATGTGTAGCAAAACAGAACACATCCAGCAAACAATGAGAAAATGTCTGAAAACCTATTCTCTTAAGCAGGAACTTCAAGCAGGGTGTTCCCCGTTCACCTCCTTCCTATAGCTCTGAAACATGTGCCACGTTTGGGTGTTAAGACCCTCATCTCCTTTGTCAGCTTAGGTGAAGGAGGCAGGTACTGATGTGTGGAAAGACATTATAGCTAAATGAGCCATATTTACCTGGAAAACAAAATCTCTGGAACCCTGTTGGAAGAGGCCACACTTGTAAGAAGGGCTTTATTTGGCTTCACACGGGGAAGAAGTTTCTGACTTTCATACACTGTGTTTTTCCCTAAAAGGAAAAGTCTATAAGAAAATTTGTAGGGTTGTCTTTCTGTTTTTCTTGACTTGCTCGGGCTGGTTATTGCTCATCCCTCGTTTTGGTGGGTTTGTGGGCATTGCATGATTACAGGTCCTGTTAGATGATAATTAGCAGTTTTGAGTTACATTTTTCTATCTCAGTCCAGACGTCTCACTTGCTTGATCCGTCACCTTAGTATTTCTTGCAGGGAAGAGAGCTTCCAAGGTCTGGGATTCATGGTACAAAGCATTAAGTTAGAGACTGAAAGAGATACTTTAATAAACTGCCACAGTCATGCTACAGAGCAGAAATCAGGATGTGCTGCTGAAAGGTTTGCTTTAATGTCTAGACTATAGATGTTTTTGCTGGATAGCACTTGCTCAGATATTGATTGTGGGGAGAAAAGTCTCTCTTTTCCAAGTCAGCTTTTATGTGGGAAACAGACAATGTGAGAGCATACTGGGTATTTGAAAATATGAAGTCCTGATAAGATAATACACCTCCACTTCTATTAATGTTGCTATTGAAACCCAGAAAACAGAAAGTGGCAATGAGTATAAGAAATGCTTCAGTTAATGTAAGGGGAGAGCCAAGAAGCAGTAGTATTATCCACTTTATTCTAGGGAATTTATGGTGAGAGCTGAATGCAGTATGTGACAGATTTCAAACAACCTAAGTCATTCAATGCACACTTATGCCCCTACCAGAGAAATATGTATGAAACAGTTTTATGACTGAATTTCAATAAGCAGGTGTAAACAATATTTCCAGTGGAAAGTTCTGATTAGTGGTTACCAGATGATTATGGTGGTCTTTGAACTTTCCTACTCAAGAGAATGCAGTGAAGTGCTTAGCACTGAAGTTTAATCATGATCCTTCTGTCTCACATATGTCATTCTTGTTCTGTATTGATTTTACGCAACTTTAGGAAGATTTTGAAGTAAAAAAAAAATATTTATTTCTGTCATTCTTCTCTGTAGCATATTTTTAAAGCCTTGTTAGGTATTCAACTACATATGTGTATATATATATGTAGACATGGGGATGGCATTATTTGCACCTTATTTCCTTACTTTGGAGATGTTTAAATGTATAAAAATCACAACATTTTAAAGGCAGAAGTAAATCACATTTCTGTACCATTTAATTTTCTGCCAGCGAAAGCATGAGAAATCAATGTCAGAAATAGCTAAGAAACATACCTAAAATACAAATTTCATCATATGATTTTTACCTGAACAGAGCGAGGCCATGAAGAGGGTGATTCGGTGCCGTGCTGCTCGTCGGGCAGGAGGTGCCGCTGTTGATCAGCGCTGCTGTTCCCTCCCGGCAGAGGGGCGATCCGCCCGCCGCCGCCTCAGCCCTCCTTTGCCCAACTTAAAAGATGCAGCCGCCTGGAACTTATTGCAGGATTTTAATTCAGTCACTTTACTGCTTAACAGTGACCTGCCGAACAGTTTAACCATGTAAATCTCCCCCCTTTTATGCAAATCAGAGAAAACAGCCAGAGAAAATAAGAGGTATAAAGCGATAAGTAAAATTTTGTTGTCTCTGATAAAGCATGGTGTGATCAGTGGAAAAAAAAAAAAAAGAACAGTATCAAAATATCATTTGGGGAAATCAGAGAAAAGGTGTTATAGAATATGTGAGATAAAGATTCAGATATTTGTTATGCAGATATATGTTATGTTCCTAGACTTATAAAGGTTTCTTTCTATTCAGTATAGATTTCATATGGAAAAAAAAAATCTTTCTTCCGCAGTAAAGTTCTGAGTTCTGTTAAAAATGTCTAGTACCTTTAGTGCCTGTGCTCAAAAAAAATATTAATAGAACAAGAACCTGCATCATGATTTTCCTTCCTCATGCTGTTCTCATTATGTAGGAAAATAACCCTTGAGATCAGTGCTAAAAGACTGCATGAAGGCAGCGTGGACATTTCTAGTGATAGCCTGAGTCAGGATTCACACTGCACTGGTGTGAATCCTTTTTTCTCTTGTTCTCTAAAGCTAACTTCACATTTAGCTAACTGCTCTGAGACTATTATATCCACTAGAAACTACAGGCTTTTTTTTCCCATGTGACCAAATGGATTCAAGGAGCATTGATTTTTGTCTGCAGGGAATTAGGATGTTGTTAAAGGGCTAGACCATAATTTGGGGTCTTACATGATAGGTTACCCAGATGATGGGTCCGGTTGTGTGCTACTTCCACCTCATGCTTGCAGGGTCTGTAGGGTCTTCCTCTTCCTCTTCCTCTCATCCACCTCACATCTCAGTCTTCCTGTCACAGAAACATTACTGAACTGGCTCAAGGCCTGCAATCACAAGCAATCATGTCCTTTTTCCCATTGTTTTTTCTTCTTTCTGCTATGAAGGGGAAAGAGTATAAGTGTTGTGGTTTTCTCACTCCCAGTGGGAGACAATACTGCAGTGTGAAGATATAAGAACTGTTCAACTAGATCAGAGCCAAGGGTCACCTTGCACAAGATCACATGTCCACCTGGCAGGGGCAGAGCAAAAAAGTTTTAGGAAAGAACATAAGTGTAAGGCAGGCTTTACTACAGCCATCATCATCTCATTTTGGGCCAGTCAGCTGTTCATGCTATGCCTAAGCAAATGACTGTCTTCTTTGTAGTTGCTACTTCTCTTAAATACAATTAATCTCAAATTCCTTTCTACTTTTGATTTTCAAAACATATTGCAGTAGTGGGTTATAGTCCACCATTTAATGGGATGATGTCCTCTTCTTTTTACACTTAATTCCTACTCATTCATTACCTGCCTCTTCCACACATCACTTTTCACAACTCTATAACCCTTTTCCATACTGCCTTCAAAGCTGGATTATCTACAAAGGAGTCCTGCTCCATGTTGACTCTGTGAACTGTTCAGGGCTCCTAATGTATGGAGTGGTCCCTGGCATGTACCAAAGGAGAAAAATAAAACCACAGCTTGGAATATCAAAACATCAATCTGCAAAAAATAGTGTATACATTGATTGCACATATTAAAACTCTTTGGCCCCAAAGTGTGATAATTCCTTATTTAGAGCAGAGAAAGAAGAAATGGCAGGTAAGTCAGGCTGCTTACCCAAAGTCCAAGTGTCAGAGGCGAGACAATTTGCAAGTTCTGAACCTGTAAAATAGCACTACCTGCCAGTGCTCCTCACCCTTCTGAAGGTACTTACTTTCCCTGCTGCGTGTCTTCATTACAAAATTTTAACACTCGGGTTTGGCATTTTGGGCAGCAGTAACAGAAATGCCCTGATTCCAATCCACAGGGTACTGGATGCCCATGAAGGAAATCCTGTTCAAGGTGACAAGGTTTATTCTTTCAGGTGCAAAAAGTTTAACAGCTTAGTTGCTGTGAGATCCCCAGGTTCTTAGCTGGACATCCACTGCAGAGGTTAGAAATGAGAAAAGGTGACATTTCAAGATGTTGCTTGTACTTGAGAAGCTTTAGTGCAAATTACCAAATATGAGACTTCTCCATCAGGAATCCTTGGAGATCATTGTTATTTTCTAAAGTGCTTTCAAGTACTTTCACAAAATACACTTACCTGAAATTTCTCTATGCAACTACTCCTTCTCTTTGCTCCTCACCTGTGTTTCCTGTGACCTGTACTTTCACTTCCCTGATTGATTTTCCATTTTTTCTTAAGAAATAATAAAACCTGTAAAACTGTTTCTTTTTCGTAGCCTTCTTTTTTTCAGAAGACTTTTTCAGTTCTGTGGCTTGAAAATTAGTTTTCCACTAGATTTCCTACTTCTGCTGTTCCACTTAGTCTCATGGTATTAAGCATAATCTATAGAATCTACATTGTGTTTTTGACTATTTTGTCTTGCCCACAAAACTCATGACTACATGTATATATACATAAACAGAACACACATATGTGCACAGAGGACATATGCAACCATACCAGTGGTTTCAGGATAAAAATCTTTCTGTATGAACTTTTGACTCAATGATTAAATTAGATTGCATTAGACAAAGGTGTTTAAAACCAAACACCCTTTTTTCGGGGGACAGTCCTTCTGAGAAAGAGCAGTAGCAAACCCTTACTTTCCCATTGCCTCTCAAAACAAGGTTTCAATAATCTTAATTAGAAGTTTAGGACCTTCAAAACATCAGAAAGCTGCAGAAAAAATGTCAGTAATATAACTGACATGCACTGTGTAGAAAGCTTTGACGTTCTAAGCCTTCATTCATTCCAAGTTACGCAAAACTAGGTCTGCCCTACCAATCTCCCATTCCTTTGCATATGGCTGAGGGAAAACCCCATATCATGGAGTGGACAAGATGGCCTTGATTAGCAAAGCATTTTTCATGACTGACTTAGTCATGCTGTTTTCAGCCTGCAGCTGGTGCAGAGCTGGTAAACTGAAGTGCAGAATACTGCAAGTTTGGTGGGGCAAGTTTGTTGTAATTTTTTATACCCTTGCTACTGCACGTGATTTGCTGTGAGAAGAGTGGCAAAAGGCATGCATTAAATATTGATGCTTTCTGCCTTTGAATATTATACAATTTTCATTATATTATTTCTCATCAATAATGAGATAATTGTCCTTAGAATTATACCACGACAAAATTAGAAGAATTAACACTTTATAACAACCCCTTCAGATTGAAAATGGCATTTTTGATATAGATTAACCTGGATTTTGGAAGCAGTTCACATAGGAATTCCCATCATTGGAGATATTCTTATTCTGAGGTAATATTCTTGTATCAAGGCCTCTACATGATGGATTTCTTCTGGGATTGAGCTGCTCTCTTTGTCTCAGAATAGTAAGCGCAGGATATTATTTTAGCATTGTCAAGTTTTGGTAAATTGCTAGAGAATAGCTATGGTTTTGAGATACAGTGTCAGGCAAAACAATTATTTTAATTTATAACAGGAAAATTATTTTTCTCTTATCCATGTATCTGTGTTACATGAGAGAATGAGAGAAAGAGAGAAAGAAAGAGATGTGTGGCTACTACAACTGTGAGAAACTGATACATGACTGTCACTAATAACTCACTATTACAGATGGGGTTTTTAAAGGAGTACTCCAAAAATTCCAGTATTTTATTCATAATTCACTGTATACCATATTATTGGTGGATATTCTGCATAGCTCAGCAAAATCTCAAAACATCTTTATGCTTGGTCTGAGGTTGGCCTGAAGAAAAGTTTTTCTACATTTTATGCAAAATATTGCAAAGCTGGATAGCATCTGTCATGTAGAAATGGAATGGCAGTGTGTGCCTCAATAAATCCTTTCAACCTACTGAAACCAAGGTGTCTGCTGGCTTTTATAAAGGATGTCAATTCATGAGGCATCTGCAGAGAAAATGAAATAGGTAATATTTTGATTCTGTAATTTTAGATTTCAATTTATTAGATTATATTTTCTTTCGGGAAGGGGGAAGAACATCAATACTTTTATCTTTTTTCCTGCCATTTGGCAGTTTACAAAGACCTATTCCTTGTTATGTAGGAAATCACAATGACATCAGAAAAAGTTGTACATGAGTGAATAAGAACGTCACAAATTGTACCTGAACTGAAGAGTTCTACACGTGTCTTAATTTCAATAATTGCTACATCATACAGCAGAATTTAAATTTTCTCAATGGAATTGCAGTGTTGAGGCATATTTCAAATCTGTGAACAACTGGCAAATTCCAGGAACAGTTTTTATTAGATGTCTTTCAAAAGTTCAGGTCTCTTTTTTATCAGAAATACTGACATGCAGAAGTTGAGGATTTGACCTGCTATTACTTTTAACATTCCTCCAGAACATTTCTGGGGAAAACTAATAGTTACTGAATTTCTTTTCAAAATTTAAAAATTATTTCTCACAAAAGCTCTGCTTTCGTCTGTTGACTATATACTATTTTAAGGACTCTTTCACGGTAAGTTACTTTAGCACTTGCTGCTTACAACATAAATAGAAAATGTTTCTAGACTCTAAATATTAATCTCCTTATTGCCACTCTTTGAACAGAAAAAGAATGTGCACTGCCAGAGATTCAGCCTGGATGCTGTATTTTCCCATGATAAATATCTTTTCCCTTTCTTCAGCCCTGCAAAGTACTTTTGTCCTTTATTTTCCACTAATGCTTATGATAAAAAATTAAATTACTGTTCATCCTCTCGATAAGTTTCCCTCAGAGAATCTCTGTTAAAGAACAAACATTTAAAAGGAATGCAGAAGCTTTAGTTTTATACACAGCCCTACTATATTATTCATTGCAATGCATTTTTAATGTCACAGAAAGAAAAGTAAAATATATTTTAATTTCTGGTACTAGGCAGCAAAGTGATCCAGGGAATCGCAAATTCACAAAGGCTGAAGACAAATGCATACAGTGCAAAATAAACCCCTCACCAAGCCCAAACCTTTCTAGCCTCCAATAACCTGAAGGTTTTCATGAGAGATTTGTGAAAACTTTTACTGGTTGAAAATCTCCTGAGAGTGTCACCATGGTGCATAGATGCTGGGAACCTCTGACCTAGAAGCATTCAATGTGTTTCAGACACTCTTTTTTCAGTGAAGAAATAGGTCAGCAAGAAGATAATAAAAGAATAAATGCTGAAAACAAAGCTATAGCTATTAACATAGCTGTTAGGATTATGGCAAAGTTTTCTTCTGACTCTTCTCCCTCTTTTTATTTCTCGTAAAGAAACCAACCTTTTTTCTTTTGGTACATTTGTTCATAAACAAACTCATTTTGACTAAATAATTGCAACGATTTAATTGAGCTTCCTTTATATTGTTTGAAACCCAGGTACTATTTTAGAAGAACAAGGAGAGAATATTATTCTTTACTTTGTTTATTAATTGTCAGGGCTAATGGTTTTCTTTGTGTTTTATTCTCTTGGAATTCAGCCATTTATCTTCAATCGACAAAAGTTACAGCATCTAGTGAAGAATCGATTTGCAAACCTCTTTGAACATAAGACTGCAGATTAAACCTTATGGACACTGTGTTCTTCAAACATGAACACACCTTTTATGCTATACAATGATGGAATTGCATCGTTGTTTGATACAATAAATGAAAAGCAGAGCAGGATTTTCAGCTTTTGTTCAGCAATTCACAACAAAGAGTCTAATCAACTGTAATTTTCAAGCATGCATTTTGAAGTTTGGAAATGTGTATGGTTAATGGATATTTCCACAGACTATCAAACTTAATTTGCATTGTAGTCTGCCAAACATCTGATAGCAACCCACCCATTACATGAGACAAAACTGATCAGAAATGCAAGAACAATAGACACAGTTTACTTTTAAATAGTGACTGTGAAGGCTAATAATTTAAAAAAACATAATTATTTTAATGGTGAAATCATCATATTACAAAAGCAATTCTTGCAAATTGGTAACTTATTATTATTTCCATTGTCCCTTATGGATTATTAAGATCTTATTTTAATAGAAGAGAGGATTCTTTGTCAGTGCAGGTAGTTGAAAATTCTTAAAAGGGGCTGTTACTTTTTAAAAAAAGATGTTATTCAGTTGCTTGACAAAAATACTAAGCCAAATGTAATTCTTGGTAACATTACTGCCTCCCTTCTCAGTCATTTCTTTCTCTCATATTGTCAAGGGCAAAGTTCAGAATTGCCTTGAGATGCACAGTTTGATTACAGGCTGCAGGTGGATTTCTCCTAAAGATATCAGAAGGTTTTATGGAATTCACCATTTACCCACAATAAAAGGAAGAGAGAGCACTTTATTATTAGTGAAGGCATTGGCTGTTGAAAATAGGAGAGTAGAAAATGCCATTGTTCATTAAAGCCCTGTGGGAAAGAGGGTTAAGAGGAAAAAAAACCCCAACTCTGAGATTCCAAAATTGGTTGTAGTTGAAACAAAATTTAATTTTGATGAAAGGAAAGTTCTATGAGGAAGGCATTCACAGTGCCATTTAGACATTTTTTCAGTCCATTAATTCGTGTTGATGAAGAAATCTCATTACAGACTGGACAAGAAATATTCAGGGAAGCAAAACTAAATACAGAAACGAAAATTATTAGAAGATCTAAAGACAGAAATAGCTGGATAAGCTTTACAAAGATTAAGATACAGAAAAAAAAGATTAAGATAAAGAAATCATAGTTCTGGGAAAAGTATGATGGCATCATTGTAAGGAATGAAGGCATTTCTAGATTGAGACCTGTAAAAAGAAAGAAAACTCAGTTTAAAGAAATCAGTAATCTAGAACTCTAAACTAGATTTGAAGGGGGATGGGGACAAAGCTAAAAGAGGTAAGGTATGGGAAGGGGAGAACTACAGCAAGGGAAAACCTTAAGCTAGTGGAAATAGCCAAACACATAACCACAAGACAGGACTATGGAGAATCCCTATGTAGCCCTGCTGGGATATTGACACAATTAAACACTTCTATAAAATGCTTGTACTTTGAGAGGGGTCAAAAAGAGTTGGAAGATGTTCAAGGGTCACACAGACAAAGATGATTAAGGGACTGGAGCATCCCTCTTATGAGGAAAGGTTGGGAAACTTGGGCTTTTTTAGGCTTGAGAAGAGACAACTGAAAGGGGACCTCATTACTGTGTATAAAAAGGTAAGGGGGGATGTCAAGAGGATGGATGCAGGTTCTTCTCAGTGGTCCTAAGCAATAGGACCAGAGGCAACAGGGGCTCAGGCAGAAACTGAGACACAGAAGTTCCACCTGAACAGGAGGAAGAACCTCTTTACAGAGCACTGGATAAGATTGTCCAGAGAGGGTGTGGAGTCTTTCTCACTGGAAATATTCTAGAACAGTGTGGATGCAATTCTGTGCTATGTGGTCTAGGATGACCCTGCTGGAACAGGAGATTGGTCCAGATGAACCACTGTGATCCCTTCTGACACATTCTATGATTTATTGAATAATGGAAAATTAAAAGAATGTACAAAATGGTTAACCTGAGAATAACCACAGTCGCTAAAGAAAAATATGATGCTAAAGGACCTGTAGGAGCATCTTAACTCTACAGTCAGTTTTTGTGGAATAATATATGAGGGGAAGAAATATGAAAGCAACTATCATTAACTGTTGAACTGAATTCGTAAAAAGATTCTGCTGAGATGCAAATCAGGAAAGTTATGATGAGCGCAATAATTTGCAGATGGAAACAATTTTAAAGAGTAAAAAGAGAGGACAGTTAGGGCAAACCAAACTGAAGCTGAACTGACTGGGTATCTATGCTCTGCTTGCTGCTGAAGAAAGCAAGAAGCCAACAATGATGTTTGTCCTTTTCACTGACTTTTGTTTCAGCTTGGTTGGAAACAATGTGGAAAGCTGCAAAGTGACATGAAATTCAGATAATATAATTATAAGTATGAAAGTTATGTTTGAAGACTCTTGCAGCATTATAAAAAAAATAATGAAAAATTAAACAAATCCAAAGCCTGATATAATATAAGGAAGCATAGAATCACTACAGATTTTCATCATATTCTTAAACTAGACAGTAAGAATGATAAAGGAGGTAGAGGGCATGACTTGAGATAATCTAAAGTTAAGGTCCTTAACTAACACAGATGACATCACATAGCTGAAAAAAAATGTTTGAATTATTGATGAATCAAATTAATAATTAACCTTGGAAGATTGGTTTGGTCAACTTTGACTCATAATAAATGCTAAGAAGATGAAGTGGCTGCAACATGAAAAAGAAAAAATAGGAAGGGCAAGTGAAATGTAGCATCTGTGAAGTCAAAGAAAATGCAAGAATCCCGTGTGCACAGAACCTTGACCACCGCTGAGGTTTCTTTCTGAATGAGAATAAAAGATGTGCTTCACAGGAACTGAGGAAACTACAAGTTGATAAAAACTTTAGCTTTAAAAGTGAAAAAAACATCAAATCTGTGCACTGCTAGGCACCATTACTGTATGGGTCCAAAGCAGTTACCTTTTCGTGGGAGAAACAACAGAGGCATTTGGCATTAGAGCAGTTTGAAAGATGCTCAGCATTCATAGAATCATACAATGCTTTGGATTGGAAGGAACATTAGAGATCATCTACTTCCAGCCATCCTGTTGTGGAGAGGGACAACTGCCATTAGAAGTTGCTCAGAGCACCGTCCAACCTGGCCTTGTCCACTTTTAAAGTGAAATTTGAGATTAGTGCTTAGTGAGAAAATGTGAATATTAAACAAAAAGATTTTGTATGAAAGAGATAAAAGGAAAATTCTATATGAAGCCAAGGAAACCCATTGGATATATTGAAAAGACATAACTGTACAAAAGACTACATTAAATCATGGAAATTCACCAAAGTGTCTAGTGCTCAACTGTCTGTTAACTGATATTAAGTAAGTGATTTATAAAGGAAGGTGGCCTGAGCATACAGCCTCTCTTATCTGAAAAGATATTCTGTGATGAAAACATGAGAAAGGGACAAAATCACTGGATAACCTCATTTTCTCAACAAATGATTTAACTTCTCAACACAAATGGAGGGGAATAGTATCCTTTGGGATCTTTTCCTTCTTCAGACATACTGTACTAGATGGTATTTGAATTTGTATTTGAATTAACTTCATTATATTTTTTATGCTTCTACTGGAGTAGAATTTGGCAAAGGGAGCCTTTTTCCCACCCCCCAGTGGGTTTTAAACAGTGAAAACATAGAATCTCTCCTTCTGCTGAATCTCATATAGGGGAGTTTGAAAGACACTTGTGTACCAGATGTATTAGGATATCATGCATCACTTGCAGGATTCTTTACCCAGGTTCTGATGTTTGCTGGTTTTACAATACAGACAAATGCTGCTTCACTCTGTGGGGATAGACTTGGAATGTAATCAATTTACTGTGGATATGAAATAAAAAGAAAATGCCTTCTCATTTTCACCAGCCCTGCTCTTCTGTTCATATGGCATTAGCTGTCTATATAAAATACACACCTCTTTAGACTTGTGCATTTTGATATATTCTCTTTTCTGGAAAAGGCTCATACATAGAAGTGGGGAAAAAAGGGAAAAAAAAAAGAGAAAAAAAGAAAGAAAGAACCATGTACTGATTTCTTTCCAGAATATGTGTATTCTATAGATTTTGCAAGGGAGACCCATGTAGTTGGGCCTCAAGGGCATGGTGAACTTTGGGTCAGGGTGTTTCTCATGCAACAGTGTTCCTTCTCCTATTCCTTATGTCAGTGTATGTCATAGCAGGTAATTTAGTAGATGTCCTACAAGAGTGTTAGTCCCTCAGGTGTATCAGCATCTGTTAACTGCTTTTCTTCTCAACTTCCTAAGCTTCAGTATTTATCCTCTGAAGTGAATGGCTTCACTTCTCTCTCTCCTCACACAGAATTGTCTTAGGCCCTTTTGCTACCTTGTCCTTTTTCTGTGAGAAAACTGGTTCCTGAGCTGTAAGGAAACTTGTATCTGATCATATCTTCATTAGTTTTGGTCCTTTTCTAAGCATTGCTTAATTTTTTTTTTTCCTTGATCTGCCCCATCACTGTTCAGAAAGGATCCACAGAATCCGGTTGTCCAGTTGTGTGAGGGATATATATTATCAGTTTAAGTCTTGGTTCAGCTGCCAAGTATTCAAAATGTAAACTATGCCTCATAACAACTAGAGGGGAAATATTAAATTCAGAACACATCCCTGTCTTGTGGTTTAACTCCAGTCAGCAACTCAGTCCCACACAGCTGCTCATTCTCTCCCCCTCCAGAAGGACTGGGGAGAGAACTGGATGAGTAAAATAGAGAAAACTCATGGGTTGAAATAAAAACAGTTTGGTAGGTAAAGCAAAAGCCATGCATGCAAGCAGAGCAAACCAAGGAATTAATTCATCACTTCCGAGGGTCAGGCAGGTGTTCACTCCCCCCCAGGAAAGCCAGACTCCATCATGGATAGTGGTGACTTGGGAAGATGTACTGGATTTTGGCTGGGGTGGAGTTAGTTTTCTTCTCAGTGGTTAGTATGGGGCTCTATTGAATTTGTGTTGAACACAGGGCTGATAATAAAGAGATGGTTTTGTTATTGTTGAGCAGGGCTGAACAGACCCAAGGCTGTTTCCATGATTTTTTACTGCTCTTCTGGCAAGGAAACTGGAGGTGGGAAGCTACACAGTCAGGGCAGATGACCCCAACTGACCATATGGCATCATGCTCAGTATATAAAAGGGGGGTAAGAAGGAGGAAGGGATGATGTTTTGAGTTTCTTCCCAAGTAACTGCTATGTGTGTTGGGGCTCTGCTCTCCTGGAGATGGCTGAAAACAGACCTGTCCATGGGAAGCAGTGAATTAATTCCTTGTTTAATTTTATTTGTGCGTGTGGCTTGCACTTTTCCTATTAAACTGTTTTTATCTCAACCCATTCGTTTTCTAGCTTCTATCCTTCCAATTTTCTCCCTGGACATGCTGGGGAGTGAGTGAGAAGTTGTGTGGGGCTTGATTTCTGCTCTGGGTATATACCACCCCAGATTACCAGTGTCATCACTCCAAATGTTGTCCCCTTCTTCTTCCCCCAGCTCTATATGCTGAGTATGATACCATATTGTCTGGAGTATCCTTCTGTTCAGTTGTAGTCAGCTGTTCCAGCTGTTTCCCCTCCTGTCTCCTTGTGCAACTCCAGCCTCCTTGGTGGTGAAGTGGGGTGAGGTGCAGAAATGGCCTTGCTGTGCAAGCCCTGCTCAGCAATCAGAAAAACATCCCTGTTTCCAACACAAAACCAGAACACAGCCCCAGCTACTCTGAAGAAAGTTAACTCTGTCCTAGCCAAAACCAGAATAAGCTGCCATCACAAATTTAGAAATTCAGCTTTAAAACCCACCACATTCTTTCTGTCAAGTACTGTGCATGGAGGTATGCCCATTTGTACCATCAGTTTCTAATGATATTTCAGTCTTCTCACTCACTTAATAGAAAGAAACACAATTGCAGGTCTGGAAATGAACACTTTTGCTCCATTCAGATTCACCTATTATTTAAAATTACAAAATATTTCTTTGAAACTTGGTAGATACATTCCAGAAAATGTGTAATACTTGCCCTACAACATAACCAAGCTAAACTCAAATGCACTATGTATGGAGAATGTTGAAAGCAGCTCAGGAGAGTTGATTGGAGTCTTGATACACTGCTACAGATCTCCAGGACCTCAATGGGAGCAAATGCAAAGGTCAAGAGAAGTCAAGTCCTTTTCATCCAATCAGTTTTATTTCAAATCTGCATGTGTGTAACTCCGACATATTCCCTTAACTACAATATTGCAGAACAACTCTTTAAGGCCCTGTTATTCAATATGTAACCTTGTTTTAAAAATACTAGTTACTTTGTGCAAAAACTTGGTCAAGTAGTGTCAGGACTTTTTATTCCTTTTGTTGCACTCTGTCTGCAAATAAACAGGTGTAATTTTACAGATGATTTATTCAGAATCATTTAAGTGTGATGCATGGCTTCACAACAAATCTGCTCCGATTGCCCAGCATTTTTTCTATTTGAATGCACAAATTCTCTTTTTCTAGCTCTGCCCCATGAAGCATTTCTAAACAGAAAGGACAAAAGTCAAGTTACAAGACAACAGAGAAAGTATTTTGGATGCAAAATTTTTGGCACATCATGTTCATGTGACTTTCATTCCCTGTCAGTGTGCATTTTTCTGAGAAGAAAAATGGTCTGCCAAATATGGAGCTCAAGAGTCAGAGAAGCCTGAACTTTAATTCAGTGTTCCTAAACTATTTTTGTTGATGACAAGTATTCATGGCAAAGTTTTCTTATTCTTTTGTCACTGCTCAAATTTAGAAAGACTAGAAGTTTCCTAAAGAAAAGCACTTTTAATTTTCCAAACAAGTCATCACTGCTTCCAACAGCAGTCTGGCACCTTTTGCTTTAGATGGGAATTGAATAAGCTACATTGTTTGTACTGTTAGCAGCAAGTTTTTCTTAAATATTCTGTTCATAGAATCCTTAATTGCAAATGCTTTATGTAACAACCATTAGTACACCTATAAATATATTTTTAAATGTTTTAAAGCTTGCTCTTCTTTACTGGGTAACTCAAAAGGTTAAGTAGCCCTTCATGCAAAACAATCTCATAAAATAATGATGAAGAATACATGATTTTACTTGCTTTTTTCACAGATATTTCTGATACGAAAAAGAGATGCAATAAACCAATAAATAAGTAAATAAACAAATAAAAAACAAACAAATAAAAAAAAATCTGAAAACCCCCATGTCCTAAGCCACCAGAGGATAAGTCTGAGATTTCTGACAAGAACATTATGCTCTCTGTCTTTCATACCGAGCTTCCTGACCTGAAGAGGTTACTTGACCTTCAGTCTTTTGTGATGCTGAATGCCAGTAAAAATGTGCTCTGGGAGTTAAAGTACGGGAAGGTCTTAGTAGTTCCATGGTAGTTGTATGGACAAGGTGTCACCATACTAACTGAACTTCTATCTCAGCTCTATTAGTCACTTAACCCTGTGACTGGAATCACTTGTCTTCTATGTTTACTACCTTCCTCTCCAAGTTTTGGACTGGAATGTCTGATAAGGCTAAAATAATTTTGGAGATATATATTTGTAGAGAGCTTGACATGATGAGGGATTGATCCATTTCAGATGCTTATGTATGACTGCACAGGACAGAAATCATAAGTGGTGTTTTGAGGATAATGAAATTTGCTTATTACATACCCACTTCACCTTATTCCAGACCTCTGGTATTGTCTTGCAGTTACTGACCCCTCTTGTTTTATCAATGCCAGACTTTTTGGGGAGGAGGTATAGGAAGAACATTTTTTAACATGGAAAATTTCACTAATCTGCTGCACAGACACAAAAACATTTCTTTGAGTGATTCAGAGGGATGGAAGGATGGTGTAGGAAGCTGAATTCTGAGGATATGCTGTTACACATGTGTCTGTGACAAAATGCATGGACCTTAATGAAAACTTTGTAGATGTTTCTCTATATATGAGCTGTTGCCTCACCACAGCAGGCAGCTAAACACCTCAGAGCTGATTGCACAGTCCCTCCCCTCACCGCCTCTGTCCCAGCATGGGGAAGAGGAAATGGAAAATAAAAGCAAGAAAACTTGAGGAGTCAAGACAACAACAACCTAAATATTATTATTTTTGTTGTTATTATTATCAATCATTACTACTACTACTACCACTACTAGCTATAATAATATAAAATAAATGAAGAATAAGTGGAAGAAGAGAAGAAAACAAACTGAGTGATGCAAAGTCAGCCACTCAGCACCTGCTATGAGTAGACTGATGGCCAACCAGTTCCTGAGAAAAATATGGTTAAGCCTCCTAAGCCCTTCCTGTTTCCACTTTCATTGCTCAGCATAAAGTTACATGATATGCAGAATCTCTTTGATTAGTTTAGATGATCTGCCCCATTTTCTCCTCTCCCAACCTATTGCAGAGAATTCCAGTCTGTTCACTCAGGACACAGAGTGAGAAACAGAGGAAGATTTGGCACTGTGCCAGCACTAGTCAGCAAAAGCCTGGAAGTTTGTGCTCTCTCAAAATTGTTTTGGTCAAAATACTAAAACTAAGCCCCATATGAGCTGCTCAGGAGAAAATTAACTCTATCCAGGTCCAGTACAACTTATGCAATACATAATTAGTCATTTTTTAACTTCTGGCAAGACCAGAGTCAGAGTTCGTGCATATCTTTCCTCTGTAATAGCTGATAAGCAATTTAAAGTAATCTAGAGACTTCAGTTCCCTTGTTCTTCTCAAGGTGATTGCAGAAGAAACACAGAATCTCAAATTAAAGGCTTTGCATGGAAAAGTTTGCCCTTTTTAACTTTTAAGGACAAGAAGCATCTCACAGCTGTTGTATGAAGTGATTACCCATATGGTTCCACAGAAGTTACATTATACCTTAGGTCTTAAAAATATATATTTATGTTTGCCGCAGTGTGCTAAACTATCTGTTTATACAGCTGGCTGATGTTCTCTGCTCAGATACTGTGTTTGAAAAATCAAGTTCTTTTTTTCAGTGAAAATTATTTGAAAACATAACACATTGATGAAAGGGGGTTTTTTGTTTGTTTCAAATTATATCTGTCCATATAATTTAAAGTACATTCGGGTTCAAAGTGTTTTGTTTCAGAGGTATAGACCTGATAAACAACTGTACATTGAAAGTTCTCTTGGAGACCAGCTGAAGATCAAGCTCACAGGGATTTTTCATCCCATTACCAGCAGTATCTTTTTAATGTATAGTTTTTTCCATAACATCACACTTTCTCCACATCCTGTAATCTGTTTTTAATCTAAAGCCTACAAATTTGACATATTCTGAAAATAGTATTCCTCTCTCCTTTCCTTTTCTTCCCCCATGGATACATGTCTGAGCTCCCACCTCTCACAGACACTCGTAAAGCTTTGTGTCTGCTGACAGATGTTATACAGAACTCAGTAAAATGTGGTGTCTACCAAGCTCTGTAGGAACTTGAATCACCTCGTGCAGATAAGCTCATTTGTGTTATATGATTATATCAATAACCTGTAGGAAGATGGCTGAAATGCACAAAATTATTAACAATACCTTTGAAAATGCACCCTGAAAATATGATTCCTGGAATACATCACTGTTGTTCAATACCAAGGAGCACAGCAGTTAAAAAAATTAAAAAAGAAAACAGGATTTTACATGTGAAAGAAAGCATATTGGTGCAAATAGACATTTTAAACATTTGAAAAGCTCACAAATTTGTTCAGATATGCAAAAAAACCTACTGGCATTATGTTCAAATAAATACAAGTGTTAAATGAAGCAGAAATGTAAAGAAAAATCGGTTTTTATGTATTTGTTTTCTTAGGCAAATAAAACTGTCCCAGAGGAAACTCACAGTGCGTTCAAGTTCTTCATTTCCTTGGACCACTATTCTACCATGCCCTCTGTCTTCCTGGAGGAAGATCACACCATTCTGAAGGTGTGATCAAAGATTTTCCTACTAGGCACTGAAAGAGAGGGACAGGTGTAATTGTGCTGGGAGAAACAATTCACTTTTATGTAGAATTTCTAAAGAAGCTTCCTTGGGAGCAAGTAAAGGTTTTTTCAGTAACAGTATTGATTCCTGTAAGAGATTATTGCATCTTCTAATATGTTGCCAGGTAGAAATTATATTTATGAACTTGTGGGAATTATAATAAAACCAGATGATTCAGAAGGCTCTGTATATTGGAGTAGCAGTGTATAAGGGTAATAATGGTTTATTATTATATGCACTAATAATATATATAAGCAGCACGCATAGTTTATGCATTGTCTGTGGACCATATTCTTGTGATATTTATAAATTCTGAGAAATAAATGGCACGTTGGTTAAAGAGACTATTAAAAATGAGTATTTTATGGCATTTTATTTGGCAAAGTCTTAGAATCTTCTGCATTCTTGATGCCTGGGGTGATGGAGCACAGAATTTTGTCTGATACTACTCTGATACAAATTCTACTAATTAAAAATTCACAAAAAGTTCTGTACTGAGTAAAGTGTGCTGAAAAGATCTAATTCAGCTTTCATACTTTGAAATTGACTTTGGTTCTTCTTTCAGCTTTTCTACCTATCAGCTTTTTTGCATAAAAGAGTTTCATTCTTAGCAGTCACCTAAATTTCTAAAGTCAGTCAATTTGTGTTGCTATTTATTTTAAGAGAAGGAAGACCTTTGGTTGCTGGCTGAATCTCAAATGGTCACAATGCAGTCTTGGTTAAAAAAGATGGTGAAAGTAAACAGGGTTTCACACAAATTTTTCAAATTGTGCATTGAATATTCAGCATGTTGTAACTGCAAGTTACATGGATGTTTTATATCACAATCTTCCATGTTAACATAACTTAAAGATAAATGCCCTTGATAAACCCTATCATATTCACACTTTGAGTGTAAAGTGTTGGAATAAAAAGCTGATAAAGCATAAAGTGTTGAAATAGCATGTTATTTTCAACATTTTATCTGTCATTTGCCATTTATTTCAGCACTTCACAAAGTACATTAAATACTCATCTATCAAGTGTTTGAGGGCCTGAGGACATAGAGATTCCTTTGAGCAGCAGTACACACTGGGACAACACCTGTGGGTCAGAGGTGAGGAAGACAGAATTAACTATGGATGCTACAGGGCTAAGGGCTGCAGAGGGGTCTGTGGATATTCAAGGGCAGTGAAGGTGTGAAACAGTACTGAGGGGGTTCTAGACAGAAAGGTCTTCAGGAGCAACATGAGATTGCCTGAGGACAGCAGGACACAGCCATTCACCTCTCACACAAGAGTGTGAATATCCTCACAGCAGCAGGAATTTGTGGGAGCCTGGGTAGCACTGACCCCACCAATCCTGAATATGCTGTGGGCAACCCACTCAGTTCTGTCTAATGGAAAATTCTTTAGACTGTGCCACTCATGCTTCTGAGGTCCATTGTCACCTTTTGTGCAATCCCACAACTATTTTAGAAAAAAGAGTGTTTAAAAGATGTTATGGCCAATTAAGGACTTGTCTACCTGGTAATTAAATTTATTTGAGGTCTGAATTTAAAGTGTCTTAGTTAAAGTGCATTGAATCCTCATGTAAGTATCTTTTGAACTGAACTAAGTGAAATACTGCCACTATATTTCTGAGATTGCCCACATGACAATTTAATGTTCTCTAAACACTTCAGATTCAGTCCTCTAACTAATTCAAACTAATACATCTTGGTGTCTTTGGTTCAACACTCTTGGAAACTAGGTTTTCAACTTTTTTTTTTTTAATGAGGCAAATTAAAGAAAAAGGTAGCAGTAGGCAGGAAAATATTCCTCATTTTTTTCATCTTACAGAGTTGCATCAGTACTCTTGTGTGAGGAAGGCAGTGAAGTCAAATGTGTGCTCCCTGGCTATTATCCTTTTTTTTCCTTCTTACTTTCTCACAATCTGGCACTATTTTTTCCCCAGCTACTGCAGGCCTAAGGTGTGTGTACCTAAGTGGTGCCTATGTGTATAAAGCATGAGAGAGTTCAGCAGGGTCCTAGAAAACCCATGGCTCACAGATTTTGTGAAAAGGTGCGTTCCAAGGATAGCAGTACATATAGGAGACAGCAGTACTTTCTCAGGATTCACCATGGGAACATCCAGCATTTGGATTGGGCTAGAGTATTTCATTAGGAGCTCATACTCTTTTCCTGGCTGGACAAGCAGAACTAAGAAACTCCCCTTCCCACTCCCTGGAGTTTCATGAGCAAATTGAGTTAAAATGGAGAGCTCCTTTACCTTAAAGGCAGATATTTCTCCATTAACTGGTACTGAAAACATACATCCATACTATGGTGTGAATGTAGTGAGATCCTGGCATAGGAAAAGAATAATTAAAACAGCATATGCTCTACAAAAGTTGCTTGAGCACACTTTGGCGTTTTTCATATTTGTATGGAAATTCAGTGCCAACAAAATATTACTCATTACTTCAGAGACTGAACAAATTTAAAGCACATAAACAAGCCTAATTTAAGTCTAATATTGCAAATAAGGCACTAAATGAGGCAACCTTGTATTGGAAAAACAGGTTTTTTTCTATATAGTTTAAGACCCAAGAGCTATGTTTCACAACATTTATATAACATTTAAGCATAAACCTACTACAACAAAGATATACATTTACTTATTTTTCTTTTTTTGGACAAGGCCTTTTAAGACAAAAATTTTGTTGTCCTACCTATGGGATTTCTTTTCTGGTAGGAGAACATAAGCTGAAATATTTAAAGTTATTTAAATTGTTCCAAATATGACAGTTATGTGTTCATTAACTGCTAGGAAATTGAATCTTGCAGGGGTACAAATTGAGATGAAACCTCTGTGCTATTTATATTTGGTGGCATCATATGACATTGCATTCTACAGTGATCTGGCACATCATACCCCATACCTCGTATTATTCAGAACATGCTGAATCAGAGGGCAAAAATTATCCTGTGTAAAATTACCCTAAGGGGGTGTCTGGACCACTGGTTTTTTTACCCTCCCTACTTAATCTAGCCTTTTCTCCCTCTTTTTGGATTGTGCAGAGGAGGTTTTAGTATGAAGCAGTGCTCAGTTTCCATTTTGCATGCCTTACATGGCTTCTACATAACTTCAAGAAGGTTCCCTGGGGCAGAGTGAATAGATCCCTCTGCTCATCCCAGCCAATATATGATAATGCCACTCCACTCTCTCCCTTTCCTCATTTTCCTTCCCTCTCCTGACCACCTGCTGCTGCTGTTGCATACTTTGCATCAATTTTGGGCTTCACTGTGAGCTAATCCAATTCACTTACCTTGCAAAAGGAGAGTACAGAAAAAACAAACTGAGAAACAAAACTGTAGATTTTTCTGTTCTGTGAGTTGAAGGGGCTTCAGGAAAGCTTTACTGTGTCCTGGAGGTTGTGAAAAGGAGGAGTGGAACTGTGAAATGGAGCTAAAATACATGTGGATAAGGGGAGACCTCTGTTTTGGTGGCAATGATATCTTAGACTGACTAAGCTTTGCATAGAAACAAAACTTACCTGTCTTTATAACTAACTCCTTGATTATCACTCATCTGCATCCATATTGGGAAAATTAGTTCACTGTTGTAAGCTGCTCCTACTTGAAAGGAAAACTATCCAAGCTACTGATTCTTGATTGCACGTTCTTGTTGCTTTTCTAATAAGAAATGAAACAGCATTTCATTATGTCATTGATAATTTCAGGAACATAAGGAAATAAAAAATAAAATAAAACCGAAAGGCCAATATTATCTACAAAAAACTCTGATGTTGTCAAACAATATTTATTTTTCAGAGTCATGTGGATATGTGTAGACAAATGCATTAGTACTCTAGCTCCATCACACAGGATTCTATTTTGACATCAAAATGAGACTTTTACTTTGGGTTACAGATCAAATATATGGTTCTGGGAAAAGATTAGAAGCAGTGAATTGATTGTAACTAAAGAGCAACTCTCAGACTGCAGCCTGAAAACTGAAAGGTCTGAAGAAAACTACCTGATACTACTGAAGACCAATATAAACCAAGACAAAGAATTTCCTTTTCATAACTTTGTCTTTCCTCATAAGAAATTCCTGATTTCTCTGGTGCAGCAGAAGAGAGGCTAAGCGTTATAAGATTCTATATTAATATTTGCTTTATACTGATTTTTATATCCTGCATTTAAGGATACTAATTTCAGAGGAAGGCATTTCTACTGTGCTGATAGCAAGGAGGCTTTTGCTGTGAAGACTGTTTCTAAGAGCATAATTAAATATTTTTCAATCATTCTTATGCCACAAAATTCATAGATTTACATCTACTTTTGATAGTTTGAGAAGGTTATCTAAACTGTATTGAAGATAAATGACTCAATGGAAATAGAGGTGATTCTACAGGTGAAAGCCATTCTTACTGCCAAAATGAATAGTGCTGGAGCCTGAGTGCAGCAGCACTTCCCATTTTCCCTTGGGACAGGGAGCACAGGCTGTACCTGCCCCACACCTGTGCTGCCTACAGAAGCACCAGAGCATCCTCAGACCTTCCTCATGCTACACAAAGTCTAACTGTTCTTAAGGGAGTCAGGCCATAAAAATCCAACAGTATGCAGATGTTTTGTCACATAGACCTTGTAATTCTTAGCCATTGGTTTCTTTCTTAGGGTCTGATATGGCTTCCATAACAATAGCATTGGAAGCTAAGGACACAGAAATGAAGAGGTGAGGCCCAGAGCTGACTGCATAAGGGGACATAAATGTACAGGCTGCTTTCTTTAAAACATGACAGAAAAGCTTTATGTGAATTGAAAAGCACAGGTTGAAGACAGCAATTGGTTTACACCTAGGTAAATATGCCATTGCTGGAATAGTTCTGAAGTGCTTTAAGGGCTTTGTCAAGTTTTCAGAATTTCTTTTTTTAGACCTGGGACAGCTTTAACTTCTATAGATATACCTATTGCTAATTCTCCCCCCAGCTGCCTTAAAAACTCATTCTGTATTTATTGTCACTACTGACAGCTGTGAAAGACAACAAAATGCTGATGCTGTGAAATGGTATTGGTTTCAACTTAAACGGCTTCTCAGGGCTAGGATAGGGTTTCTGCTTAAACTAAACACTCATGTTTGGATTAGTTTTATTCAGTGGATACTTTCCTGGCATATACTCTTGTCTTCTCAACAGCTCTCACACTAAAGGAACATGGTCATAAGAATTGACCATGAAAAAATGCAAATTTTCTGGCATGCTCTAAACTGGAAAGGCCTTTTGTAACAAGAGAAGCTGGGAAAGAGGTTTCTGAAGACACGGACAAAAATATTTAGGAATCTATTTGTTATTTTCTGAGCATGGGTTTTACTAAGGACTGAAGAAAGAAGGAAGAAAACCTGAAACCACAAAACAGAAAGAGAAGTGTTGTGTGTTATATTTAATTTTTTTCTGTAAAATGGATAAAACCCATCTTAAGGTGATGCACTATTTATCCCTTTGCTAGAATGAACTATGAGAATGAAGGAAGGTTTAAATAAAATGTGTGTCAGGGTACAGGCTTTAGGGTTTTTCTGCATTGCCATGCGATAAAGGGAAATAAGAAGCTCTTGTCTGGTTTAATTTTGGTTTTTTACAACCTGCTGATCAAGGAAGATATAGGTAGGTATAAAGGAGGTAGGGCAAAGATAGTTTGTTCAAAGTGAAGAAAACTTATGTGGAGCTAAACTTCTCAAACGATGCTGCTTTTCTAGTACTCATTTTTTTTTAATTTATTTTCTGTCTCAAGGGAAAAATAAAAAGGTGACTCTTTTGCATATGATATGTTGGAGATGTTTGAAACAAAAGACTTTATGGTTTTGAATACTATTCAGACAAATTGACATTTCCTTGTTTATCAAAAACAAAATTTTGTTTTTGTTTCTTTAACACTGGGACACTGAACTTCAATTTATCTGTTTCTCCCTGAGTGTCATCAAGAATATGAAAAAATATTAGCTCTGTTTGGGACAGCAAACCATCAGGTGATACTTGGTCACTGTTCCCTGTCAAAACTGTTCCAGTTGGCATAAATTCCTTCAGTATAAATTGAGACTGAGGGAGAGAGATAAAAACAGCTTACTGGCTTTGAAATGCCTCTAGTGCTTTTTAGGTGATGGAGTAACTAAATTACTGGCTGAAGAAATTTAGCTATGCTCAGTCAAAATGTAAACACTTTATCATATATATATTTTTTTTTAAAAAGGAAGGGGCATCATGTTTCAGTAAGATTTCAGTGTCCACCAGAAATACAAAGTTTACCACGAACAAGAGCATATATATATGACTGCACTGCATAGTTACTCTTGTTTCTTGTTTCCTTGCTTTTCATTGTGTTGCAGAAAAACCCTTTTTGTCTGAATAAGTTGATATTTATAGCTGTATTTCTCAGCTAGACATGTAACTGAAGATGTACTGTGATGACTCTATCACAGCTAACTAGACAACAATGTGTTTCCACACAGGCTTGTAGAGAAACAGCAACCATTTGGTATGATTGGACATTGTGTTTTGCTTACAGTCCAGATTAAACTAATATGGGCTTTCAGAAGTAGGTTCTGGTTACTAAGGTTAGCAACATCCTGGCCACAGTCTCTGCACCTTTATTTTCTCTGTCTTCCTTATTTCAGTACGTAGAGAATCTGAACACCTGCCACTAAATTGAAATAAAATTGATAGCACAATATTACCAAGGTGTATGGTACAGCACGCTACATTTTGGACATTGCTTGCTCATGAGATTTCCCCCTGCATTATTTTCTCTAGTTTAAAATAAAAGGCTACCAAGTTTAAAGTTTGCAGTTATTACAGCTGCATTTCAAAAAAACAAACCAAAGAAAAGGTGAAATCATTGGAGATGCTGGTAAAAAAACAGCAAAATTTTAGGTTAAAATATGGAAAACTTCTAATAAAACATTAATGAATGAGTTCTTTAAGAAGCATAAATCTTGTACTAAATATGTTTCATAAGTAAAAAAAGAGCTTGTGTGTTCAAGAAATTTCTGATAATCCCCATGCCTTTAATGGACCCAACTGATCTAGCAGGTTTGCAATAGATTCAAATGCCAGCTTCTAAAAGGTAGAACTGAATCAATATGCATGTTACACATAAACTGACAAAGATGAATTAAGCTGTTTTATCTAGCACAACTTTCTCTGGATTATTCATTCATTACCTTCAACATGTCTCATGCAGTAAGAATGATTCAAGTTTTCTTTTCCATTGTGCCTGTCATTCTGTCATATTTTAATGCTAACACTGTGTTTATTAGGGACATTTTGCCCAGGGGGTAGTGTGTTCATTTTTGCCTTTCATTCAGTGAAGACAGGAAATTTCGCTGTGTCCTTGTGTTTTTGCATAGCGTCACACCAACATGGTGAGCTGCTGACTTACTGAGCTGTCATAACAAGCTCCAATGATTTATAAAATGTATTTTATTAGAACTCCTAACTCTGTTATTTTTCATTTTTCAGTGACTTTTCTATTCCCATACTGCTTTCTATGGTGCAACTAAAAGTCAGCAAGCAAAGAGTAGGCTCAATGAACCAGCAAATTATTATGGTAGCCAAAAGTTCACGAAAAATTCTGTTTCTTTAGGGGAGGGTATTCTCTTAATATCAGAGAAATAACCCAGTGAACTGATATGACAGTCAAGAAGAAAATGCAAGTCAGTTGTACATGTTATATAAAAGCACACTCATAAATACTGAAAAAGTGACTCAGAAATTAGGGCCATGAATACAGTTTACTGAGGCATAACTTAATCAAGATCTCTAGGTACGATTGCCATATCACTCCTATAATCAGCTCTTCATCCTTGCCACTTTGTCACAGCCAGAATTGCAGCTTTTCTCCATCATAGTCTCCATTTTAAAGTGAGCACCCTCCAAAATCAAGACAAAATTTGAAAAACGCAAAACTCATGTGTGCCTTGAAAATCTATAAGGTGGTTTTCAGGCACCCAACAGATATATGTTTTCATCTTTCACAGACCTTTAAGATGATGTTTTCCAGGATGCTATTTACATCTTAGTTGAGCCCAGAATAAAACATTTGCATAAGAAATGAGATTTATGAAACTGAATCCATAGGCACAGAGTTGTTCAATTGGATAAAAAACCCCAGTCTTTATAAGACTGGAACCTTCTTTATTCTTTAAAAATTGCTCTTTCTGTTTAACTGCAAGCTGTAGCAAAAATATAAAGCACAGTTTTTTGCCCCTTCAGCCTCAGATACTGGATATACTAAAATTTTCAACTTTTTGTTATTTTATTGACTTTGATAATATACAGTATATAGGAACTGTTTAGAGAACAAATCACTCATCTTGCCAAGAGGAGATGGAAGAGGAACTGCAATTTAAACAAACAAACAAAAAAAAATCATTTGGCATTCAGTCATATGGAGAGAATTTCAGGCTCAACCTATGCAAGAAGTGGAAGAAACCCATCTTTGAACTACTTCACTCAGTTAATTTGGAGGAGCATCTTTAAGTGACTTTATATTCCTAAAAGAGGATGTAAGAAAAATTTTAGAGCCAAAATTCAGTGTGGTAAGAGAGATTTCCACCAGTCACTGGGCTCCAGGGGTTTTGTCTCACTTCAGCTGTGACCCTTTGCCCTGACTAAAGGCAGGCTGCTGGCCCTGTGTAGGTGCACTTCATTTCAAGATTTGGACATTTACATCTTAACTCTGCTCCAGAAGCTCTTAGGGACCAAACCAATACACCAATACCTTAATGAGGGAATCAGATTACAAGATTTATTTACAGCAATGTTAGGAATGAGAAACAGGATGAGATAACTGGAAGAAAGAACAGACTAGACCTAAAAAAAAATCAAGTTACAGAGAAGGTGGAGGTCCCTGGGGAGAAGAGCTAAGAATTAAGAACCTTTCATAAGAAAAAAAATCAAAGATTCTCCAAGTACTCTCAGCTAGATTTGTGGGTGAAAGGCATCTTGTTCTTTGCATTCTCTCATGTGAAATCTTCCTCTCTTTTTAAGCGGTCTGTAGGCCTTGTGCTTGCTTCCAGCTCATCAAAATCAAGTGGCCATAGAGCAGGAAAGACTAAGTTGTAAAGTTGATGTATTTGAATCTAACATTAAAATTCAACAATAATCTTTCATTCCTTGAGTGTGCCTCTCTTTTATTAAGTATTTCAATGCAATATAATTAATTTATTAGCAGCAATTAACATACTGGTAGCAATATCCTTGAACAAGGGCTGTAACTCAAGAAACCATGCTTAATAAAACAACCTGCTGTGCTTCTAGCGACTCCTGCAGAATGGGACACCTAATCCCCAAATATCTGGAAGTCAATAGGAGGGGAAAATTTTATTTATCAGGAACTAGAACAGGATTAATTGTACACCAAGTATTCTGTGTTTTAAAGAGCTGCTGTATTGTACGCAAAGTATAAGGTACTGACAACATTTATAGGGTCTTTGATCTATTTATTTATTAATTTTAATAAACCACTTACAGGCATACCCAGTCCCTTTGTCTTCTTTGTGACTATTTGACACATCTCAGAAAAGCAAAAAAGCAAGTTCACAGTTCAACAAAGGTCACTGAGAGAGTTCTTTAGAAAAAACAAAAAAAACCCCAAAAAACAAAAAACAAATTGTGTATTCCAGCTGGGAAAAAGAAGTCTAAATGTTTTCCTTAGCCTCAGAATTCAATTCTGATGCATTGTCATTACCAGTACTGCAGGAAAAAATTGTATTTCTTATTGTACTGCCTTCTAGAGCAGTGTCACCAGGGAAATATCACAGCCTTCTTTATAAGCAACTGTCCTATTTTATATGTAGGTATGTCATAAAGAACTTTGTATCTGACAGTTTTTTCTCAGAGTACAATACTCTCCACCAGGTCAGAATCTGCTTTTATTTCCCCTATACGATAAAGTGTATTACCTATTTACCACTCTATTTTTGTCCGTTTATAATTTAATAGCATTTTACTCTCTTGAGCTTTAAGAAATTGAACAGCTTCTTCTCAGTGTGCTGGTCATTGTTCTCTCCTCTCTTTTTGCCTTAAAACCTGCCCAATTAACTTCCGTCACCTTAAAAGCCTTTCTCACAACACATTGCTCCAGTTGTTGAAGCATGTGTAATTACATCCAACAGAACCTGTCCTGGGGCAAGCTGATTTCATGCAATTTTTATAACACCTTTTTTCATTATTTAAGCAGAGTGAAATCTTTAGGACAGTGTGATTAAAATGAAATTGGAATATTAAAGGTAAGGTATTCTGAGAAAAGGCAGACTCCTGCCATCTTTATGACAAATTGAAATTTATAGCTTTACTTTTTATAAGTAAGAAAAGGTTCAATCCACTTGGCACATATATTGGCCACATATCCAGTGCCATCATCATTATGATTTTTCATGATTCTATATTAGAGTTTATTAGTACTTTATAGTTTGAGCTGTAGCTTAATTCAGTAGAAATAGAGCCAGTGATTAATATGACATTACAAGCCTGTCTAAAAATCTCTTCTGACTTTGCTAGAGAAATATGTACAAAGCAATCTGAGAAGTTGAAACAAGTCAGGCACATATTATGCAAACATTTCAAGTGAGGTGTTTCTTCAGACTTAAGAAGTCTAAATTGCCATGTACAGAATACATGGGTAAGTGTTGTAAACTGATTACTAAAGCTTGCTGGGATGGGAATTTCTGCTTCATGGGACATTCCAGATTGGATGAGAACAAAACACCAATGCTGCAGTCTCCTGCTTTGCAGAACAAACTATTTTGGGCCCATAACCTCACCCAAGATCAGGCAAACTGGGCAGGCAACCTTCCAGGAATCTGGGGAGCTGGGCAGCAGGTAAATCAGCCATCAGGCAAAAGGAGGGCTAGGCAGGCAGCCAGGCAGCTTGTGAGTCCATCTGCCACTCAGACAGCCAAGAAGCTGGCAAGCTGACACATTGGTTGTCTCCCTGGCTGCCCAGAGGGACACACTGGGAGCTGGTCAGCCAAGCAAGCCACCTGCCTGCCAGGGCAACAACCAGGACAGCCCTACTGCCTGCTGCTTTCTGTCAATGGGTCTGAAGGAATGCATGTATTCCTGTGGATAGTGCCAATTCTAATCTCTTGGCACCCACTATTGCAGGAGAATATATTAATCCAGTTTCACTTCTTACAAGAAATATGTGTATTTACTATATAGAGTTACAGACATTGAGAGACTTGTTTGCCTACAGAAAGACTCAAACATAATTTAGGATTAAAATTATGAAATGTAGTCTATCTGCTGCTCAGTTGCATTTAAATCACTACTCAAATCTGGGTTTTCAAGGTGCTCTGCTGTTGTGCATTTGGAGGAGTACATCATGTTCAGCAGCTTGCCACCTTCTGCCATTAAACTCCACATGGGAACAAAAAAAAAAGCATTTTTTCTGCCTCAATTTCTGATTGAATTTTATCTGGTGAATATTATTGTATATCTAGATGTTCCTAAAGTATGTTAAGTGGATGGCACGATGATGCTGAAAAAAAAAGGCTTGTACTCGTTGTTCATAAAAAGTTATTCCAGGACAAGCCAGATCTGTGTCCTCCTTCTGCCTGAAGGATTTAAAATTCATAGTTAATTTTCTGGAAGGATGTCCTAAAGAAAAGGATAGAAGGAAGTAGACAGTGGAAAACTTTGTCTGCCTAGAGGTGATGGTGCTATGCTGCAAATTGCTCAAGATCAGAGAGGGAAAGCATGGAAAGATTATGCCTTTCACATCTGCTGGGAGGCTGGAATTCTCATTCTTTAGGGACATTTCTGTATGTTTTGGTAGGGTTCTCTGCATTAAAATGAAGAATATAGTAAGAACAGGGGCTGGAATTCCCCTCTGCCTATTTGCAGATAACTTCTCTCACCACTGAGGGTATATAATTATTACTGTTTATCTATTTTAACCTGAAATCTTTATTTGTTTTGAGTGTTCCAGCCTCAGCAGTCAGGGTAGAAATTGCTACCCTGTCCACTCTGGGTAACAGTCTCAGGGAAAGACACTGCCTTTGATCATTGCTGTGGGTTTTAACACTGGCCTCTTACAGATGATCTGTTCACATAAAATTTGGGGAATGCTCTTCCTGCTTGGTGTGTCTTGGAAGATTGATCTCAGAAAGAAGTTTTGCAGCTTGAGTTTAGAAGAGGACTCCTGTACCCTGAGTAAAAAGTCTGTTGGGGTTTGGATTTCTTCCCTCAGCTCCAGGAAAAGGCAACCATGGGGACATATTTGGGCCCACCTGACAAATTCTTTGAACTCTTTCATGCAGTGGTGGCAATCTTTAGGACTCAGTTTGTGTTGACTTCCTCTCACACCCCAAATTGCTATGTCCATATTGCTCTTAGGGCTCTAGGCAAGGTCAAGAGGGTGCAACAGGAGCATCTCCTACTAATGAATTTCTTCTGTGTGTCTAAATATCTGGGGGGGGGGGGGGAGGGATGGACGACCAGGATTATGAATATTTCATATTTCAGGACAAGGAGAAAAACTTTATTTGCTGTAGAACTCAGGAGCTGTTAGAACTCTTAACTGGTCTCATATCAGCATCACAGAGTCTCAATTCAGAAGCACACTGTGAGGGTGCATGACCTGGAGTCTTGCTCACATTGTTATTTGCAGCATCTGTGATCTAGATGTGTGTTGACTAACCCAGACTGGATCTCATATCTGCTCATGAAAGGCTCAATATATTTTGAATTAAACATAAGGTCAAAATCAGAAATGAGTGGGATGAAGAAGGAGGAATCCTGCTGGTTTTGACTTCAAATAGGAAGAGTAACAGAGTCAAGGGACTGACATATAAGAGAAAATACTTAGGGAGACAAAAGAAGAGAAAACAAGCAAGAAGTAAACAGAATAAAAACATAAAAGGAGGTTAAAGTTTTAAAAAGGAGAAAGTATAGGTAGCATAGTATAGGGAATCCTACATGTAAGAAATATTTTTCTGTTTCTTGTGTCTGAGAAAATCAAATGCCATATAACATTATCAAACAGAGAATATAAGCAAGCTTACTATAAAATAGCTAATAAACCAACAATATAGAGTTTTAGATTATTATTAGAAAGCAACCTCAACATTGACTGGAAAAATGATCAAAAGGTTTGGAGAAATGAGGAAGGCTTTTGCATAAACATAGAATATAACTTTCTTCAACATTATTTAAGTGTCATTGCTTGATAAACATGTTCATCCCCCATGCTGATATCCTCAGTCTTCTTTCAAGGGGTCAGCATACTCCTGCAACATCAGGAAATCATGCTCAATATTTCAAGATAAAATATCTAATTTTCTAAGCTTTTTCTGGTGGGTAATAAATATGAAACTTTTCTCTTAAAAAATACATTGAAATATTGCAACAACATATTGATTTCCCGTGCTTTCAGGGGCTGGACAAGTAGTGCCTTGCATTTTGGGAAGCACAAGAAGGAGTGTGGGCTTTTTTCCCTTTTGCTGCCTGCTACCTAGCTGACTGATGGGAGTGCAAGAGAGTCTTGAGACATATCTTTGGACAGAATGTTCTCACATTGGCCAGCTTTAGGCGAACACGTTATAAACACACTTCAAACTTTTATTAAAATCCTAAGAAAACAGAAATTGGAATCGAACTTTCCATGTTTTGGAGGATGAAGTCTGAGGCAGCTTTGATACTCAGAGAACCATTCCTCTCTTCCCCAGGCATACAGAAGGCAGAAACACTTTTCCAAGCCTCTGTGACTTCTGTCCCATGATCCACACATTTCTGATTAATCCATAAATGTGTGAATTAATAGGAAATGTGTCTCCTTCACCCCAGTATTTTTACTGCAAATGAAAGAAGCAAAGACCTGGGCCAGGCTTTAGAGTAATCACAGACAGTAATGAAGATATCATAATAATGTCATGGTATAATTATGTGGTGTTTTGAGTTTGGTTTCTTTAGAGTCACCACATTACCATAACATCATACATTGCCAATTGCTTCTTTGTACCATTTATGAAGTGCAAAAGGATATAATCTCTTTATAACTTTGCAATATACTCATAAAAGTGAGGATGTGGAGGTTTTTTCCTAAATGTTGATGCCTATGGTACAGATATATGTAAAAGACAACTGCAAAATCTGAATACAACAATAGAGATGACATATTTTGACAATTTTTCCTTCCTTACAATAGTAGTCTTGGTGTAAGTGCTTTCTAATTTAAAGGCTGGATCTGGTTTTGTATATCTAAACCCCTAATGATGACTTTCATGAATTTTGTGAAGAAAAATTATTCATAAAATACTTTCCTTCTTTTGTGAGTTGAGAATTTTGCTGTTCAAAAGATTTTTCTTGCACTTATTGAAACAGGCTTGTTTTTTACCTTCTATTTCATGAGGAGGACTATGATAATTCTGAAGATAACACCTCTCTTTCAGCAATGGTTGTGGCATTAGATACTTGAGCACTCAAGCAGGATGCGGTACTGATCTTTTAGTGTTATTTGGGGCAAACACAATTATAGCTCTCTTTTGTTTACATTGCTCAGTAACATTAGAGGTTCTGACAGCTGTATGAGCATCTCAGAAGAAAAAAGGGAACTTTTTTGAGAATATTGTTCAAATCAAGTTTTGCAAAGTACTGCATTTTTTATATCATGTTTGTACTGAAATGTAACTCACTAGGCAAATTCCCATCTCAGCTTATTTAAAAATCAGTAATTTTCTACTTACTCATACCAGATTTGAATATAAATTATAATCCCCTGCTGAAGCTTGAAAAGAAATGGAAGAACTCTTTAGAAAATAGGTAAGATGCTCAGAAGATTGAAACAGAAAGCTTAAAGTCTTTTTCTTACTGCCACTACCTTATTTCACGACCCTGAGAAAATCTTTTCATCTTCAGCCCAATTTTCTCTGTAGTCCTTTGTTTGCTTTATGTAGTTAGACTGCAGACTTATGGGATACAGATATTTTATATCAAATTGGTTTGATAGTCTTAAGTGAAACATTTATATGCATCAAATTAATAGGTAATTCTACCAATACATTTAATGATACAATTTATTCTGAATTGGGAATTGTTATGGTCCATGAGAGGACTCTGACTTTAGAAAACTGAGGTTTAAAGATGAAATGTCAACTCTATACAACAAAGGAGAGAACTTGACCCAGAAGTGCTTCTGTGTATCATACATTGGGTAATATTTTCAATAGTTATCCTTTTCCTTTTGAGGTGAATTGTGCCAATTTAAACAAATCAGAAATGTCTTAGGTTTCAGCACACAAATGCAGGCTTAAATCAATGTCAATACGTACATAATCCTTTAATGTCATGAGAAATTACTGTGTTTTTGGTACATTAAGCATGGTGGCATTATGTTTTCTCAGCTGGCATTAGATGAGTCCAACATATTTGAATGAAAGACTTAAAAAGTTCCTCCAGAGTTCATTGTCACAAAACTGATGTCACAAAACCTGCCTGGACTTTGCCGTCTGTGATCATACCAGTAATGCATTCTGATGTGATGGTGTAGTTTAAACTCTTTACAGTCCTCCATTTACAAAATGATTAAGACTTAACTGCAGCACCTGACAGAATATTTAAATAATTAATTAGGAAAAACACACAGATCACTGAATGAAGATATTGTTAAAAGAACTTCGGAGCACAGCTATTGTATTATTACTGCAGACGTATTAATGAAGGTCTGTCTTTTGAAGGTGGCTATTATTAAAGATTTGCATGCAGTTCAGCTTCACAGACAAAACAAAAAAGTCACTATTGGATATTAGAAGCTAGGTTCCATTGTTATTGTCCCAAGCATTTTGTCAATTTTCCTTTTTATTTTTTATTTCAATAATTTATTTTACAGTCTTTTTCTATTTTAGTAGAAGCTGAACTGAAAAGAAAAAATAGATTTGACTCATTTCTCTTCTTTGTTATATGCATTTGTTTATATATCCTATAGTGTTTTCTTCCTGAGTCACAACTCATGGATTAAAGGACTGAACCTTCAGTTGATCTTTCAAGGCTGGGGAAGTGTCAGAGGCATGGATATTGGCACATTCAAAATATAAAGTGTGCTGCACAAAAAAGTAATAGCTAAAGACACTGAAGTCATGATGGTCTCTCTTGATTCCAGTTAAGGAATATCTGCGATGTGAGCAAATGGTGAAGGAATGGAATAAAACTAAAATACTTCAATTAACATTGATATTATAAATGTCAAGATTTCTGACAAGAGAAGGTAAGACAAGACACCTTGTCTGACAAGACAAGGTGAGTAACTAGCAATAAGTCTTTATTTTTTGACCAACACTCCACTGACTTGATGGCTTTACTTTTTCTGAAATGGCTCTGTGCAAACATAATAAATGAAGCTTAAATTTTACAGAAAGTAAATATATTTACCAGCTATAGAACATACTTCTTTTTCTTATGGCTGCATATATATTGCTTCAATTATCTTATTGACTAACCTTGAGAGAAGCTCATAAAAAGCCTTTCACCTCATGCTGAGTTATGATCATACTGGCTCACTCCAGCACCATATTAAACAAATGAAATTAGGGGAGCCATCATAGAGGATGTCAAAGTTCAAATCAACAGCTTATTAGTTTATTTTTCCTGAGAAAAATATTAAAGTATAATGGCTTGCTTATTTTTGAAGATGTATTTCAAAGACAAAAAAGAATACACAATTTCTGTGTTAAAATATTTTTGATAAAAGCAGAAGGGAACTACAGTAAAATTGTCCATTAATAGAAATATTGCAACAACATGATGGGATATCTGCCGATGTGACAAGATAAGGAAAAATAAGGAAGACGCAGGTGAAATAGAAGAAGGTATTTGTTTGCTTTTGTTTCGTGTGTTATTTCTTTTATTTCTTAAGATATGACCTGGATAAATTTTCTAGCCTTTTTTGTGCCTTTTTAATATGAATTGGGATTTAGCTTACTTTCTCTTTTCTAGACTGGTCCCTCAGAACAATGCATTTTAAAACCACAGGATTTGCAAAGCACATGATAACTCATTTAGTTCATGCAGGCAGGGTGAACTGTACCTGTATCATTCCTCACATTTTTCTAACCTCCACTGAGTGTTTATGGCTGATCTGGACAATTATTTAATAGGCTTTAAGATGTCAATAATTAGCATTATGTGTACTTATGTTTACTCTGAAGCTGAAACCCTAATAATCAACTGCTTTTCTGAATACTTTGAGATGAAATTCAGATCATGAGTTCTAACAGATTTGAAGAAGTGTATCTGTGTAAGTACTTTCAACTTGCTTCTGTAGTAGGCAGCGATCATACATAATTTATACCTGATATTCATAAAGTGTCATTTTATTATAAGAAGAACTGAAGTCTATTCAATAACATTTACCTCTGGAATACACTTGTCCCATTAGCTTCCAATAAGAGAACTGAGCACTACCAGAGTTCTGCCTGTATTCTCAGACCTCAAGGGTCACATCTGATACTGCATTTCCCATTACATTGTTAGCGTCTCATTTAATTGTTTTATCTATTTACAAGAAATAAATGAAAGAGATAAACTTGAAACTCTGAGCACTTCTGCACCAGGAAATTATTCTTTAGGAAGTTCCATATATCTATGAGATGTTAATTTCTTCTTTTTAATAGTTCACCAGATGATTGCAGTCTATAGTAACAATTTGTGGTTTATTTCTAATTGAAACGTCCACACTTGTGTACAAGGAAAGTGCAGTGGTGCCCTCTTTAAAGCTTTGGATTTACATGCTATTGCACTATGTGGTAATGTTTTCTTTCATATGAAAAAACCCCAAGCAAATAAAAACAGAAAAAACAGTGCTGGCAGGCCTTCCTAGAAATTGATTTTTAGCCAAAGTGGGTTCTCTTTAAAAATAAAAAAAATATTATAGGCATAGTCAGGAAACATATTTGTCATTAAACATAGAAGGACAGAAGACTTGCTTTTAGGCAAAGGACATGTACTTTGGAAATTCTACTATTCTTTTGCATCTCTACTTGTAAAGAAAATACCTGGTTTGGAGGAAGTCTAGTAAAAATGTTAATTTCTGAGAGTTCCTTTGCATAGGAAGTA
Organism: Petroica traversi; assembly: GCA_025920805.1. NCBI lineage: Eukaryota > Metazoa > Chordata > Aves > Passeriformes > Petroicidae > Petroica > Petroica traversi. The sequence goes on from JAHLSL010000019.1 coordinate 6,816,504, forward strand.
ATATGTCAGATACAATAGAAAAGATTACCCTCAGATTGTTCTCTTATAAGAGGAAGGTCTGTCTTCTGACCTTCCTCTTATATATTTTCTTAATTTTCTCCTCCCAAGACACTTGGCAGGTCTGCTTTGTCCATTGCATCTTGGTCAAAAGGCACTGCCACTACTGTTCACCAGTTTAATCTGTAAACAGCTTCCCAGACTCCCTCTCCTATGCTTCTTCACATTCCCTTGCCGGTGTATGAAAAGGAAGATTGATTTTCAATTCTTTCTCCCAGTTTTTCAGACCACCTAACTTAATGAAGTTGGCCCAGCCTATGTTTAAGATCTGTTCCTGGAGTCTGAAGCTGAAAGATACACGCGACATAAATTTTTCGTGTCCCATGGTCCTGCCTCATCTCAAATAACTGAACTCCTACAGGGGTGGATCTTGAAACCTATTACATTCTGTCCTCTCTCACTTCCAAAGAGCATTTTACAGTCCCCTTTCAGCCATGCCCCTCCTGCAAAAAACAAAGCAATTTTCATAATGGCCGTTGATAGCCTCTGTGTCCATTACCTCCTTTCTGTGTACCTTCCTAGCTTTGTCTTTACATGTTCCTATTTTACAAACATGCTGTCACGTCTATTTGCAACCACTTTCATTTGTGGTAGTTTGGATTGGCCCAAAAATCAAGAGAAAGTATTTTGGGGAAATGGAAAAGCCCTTTGTGAGTCTGAAAGGCTACTTTTGTTGAACTACAGATTATTACAAATTTTCTGTGATAGGAAATACAGATTCATCCTTATAATGGAACAAGTTTTTATTATTCTTTTATGTTTCCTCTATGATTACATGAATTAACTGTCATCCATCAGCTTCTTAGAAGAAAATAGAGGTGTATGGATATTAATTTAAAAATAAATTCTGAACTTCAGGTTACCTATCGGGCATTACCCTGACTAAGTGCATGGTGACAAATCAAAAGACAAGGAAAAGGAAAAGAAATTTCACAGGAAATAAAGTAGAAGTGAAGTAAAATTAGTTCCACACAGGAGAAAGGAGAATTTTTTTAGCATATCTATTTAGAGCTGACTGCCTGGCAATGCAAAGTCTGGCAAAAAGTCTATTTCTCAACTCACATTTATGCTCAAAACATGCCTGTCCCTTAAAGATGCTGGCTTGAAAATGGTGGTGGTGTTGGATATGTGCAGTGAATCGTAAAATACTGACACAGGGTGATGATACCTGCCAGCTGGGTTTGAAACAGACACTTTCCCTCAGCCACCACTGAACAGGAGAGTCTGGAAAGTTGATGGAGCTCGTAAAGGAAAAAATGCACATAGTCCTTTATTGGTTTTATTCATTACTTTGCACATTATCTACTTTTAAATGAATAAATAATGCCCTGTTTTTGAAGAACATATTTTTAATTCAGTGTAATTGCTTTCTGTCACAGGGTGCCATAGTCAAGAACAAAAGAACATATAGGTACTAAATTAACTTGGTGGGGCATGACCTTTACAGATCTCATAATCAGGTCATATAATCATAAGTATGAATAAAAAAAAATTGACAAACCATCTACATAAATCACCACAGAAAACAAGAAATATTTCTTGCTAGGCAATATCTTGGTGGGTCACAAGAAGTTTACAGCCGTGGAACTGCTTGTGTCACAGCTAACCTGCTTATACAGCAGATTTAAATAGTAACATGTGATTCAGAAAAATATAATCATTGAACAATTACTTTGCAATTATTCTTGTTTTCCATCAAAACTCTACAGATCCTGTACAGATTCATGAACTATATTTAATTAAATAATTTATCAGTGTCTAGAGAAAGATCTATGCTATGATGTCTCTTTTCTTCCTGATGAAAATGCAAATGTAACCATTAATAGTTTATAAATGAATCTTAGCTACAAGTGAGATAATGTACATCCTGCTTTAAGCTACATAAAAGAAGAATTGTTCCATAAAATTCTTTGACATTAAATCCCAAATAATTTTTTATTTTGGAAATGTACCTTTAAATATTCATCTTTCTTTAGGCTTTCTCTCAAAAAAAAAAGAACATTTCTTTATGACCTACTATGATGACAACTGAAAAAATCCAAACAAAGGTTAGAGAAACTGGTGTTTGACTTTTTTCTATCCCTGCAGAATCCTGAAGTTAAGCAGTGAAATGAAAATTCCCATATCACAGCCTAAGCTTTTATCTCAGAAACAGAATGCAACTTAAATAGGATATTGAATATTACTGCAATGCAGCACCACATATTTAGATTCAATGCAGGGAAAATACTTCTACTATAAGACTATGTGATGGAAAAAAATTAAATGCTTGTCTTTCCCATAGCCTACAAAGTGAATAAAAATCCCAGACTCTGCAGTTTGCTTAGTGTATTAACCTATGGACCTCAATATTGTAAACTGAAAATATAGATCAACTCCAACACTTCATTTTCATAGGACAAATAGGGTTTGGATTAAACATTTCTGAGGAATCTGTGAGAAATCAATAGTGTTTACAAAACTAGTAAAGCTTAGTTTGGATGCTGAATCTTAAACCTTTTGTTTATAAGTTCTTATCAGTAAAGCCTTCAAGGTAAGCTTTGTTCCTGGAGTTTTGATCTTGTCTATGTGACTTCAATTTTGAATGTAACAAGATTTAAGAAAAAAAAAAAAAGGTAACCAAAACTGGCTTAATGTATTTTATAGATTTTCTGACATCAAATTATTATTACTGCTCCCCCGTTGACACTATTGCACAAAGATGTCTTAAATGCAATGTCAAGCCATTTGATTGAGATTTTTCTATAACAAAGATAAACCCCCAGGTATTTGTCAGTAACCTCCCTGGAATTTTGAGAGGCTCTAAGAGACAAGAAAACACAAACATTTAATGATTTGCACTGAAAAGGGATTTCTGCACTGAGATAGTCAAACAGAACCCTGCAAACATTTGCATGTGTAGACTGTACAGGAGGATTCACATGAAATAGTGATTCAATATTTAAGATAGATGGGTAATATATAAAGATAAGGGACAGTCTTAAAATTAAATTTTAGAGAGGAATTAGTGATTGATAGTATGGCATAAATAACAGAATTAAGCATGTCTGCTTTACATAGTGCTAGGTGATTATTTTCTTTTCAAAGTTCCTCCACTGAACCACTTGCTTGGAAGGAAAGAAGGGCACTGAAATGAGAAATTTCTTCATTTACATGCTTGCAGAGCTGCTTCTCTGTATTGTGATAGTGCTGTACACGGTAATCAACAGCAAAATCAGAGATTAAAAAACAACCTTAAAGGTCATGCAAGTGCTCAAAAATTGAAACACTTTCATCTCTGAAAATGTGGTAGATTACTTGATACTGAACAGTGAGTCAGAACAACAGCAGATTCTTTAAACTAATAAAAGTGAGGAGTTCTTTAAACTAATAAAAACCTTATTATCTAATTATTTGAGAGACTGGTTTTGAGACAGGGACTTCAACTTGCTTTCCATTTAAATTTATAAAACTTTAGGGCTAGTTGTAGTTTATAACTCAGTTTTTTTTTTAAACTAATACTTCACATAGGTCTGTGAACCTTATATATGTGAGTGTGCTTTTATTCTAGAAGAAAATGTTTACTTTGTTGTCTATGGATATGTCATGCACATCATATTCTGCTTTTGAACTTTAAGTTGTGCTACTGCATTACTTCATTTCCCACAATACCCTGATGACTATCCCTGCATACCTCAGAACAGAACGAGCTATTCTGTGAACACTTTTGTTCCTTTTTCTTGGTGTTAAAAGGAGCTTGAAACACACAGGGCATGCTAGGTACCTAGTTCTTAGACAACTAGAGCTAAAGAAGGAGAAATTCTTTATTTATGCACAGAATTTAATCCTTCACCAATTAACTTGCTAACCCCCACCAAATCATGTTCCAATTAATTTTATTCAGGACAGTTTTTATATATTTGCACTTTTTATATAATGCCTTTATCTCTGGATAAGTATGTACTATATATGTACATCCTCCTGTGTGCATCTGTATTGGCATTCCCAAACTGGAATCAAACCACAGCCATTTTCTCCTGTCACTTTTTGAGGTCTTTTGTGCTCTCTATGAACAAAGAAAAAGGAAAGGCTTAATTCATTATGTTCATGTTATTTCATAACAATGTGAGGATAAAACAGATGGTGCAATGGCTGAGACATGGATGGGAAGCTAGCTAGCTTTTTCTCAGAAAAAAGACAGGGCAGCAAGACAACAGCTGGGAAGAGGCCGTGGTTCATTTCCATCAAGAAAGAGAAACCGCATAGGAGGAGTGAAGGGGTAGATGAAGGTAGACAGTTCTGTTAGTGTAGCCAAAGAATGCTACACAAAAACACCTCCATGACATCATGCCAATATCAGCTGGCAGAAGACCTGATAAATGACATGGTCATCTATGCTGCTACCCGTTCCCAGTTTCTGAGAGATTGATTTGCTAAGAAATTTCTGTCTGTTCTGGAGATGTTGTCCTGGAAGTAGAAGGCAGTTGTGCAGTCTTGGTAACTGATCATTTTTAGGGAAGAGTTTACAAGTCTAAGAATACTTGTGAGATAAGTAAACCTATGTCTAACACTTCCACTTTTTTTGGGCTTCACCCCTGGGGTACAAATGATCTACTTTTAGATATCCTGTAATTTTAGATGTGCACATTGTTCAAGTTAGTCAGCTTGGGCTCCCTTTATAGCTGGAAAAGAGAAGTATAACATTTTCACTAGGACTGTTGTGCTTTACTCAGATTATGCTTATTATGAATAAACCACCCCCTAGAAGAACAGGTCTCTCTCCACTGGTAACAGCTCATGACATTTGGGTCAATCATATTTGGAGAGCTACCAGTGACCAAATGAATAATGAATCATGCCTCCAAATCCCCTTTGTGTCCTGAAATACCATGAAATATTATGTTGTTTGCTGATGCTCAAACTTTGCTCATTGGACAGATCAAAAAATATTCCATACTACAAAGCATGTATGTGTTACTTGGTATGTCTTTTGAAGAAAATGACATGTGAGAACATACCAGTATATTGCTTTAGTAGTTCAGCTAATCCTCTCTTATATAATTTTACTACAGCGAAAGAAGATTCCTGCCTATAAATTCATTTAACTTCTCAAATAGTTATATTCCAAAAAGACAAAAAAGAGGTAAGAATTATTTCTTTTTCATCCTAACTCCAGCAAGATCTATCTAACTATGTGATTTTCTGTTCTGCTCAATTTTTTGTTTCTGGCCCTACTCCAAAGACAGATACTCTGAGACAGGGAGTTCATGAAGGATATGAAACTATTTAGTTTATAGCTGTAACCCATGGAGTATGCAACACTTTCCTGATTTAGTATTTTGCGATGGCAGGCTCCACCAACCAATTGAAGCTAACAGCTTGCCAACAGGGGCAAGAAGACGAGTATTAATTTTTGGGCTTTTTTTTCCTATCACTACCAAAAATCAAAGAAATAATCTGAGGCACAGCCATAGAAATGCACTGGTTTAATTTATACGAACTCATTCTGTGAAATAATTAAAACGGACTTTTGCAGTCAGAGGGGAAAACAAGGAGTAAGTGATTAATAATTCTTTAATAAGAAAAAAAATTCCTAGTTTACTAATAGCTTTTGTGTATTTAATTAAGGCTCTGGTTCACAAAAACCAGTAACCTTTTAGAAAGGGGATTCCACTTTGTATAATGAAAACAAGATTGGAAAGCAGTGAAGTAATCATGTCTTCCCAGACACAGAATAGGCAGTGGAGATGGTAGACTGTAAGAATCCTTGTGCATATGATGCAATACTTCAGTAGTTCTACACAAGATTTCAAGACTATTTAGTCAGTTAAAGGGAAATGCTTACAGATATAATCAAGAAAAACATCAGAATTTTAAAACTCCTAGAGAAGTTCTCAGCAACAGACTCTGGGTAGCAGACATGAAGGAAAGGAGTTCTGGGTCATTGTATCACACATCTAAAATGTTCCAAAGAGAAAGTTTATTTCTTGTTTCCCTTTCCACAATATTAGTCCATTTTACAAAGTGTTTTGTCTATTTATATGAACGATAAAATTACTTAAATCACTCAGATGGGCATTTTCTTTTACCTGGCCAGTTCCCCAAAAGCTCTGTTATGGCCAAGTGATACTGCTTAGTGAGCTTAGTGAGTAATAAATAGCAAAGAACTATAATAATTTAAGTGCTTTTCTGGATACCATAATTTAACCATATCTGTACACTTTATCTTGGCTGCTATTTCTGTTACACTGAGGCCAACAGTACCATTTCAATCCAGACCTAAGAGAGTTCCAGTGGTGTGAGTGCCAGCTACCAAGCAGCTGAGCCAAGAGAAGAGCAGTTGTGATAAATAGATGGTGGAACATTACACAAATGTGGAGGCCATGGGAAAAGAAAACAGCACAGGCAAAACACTGCACCCAAATAATAAAGAAAATCAGAAAAACATATTGGCAATTGAAGATAAATTATCTATATGTGTGTGAATATATATATATATATATATATTTATATATATATGTACATCTCTATATAGCATCATACACAGATAAGTCACATAGCAGTGTATATATATGTCATACATAGATAAATATAATCCAGATACTCTGTATGGATTGTGCACATGTGTAAATTCTCTCTGTGTCTCTGTGTGTGTGTGTTTTTACATATGTATGTATATATATGTGTGTGTGTGTGTGTGTGTGTGTGTGTGTGTGTGTAAATATATGTATTTGGAGAGATAGAGAGAGAATGGGCTACTGCACAAAGCAAGCTTACATCAATTTACATAATGAAGCTAGGCAGGGTTCACAATTCTAGGAATGCAAAAGTTTGAAACTTCAAAGCTATTATATAACCACTACTTTAGCTTCATGTATGACAACCTAGACTTCTGTGAAATAATACTTAGGGCTTACAGAAGCTCAGCTCTCCCTGCTTTTGGAGGGGACCCTGCTTTGCAGTGGAGTCACATGCTGCTGTTTTTGTTCCTACAGAAGCCTTAATCCCAGCCAACAAGGACAGGAGAAGAAGAAACTGTTTATGCATCAAAGGAAACTGCTTTAAACATGTTCTTCACTCCTGCTGCATAGTCATGGTTTGGATTAGGAAATAATAGGCTGTAGGCAGCCAGGAGTCAGAGCTAAGTAAATTTTTAAAATCTTTAAAAGGAAAGAAGAAAGCTTAGAAGCTGTGCATAATTTATACCTATCTATCATTTTCCATCTCTTGATAACCCAGAACTGTGAAACCAGGAACTAAAATGACTGCTTAGGAGCATCATTGCAGATCTATGTCTGATAGCTGTTATTGATTTAAACAATTTCAATTTGTTTTGTTCTAATCTCACTTATAAAACAATGGCACCCAAAAGGCTTTTGTTTAACTTTTGAGTGAAATAAACCCTTTTCACAATTTCCAAATGCAACATTAATCTTGTTCCAGGATATTCCTCGGGCTGACAACTTTTCATTATTATTCTTATCACAGGGTGTACAGTGAACTAAGCTTCAAATTAACTACAGGCAGGCCTGAGTCACAAGAATTAAGTCAGAAACTTGCTGAAGTTTGTTGCTTCCCGGATGCAGGGACTTTGTTTTTATTCTTTAATAAAATAAGAAAGAGTAACAATAACCCATTATTTACATGGAAAAAGCCCATACAGAGTGAAGTTTTATTTTAATTCCCATATGTTTAAATCCTTGCACTGTTTTTTACAGTTAATTTTTCTTCTTATCTGTGAAACCAGTATGAACTAAACAAAACTATGAATAGAACAAATTGTATTCAATATAATTTAAATTTCTTACTTAGTTTATTTTATTGCATTATACTTCATTTATAAAACTCAGTGATTCAAATGTTAATAAAATTTTAGGTGTATATTAAAGGTGAATTCAATCACATAAAATAAAAAAAATGTTGAAAGTCCATAACAGGTGAAATTACTAAATTCTTTCATATGATAATACAAGTTCTCTTAATGACAATAAAAAGGAAACCCAAGAATCACATTACTATTTATGTGTGTTGCTTGAACCAAGTTTATTTCTCACTTCCAGTAAAATTAATTTTACCATTTCAGAATATGTATTTGTTTCTAGGAAGGATTTACATTCAATGCTTATTTTGAAATTGCATTTTTTTAAAAAAAAAATTATGAAAAATCATTAACATAAGGCAAAATTTTCCCTTACAAAATGCCATTTGCAACCAGTCTTATCTGTAGATAAGTTTACATGGTCTTAAAAACGGCTTTCTGTAATGCTGAATTTCTAAAAATGACCACATTAAAGGCTGTGCACAGGTGCACAGATTTGGAACTGGAGGAAATGTTCACATACAGAGGACAATTTAGGGGTGACAGCATGTATTTATATTATGGAGATAGAATTTATTTTTCAACAATCCACTTAGAAAAAGCTACATTGCTTTTACCACAGAAATTTTATGTGTTACTATGCAGCGTAGAATACTTGAAAGACTTTTGTTGAATTGTAATTAACAATAGAAAAGACTTTTTTTACTTAAAATTATACTTATGTACTTCACAACATTTCAGGGAAATATTGTTTATTTTTAAGCTATACATCTACCTCAGATAAGGAGAAAATAAAATGAAAAATAGAATTGTAATGTTTTTTTATTAATATTATAACTAAGAGAAATTAATAAGTAAAACTAATGCAATCTTAACAGTAATAGCATCACTCAGTCTTTTTGCTAAAAATGCCACTCACCAAAGATATTGTTCATAAAATCTTTTTTAGGACTGATTTTATTATACCACTTGTGATACAAGTTTTTGTCTCTGTTGTACTAAGGGTACACTAACACTATTACACATTTACTTTCTGTTGTTTCCACTCACATGAAAATTCAGAGTTGTTTTTGGAGGACTGGATTCAAAATGTACCCATACTAATTGCACCAGCCCACCAAAAATATTACCACATAAAATTGACTGGGAACTGGAAAGTGTAGTTTGGACAGTGCTTCCTATTGTGACAGACACTTGCTAATCATCTCTTACTGGTTTGTGTGCAATAGATTTCCTACTGCTAATGAGTTCAACTACTGAGCACTTCAGCTGAAATCCATTTGATAGCAAAGTCTGCCAAAGGAGCAATTTTAGAACAATGAGTTGCCAAATGACAGCAGACAAAAAAGAGGATCTAAAAAAAAAGCATTTTTATTAAATAAATATCAACTGTAAGACAAATCCAAGAGAAAGAAATAGCTTAGGTGATTGGACCAAATCTTTTAACAACTGTATATAACATAATGTATTTTATAAAATGCTAGCAACCATGGAACCAACATATTGATTGATACACCACAAAGTCCCAGGAGTCTCAGAACTAAGCCAGATTTCTTATTTTGCTTTAGTTTGACAATCCGAATTTTAGTTTTCTGTTCTATATTTGGTTTATGATTAGGCTTCAACTTAGTGCCTTTACCACTCCACACTAGTAGTTGAAGTGATGCAATTCTGCTAATTATCTGTAATGATGGCCTGCCTCATGTGGTGTCAGCATGGTCTCTGCTGATGCCTCTGCAGCATTCTGGGATGTAACCTCTATTGACACAAAAGCTGTTTGCTCTCCATGCACATAATGAATCTCGAAATGTGCTCTCAGGTGCTGCCTGAGTCTGCCTACCAGAATGCATGGGGTCCTGCCTGCCAAAGCTCATCTTTGGCATCTCTTTGTTAGTACATCAGTTCTGGCCCAAAGCCCTGCAGAGAGTAAACAAGACTGCATGGAGACTAAGAGTTTCAGGTTACCAAGAGTTTCAGGTTATTAATGTCTTTGTTCCGAACTAGTCTTTAAAAGACTGAGTTTTCATATCCAAACTCATTTGTCCAGTAGTGATGTTCCTAAAGGGAGCAAGAGTTAAAGGGCTCTGGTCCCCAAACTCTGGGGATTCATAAGTGCTCAGTAAAAATATTAGGCATAAGCTAAAAAGTAATGACTGACCTTGTCAAACCTAGATAATTCATGTGATGTATTTTGTTTGTGGCAATGCCCTTCAAAGAGATGAATCTCCTTCTGCCTTGCCCAAGAGCCCTGAAACACAGATGGTAACAGCACCGAGTGGTAAAAAAATAATGTTAATCTGGGGAATATGTGAAAGGAAATAATGGAGACTTTCAAGTTGGCAGATGTGGAAAAGAAAAAAACCCACAGTTTAATGGCATTACCACTTTACCAGGATTAGAGGCCAATCTGGTCGCAGTCTCAGAGTTCACATTCACATCATAGCTCATCTGGGTCCTATAAGGGAGCATAAAGTTAGTTTTGGTACAAGTAATTCTTGTATTCCCCTAGTATCCCTTTTATTAAGTTTCAGCCATCTGTTTTGTACCCAAGGAGACTAGACCTTATGAAAAGCTACATATGATGACTGTTAAAGAGCAAACACACAGCTCTCTTATTTGCCAAAAAGGACACTTTGGAATGTGTTTTGTTGTCTGCCAGTCATACAACACAGGTCACATTCAAGACCGGCAGAAAAATGATCAGGAAAGGTCAGTTCTAGTGACTAATGAGATTCAGTATAAAAATTATCAGCCAATAATAATATTTATTCCCATATTACTTGCTAAAATTTCAGGATGGAACTCTAACTAGCATCTCTATATTTTTAATGTTTCTTTCAATGAGGAGAAGATGAAGATAAAACAAATCTGAGAAATTTGCCTTAATTGCTTCAGAAGAAACAATTCTGTGATGATGGCAGGGCTACTCATGTTTTAAGTGACCTTCAACAGTCTGTTCATAGCCCCAGGTATTGCTCTGCTGCGCTCATTGAACAACAAGCCATGGGAAAGCAGTGATCTCACAGAGGGCTCCATGTTTCTGCTGGATATCAACTATTTGGACAGTGTCTTAATTCTAGAAATGGCAATGGAATCACCTTTTAATTTGTGACTTTTACTCAGAAATAGTTAAATTATGCAGCTTATTGAAACTTGGCTGGAATTGGTGTTGGCCTTTCTAAAACATGACTTTATCTTATTGTGAAAGTAAGCCCCTTATTCTATAAATTATTATTATGAGCCCACTATAAATAAGGAGCGATATGAAAATTTTGTTATTTTGGGATGTGCCAATTTACAGTGACTGAAATTTCAGCCATCAAAAAATTATAACTAAATACATGGAATTTCAAGTTACATAGGAACATCAACATTTCACATTACAGAAGTAAGCATGTTAACAGAGGATTGAGTTAAACTATAATTCTAGATCTCTATAAGAAATGAATGAGTTTCTACAAACCAGAGCCAAATCTTAATGGAGGTGTGTTTTTGCTACTATGAAAGGTCTTCATCATTTCTGAGCATAGTTTATTCCTGGAAGAAGAGTTGACTACTCATATCCAAATACTTTCATACTAAAAGTACCATTCCTTGACTAGAATTTTTGGTATCTTTAAAATCTGGCAAAAAAAAATTTGTTTACAGTGGGAAAGAAATGCCAGTTGGATGCTGATGATTCTGTTGTCCTTTCCTAAACCGATAGTTGCATTTTCTGTTTATGGAGTTAATAAATCCTGATGCTGTGTGGTTTTTTCCCCTACAGAAATCATGAAGCTTAAATTTGGACATTAAACATTATGAGGGAAGCAAACAGTTAAAAGTACTCCCAAAATCCTATGAAATAAGCAGTGCACTGAATTATCTGGGGTTTTTTTAAGACAATGCTCAGTAATGAAAAGTTGATGAAATTCTGTTTAGGAATAAAGGCATATAAATTTAAAGAAAAAGCCAAGCTCTTTATACAGCACATCCACAAGGAAATATGAAGGTGACACCATTTACTCTATCCCCATCCATCAGTACAAAATAAGGCAGTTTCACAGAAGCATAAAGCACAATAAGCACTCTAAATCTCCATGTTAGATTTCACACATATATTAAGTGCTGATTAGTGGTTCAGAATTATTTACTGACAATATTTAATCATATATGGCCTGTGACTGTGAACTTTTTACTTAATATCTTTGAAACTGAAGTGAGCATATCTGTAATTCTGATGTTAAAGTATGATATGAAATTAATATTTCAAACTCCTAGTATTAACATCTGAGCTTTTAAACCTTTTGAATATTCCTGGGACATGGATTATAAGGAAAGTGAGCTTAAAGTTATCAGTGAAAAAAATTCAGCATGCTAAGTGACTGTTAAGTGCCTTCACTGCAGTTCACTGAATCTCCAGATTAAATAGAGCAATGTCGCCTCAGATGAAACGCACTGTAAAAATGCAGTGTCAGAATGATGGAGGCATGAGTGGTAGCGGCCAGATCTGAGTTTAGAAGAAATAAATTCTCATTTCTCTGCAGGCAAAGAAAGCTCAGTGAGGCAGTAGTGTGTACTCATGTTTCCAATAGCAAACAGAAGTCCAGTTTTGTTAGCCCTGTTAATCAGAGATGAGCACAGACCCTCAGACAGGAAACCTGCTATTTTATCTTGCAGATTTCACTGTGTGATGTTGCTCTGACTCCAGGGTAGGCTCCCATCTCCTCTCTTTTTAGACACCAAGTAGTGAAGCTGCACTTCTTGACCAACTGGAGATACTGAGGCTCAGCCACCCTTCTCATCTCCATCTCACCCTACATGCAGCAGTCACATCTCGAGAAGGACAGACAGGTTTATGACTCCTTACATAAACACCAGTCTAGGTGAAAACTAAGTCCTGAGATTGCTCCACAGAGGAAGACAAGGGTCTGTAAGCACTCTGTAATCATAGAGGCCAGTTTGCCAATGAGCCACTGTGCCTACCTTATCATCCGTTTCCCAGGAAGCTGACAAGTCCCATGTCACCACAGGGGTTTCCCCAGTGAAACCACCACATTAATCTTTCCATCAGGGCACAGGTTTGTTCACAGCAGTGCCTTCCCTAGGAACATACCTTTCAAAAATTATACTTTGAAAGTAGCAGTGCTGGTTCATCTTTCTAAATAACAGTAAATACATGTTTGAAGCTTATTTTGTTCATGTACCACTGGGATTGTAGAAAGGGGATTGAAAGTAATAAATAGTGAGGGCATCAAATTTCTGTGGCATGAGTGACAGACTTTGTAATTGAATACAACTGAACATAGACCACAGATAATCAGGTATCTCATACTGAATATTGACTATCATACTGACAATTCTGTTCTACAATGAATCGCAGATCTGGATTTTCCCAGATTTTTCCTATTTTTTTAAATACATATGATACCCACTGGACTGCCATCTGCAGATTTTCTTCTGGGAAAGAGCGTAAGAACTGATCATAATTGCTTTCTTCAATTGCTGTTTATTCCTGCTTTCACTGATTACAGCCACTTTGCAGTGTCTCAAACTGAAAAAAGAGATGCATTTTTTTTAGTACCACTTTTTATGACATTTTTCTATCTTTCAAAAGGATTTTTGACACTCCTGGTAATCACAACTAGTGCAAATAGAAGCAGTTACAGACTATGAGGGATGAAGATATATTTCAGAACTGTCAGACCCTTCAATTTTTGCAGTTTGGAAATGAATCATCTACACTTGAAAAAAAAAAAAAAGAAAGCTGAGATAAGCATAAATCTCATATGATTCTCCATAAACAACAAAATCATTGCAAAAAAGTGTTGGGAGAGTAAGAGTACAATAGTAAAAGTCTGGTTTGTGAACACTCCTTTTTTGCAACATATTCACTAAAACATGAAAATCAAATGAAATGAAGTTAATTCCACTCCATTATGTTAGATATATAGCCCAAATCTCAAAAAAACTGAATCCAGAATCCATTTGTTCTTTCCTGTTTTTGCATAAGGTTATCTACATGTACATGCATTGAGGAATTTAATTGCATATCCATTTTGGAATACCTCAGGTATGTCATTTCACACTAGCTTTGACTTGAAATTTAACTCTGAAATCCAGTGCTTGCTCTTCTGGGTGTGACAGCATGTCTGTGTGACACATATCAAGGCTTTTTCTGCTCTAAGTGTTCTGCATTACCAGTAGAAGTGTTCATTAGCACTAGAAGTGTACATTATTATTAGAGGCAATTAAAATGTTGTGCTATAAACTGTTAGTCTATAGTTATCTGCACTGATGTGTCAAGAGAAAATATGACTTATCTAGAAATAATATGACAGTAGTTGAACTACTAATGGAATACTCCACAGCAGGTTTCACAGACTTGTGGAATAGATAAAAATATGGGAAAATTCTCTTCGTGATGACTAAGGAAATTTAGGTTTATCCTTTTCTGCCTATATATTATTAAGTTGACTGCACCCTTTTTGTCTATATGCTCATAACTCTGTCACTGAACTACCAAAACCACTCTACCATGATTTCTTCCCTGTCTTACATTCATTAGCTAGGATTTACTTGATTTTCCTTTATCACAAATTGCTGTTCATTTTTCCTGCTTCTGATCTTCCCCCCCTTTTTTCTCCTCATTCACTTGCTCTTTTCTTGGGTCTCTCTGATCTTCTGCCTTTTGAGCTTCTCGCACTGCTATTTTTTCCATGTCTTTTCCTATGTTTAGAAACATTTCTCATTCCTTGTTCACGAAAGCCTTGTCTCCTTCTTCTAAAAACCAAGTTCTTTTATCAAGACTACAATATTTATTTTTTTACTAGAGCCATTTTTAGTATCAGATGATAAAATTTATTAATTTATACAAACTAAATCTGTAATGAGTGTATTTTACTCATTTTTCTGGAGAAGTAAGTGTCATAAGTCTTTGATGTATCTAAAAACACAGGTTCATGTACAAAAATTTCATAGAAAGATGGTGATTTATCTCAATTCTTCCCAGCACATATTGGAGAAAAGCGGAGATATATTTTAAATGGAGAGGAAAGGGTGCAGAGATATACAAGTCCCTGATTCACTTGGAATAAAGTTGATTGTCAGCTTCATTCTGCAACAATATTTTAAAGCCTATCAAGATGATGTTGCACTCAGAATTGCAGCAAAATATTTATTCTTTCATAGATGTTTACATAGATACTTGCAGTATCTGTTGCTCATAAGGCACAGAAGGATAAAATTCATACTTTTAGAGGAAGAACCAGAAGAAGTAAATGAAATCTGGATGTATAAGGATTGAAAAAAAAAAGTCAGATAAGCAAACAGACTGTATATGAACAGTGATTCTGCTGATATAAGCATTGCAGATTATTTCTGTATGAATGTATGGGAGCCCTACAGAGTCAAAACAGCGTTGAGAAGGAGAACAGACTGGGAAAGTATAGGAAAAAGCATGAATGAAAGCCTGAAAATGTCAGGAAGGTATAAGCAATATGACAGTGTGAAGAAATGCTAATTATTGGAAGACAATTTTTTTAAATGATCCTTGGAACCACGTTGCTTTGACTTTTCATTTAAAAATTGTATGACTTCTTAATCCATATGAATGTAGGTTGGTAAAAACCCACAACAATAATATGGCTTCAAAGAATTGCTCTGTATTCATAAAGGGAGATTAACTAAAGGCTAGAGTGTGTTGCCAGTTTTTCCTGCAAGTAGATTTTACTTTTGAAAAAGATAGTTACTTTTAGTGACTTTCCAAATCCCTTTATCTATCACCTGATTAATTTTTTTTTTTAAGTGAAGAGTCTCATACTTTACTATCATCCATATTCCTAATTTGCCAATACTGATAGCAATTATAGCGGAGGGCTGCAGAATTGATGTCTCAAGTCAAAGCTATATCTAGGCTTCTGAAGAATGTTTGTAAAATATTAGCTTTCCTATTTATACATGCAGCTGAAACTCTGAACCAGATGCTACTATTTTGCTTCATGTTTATTACAGCTGCCTTTTTTTCTCATCTTAAGCATAGGTGGTTCTATCAACATGTGACTCTGCAGAATACTTCTGACAGATCATATGGCTGTATGTTGAGATCATAACCAATGAAATAGAATAATCCTAAGACCTCTGGGGCCTGTACTCTGGTTTTCCATGTTTCATGCAAAATGAATAAAGACTTTGTAATATTTTTCTCTTTTTCTTTAGTCTTTGTTCACCACCATGATTTGAGTGCAAAAACACTACAAAAGATGAGAAATGAAAAAAGAAGGTATGGTATCAAGGATGTTATTCATAGCCTAACTTTTTCATTGAAATTAAAAATCATGTTTATGTGAAACATGAAGGAAACAATAGACTAGAGGAAAAAAATCAGACAAATTAAAGGTTTTGACCCAGATATTCCAAGCACCACCTTCTTTTAGATTGCAAAAATAATATCTATGCCTTCTTTGGTGTAGCTACAGCAATCTTCTTCTACAAGAAAAATAAATCAATAATGTAAGAATATAAAATTTTATTCAGATTTTTCTTTGTCAAGTTTCAGTCTGGGAGAGGAGTAAAAATGCCATAGAAAAGTATAGAAGACAACAACCACGTGAAAATATATACATACCTTGTCTAGTTTGGAAAGTGACAACTGTACAGTTAGTATTTCCGATGGATTGTCCTAAACAGTAATCCAAAGCCACATAGAATTTGCAGCCTAGCCACTATTTCTATTACTTCAAAGAGAGCAACATTTGACACTTTAGAATTTTATTATTAAATTGATCATAAGAACAATGCACATCCTGACTGACAAGGACAATACTTGTGGAATAAAATGAATTTTCCTAATACTGTGTTCAAAGTGTTCTTTCGTCTTTCCTTTAATTTTCAGCACTTCAATCATCTATATGTGGATAGCTGAGCTGGAGCTCATCTCAGTTTACTGCATTCATATTAAATCTAAGAACTGTGAGACACCCAACCGTGTCCGTTCTGCTGTAATTGGCAAAATGACAGATGTATCTCTAGAGAACAATTTATTACATACACCTTAGAACTGAGTCAGTTATTCTCCAGACAAGTTTATTACTTTATATTGACTACTGAAAGGTTGTAAGCTGGTTTATGTGGTTAGAATTAGGAGAAATGGTAAAATCCACACTGAGATGTTTAAATATACAACATCTCTGAGCAACATGTTCCAGCACTTAGTCATTTTCACTGCAAGCAAGTGTTAACTAATTTTCTGATGGAACATTCAGTTCTTCAGCTTTCGCCTATTGCCTCCTGTCCTGTCACTGAACACCACTGAAAAAAGTCCGTCTGCATCTCCTTTGCACTCTCCCTTCTGGTATTGATATACATTAACAAGATCTCTCTTGAGCCTTCTCTTCTCTGGGCTTAGTAGTTCCAGTACTCGCAACTTTTTCTCATAGGTGACATGGTCCCTCTCCATGTCTGGTCTTGTAGAGAGGAGCTCAGAAATGGACACAGAACTCCAGATGTATCCTCAGCAGTGCTAACAGAGGGGAAGGATGATGTCCCTCAACCTGCTGGCTATACTTTATGTAATGCAGTCCAGCATGCTATTAACTTTCTTTGACAAAAGGGCACATTTCCAACTGTGGTTCAAACTGCTCACTAGGATCTTTTCTGAAAGCTGTTTTCTGGCTCTGTCACTGCCAGCATGTATTGTTGCATGGGGCTGTTTCTCCCCAGGTGTAGGATTTTTTCTTCCCCTTGTGGAACTTCATGAGGGGTACACAAACATTTGGACCTGAGGTGGCTCTAGCAGCTTCTAGGGAGCGTGACTTGATTTCCTTGGCCCAGGTATCTGTAGTATTTGTTGCAGATGTCCCCTGATTTAGGAGAGTCAAGCACATTTTTAGCCAGTGCTGAGGAGAGACCTTTTTAGGAGTCAGGGTTACAGCAGACCTTCTCGAGTTGTGCCATGGTCTCTGGATTGTGCTTTGGAAGCTTCTGGGCCTTCTTGGGGAAGAAGCCCAGGATATCAGAGATGTCCATGAGTGCTCCAAGAAAACAATAAACAGAAGTGTTCAGTGGTTTTGTCCCTCATTTCTTTAGGTTTGTGTTAGTTTTAATGCAAAACATAGGAATAGAGTGTTGTGAGCACTTCCCTGGGGAGACTGTTTAAATGCTCAACCACTATCTGGGGGAAAAAACCTTTTCCTGATATCCTAAATCTCCCCTCATTCAGCTTCATGCTGTTTCCTTGAATCTTGTCCCTGGTTATGAGGGTGAAAAAATTGGTACCTGCCCCTCTGTTTCCCCTCATGATGAAGCTGTAACTGCAGTGAGGTCCCTCCTTAGTCTCCTCAAGGCTGAACAAAGCAAGTGATCTCAGCCATTCCTCATAAGGCTTCCTCCCCAGATTGTTCACCATCCTCTTGGCCCTCCTGCCCAAGGAGGTAATCTACATTTCTAGATCCCACTAGGACTACAGCTGTACTAGTAAACTAAATGTGCTAACCACCACTCTCTGGCAATTGGGAGGAACCAGCACAGGACATCCATATCTTTAATGTTGACTTTTCTTATTCTTCAGATTAGAATTTTATATTGTCTTTGGAATAGTGTCTGGCTTGTGCTATATCCCAAAGAAAATGGGTTGTTTAGAGGACTGCTAACAACCATGCAGTCCTCTAAACCACCCACATTCAAAACCGTGTCAAAGACCATCCCATCAAATAAATCATATAGATGTATTGCAATACATAGTTTAATTTTTAAAAATACATTTACATCATCTTAGATACTCAAAGAGATTTTAAATTTTATTCCACTATTGCCACTTCAAGTTTTTGCAAATTATGTGTGTAGTGAATTAAATAATGTCACTTGAATTTGCAAAATGCAAACTTCTTTCAGAGATTGATTTACCAGACTAACCTGCAACAGCACCCTGAGGAACTCTATGTAAGATGCCAAAATTTCCAACACTTCTCAGTGAGAAATGAGCTAAAGCAGTTTAACATGAAGATTTAATGATTTTTGTTCCTGAAAACTATTCAAATCTCAAAGCATCAGGGAATACCAGTGAATGATAAATGAAGCCATTGATTACTTGAAAGGTACGCTATTCAGATTTCATTCAGTCAAACAAAATATGCAAACAAAAGAAACTCTAGAAGATGGAACTTGCAAGGGATTGAATGGAAACTATGTTTCGATTTGTCTCGACTGAACAGATTTTTTCACAAGATGTTCTGCTCAAAAGACATAAAAGGCCACTGAACAGTATATTGATCATTCAGTGAACAAATGGAAACCATGGGTTACTTCCTTCCAATTTTCTTATTTTGATGATACTAATTCAGTGCTTATAAACTGCACCACACTGAGAACCGCAGAAAAATTTGTTATGATCTACATTTAAATAGAGAAATGGTCTTAAATGTTAGAAAATGGAAATTAATTTCCAGCTCCAGTCTGGCATGCATTTGAATAAATGATATGAGAAAAATTGTCTCCATAATCTACGAAATGTTGTAATTCATAAAACATTACATTTTGCAACAGCTGAGTTTGCTACCTGAGTTCAGTTTGCTATCTCTCTGTCACACACGCAGACACAAACCTCCAAGATTAAAGGTGTAAGCTAAAGTTTTCAAGTGATCTTAGTATGCTATGCTGAAGATACCTCTCAAAAATTAAATTAAATTTCACTATGTGAAAGAAAAAACTACAAAAACACTTACAGTGATTCAGATCACTTACAAAACATCCTGACTTGTGTTCTGTTTAAAGATATAATAACTCTTTTTTTTTTGCTTTTATATAATATATTTATAGGTTTTAAGTACAAAACAATAATAAACATAGATTGAGAGAAAACCACCAGACAGATCTTCTTTCCATCTTTTTCAGTCTGATATTTGAGGCAAATTAAAAAAAATACCATTTAAGGATTATCAGAAAGAAAAAACTATAATTATAAAAACTTTAATGTTTAATATAAATATACAAGATTGACTCTTACCAATGATCTGAATCTTTTGAATGATCAGAATTTCAACCTTCTAAATAACATTTTAAAGTGTTAAGAATGAATATGTCATACAGTTTGATATTTTTCTTAGCACTAACCAAGCTCAAACAACATGTGCTAAGCCACTCATATTTGCAAATTGTATGAAAATAAGGAATTTTTCATAGGAATTCATTGAAGTGTTATATTTCAAATATTGAATCATATATTCATTTACTTTGGACAAGACTTTCAAGGTCTACAAGTCCAGTAATTGACCCAGCACTACCAAGCCCACCACTAAACTGTGTCCCTAAGTGCCCCATCTACACATCCTTTAATGGGTCACCTCCAGGGATGGTGACTTGACCACTTCTCTGAGCAGCCTGTTCCTGTTCTTGTTAACTCTGTTGGTGAAGAAATTTGTCTTAATAGTCATTTTAAACCTACTCTGGCAAAAGTTGAAGCCATTTCTTGTTGTTGCCTGGCAGAAGAGACTGACTCTCACCTGGCTGCACTCTTCTTTCAGGCAGTTGTAGAGAGTGAACCTCCTTTTCTCCAGGCTAAACACTCCCAGCTCCCTCAACTGCACCTCGTCAGACTTGTGCTCCAGACCCTTCTGCTGGGGGTCTGCCAACTTTTATTGCTTTTCTTTAGATACACTCCAGCACCTCAATGTCTTTCTTGTGATGGGGGGCCTAAATCTGAACTCAGTACTCGAAGTGCAACCAGTTATGAGTACAAGGGGACTTTCAAAATTCTACGGTCTGTATTATTTTTTTAATTTTTAATATTTTTTAATTTTTTAATTGTGTCATATGTTTTTAATTTGAAGGCTCTAAATAACCAGTGTTTTCCCCTAGCATTTTGCAATATATTTAAATGCTTTAAATTGTATGCCATTTCACTTTCTAAATTTAAAATGCAAAACACTTCCACTTCCAAATCATATAAAAATCAGTAAAATAGCAATATTCAGTTGTTACAGCCTCCTGTTATCAATGGAATGTTCAAGTGAACTCCTAAGAAAAATAATTCAACTGGAAAAGAATAGCCAGGTACTAGTCTAATATTGTAAGCACAAGATCCATTAAAGCCATAGAAGTAAAATGATTGTTATAATAACTGATATGTATGGAAGTTAAACTCTGGACCAGAATATATAGAAATAATTGGTAATTCTGAGTTTCTCAATGTTATGATTCACATAAAAACTTGTTAAACTAACAAAGTAAATTTGAAAAATACCATTACCATCTTCGAGATATTTGCTTTTCAACAAACACAACCTGAATATTGTGTAGATTTCTTTCTATCCCTTCTTAATGATGTTCTAGAATGCTCTAGAATGGCATGCAGATGCCATGAATGTTCAATATTAACATCATGTAGAGTAGTAAACTCAGTAGCCACAGTTGCTGACTTGTTAGTTTGAGACACCATGTAACTATCTTCTCTCTCTCTCTCTCTCTCTCTCTCTCTCTGGAGGCAAACTGAGACCATGAGTTTGTATGGGACTGTCTTGAAAATGAGTTATTAATCTTTATAGTGTACATGAATAGAAGCCAATGGACTCATTGTGTTGCATTAGGGTTCACTTTCTGATGGATATTTAACAGCAGACCCAAAAGTGAGATCAATACCCAGCAACATGCCTCCTCCCCAAGGATACTAGCTGCTTAGGGCTTCTCTTGTCCTTATTCCCATCCATGCTACAGTGCCCAAATGAAGTTCTGGCTTTGTCACCACTTATCCAGTAAGTAATGAAAAAAAAAAAATCTGTTTAGTGACAATTTAATTGCCTCATCAGTCAAATGCCTGTCTGTCAGACCAAAACTGGTTTTCTCCATTTATTCACACACTTAAGAAAAAGCTTTCTTCCATATAAATACCTGTGAAAAGAAAGAGTAAAAAATATTAAAATATCTCAAAATATTCAGGAATAATTATTGTCACTAGATACTGCATGCTACACATGTACACTTTCTAATCACTTGTTTTGTATATTATTGTTTAGATAATACAATATCTATAAACCCCAAGAATATTTTGTACTCTCTACTGTAGAACACAATCTTCAAACAATGGTACATATTCAGCATGTGATTTAGATATAGATAACATGATTGTGTTTTCTACATCTATTGTAATATAGGCAGGAGGTTAAAATTTCTTAGGGGTAAATTCTTCAGCAATGATACAGGGCATGCACATATGCAGAAATCTTGTTAATAAAAACAATACGTATGGAATCTGGGGTAACAGTGGAGAAGTCTACTTTGATAATATATTGTACTCTGTGGTCGCTTTTTTAATTTTAAAAACATTCTAATATTCACAGGCAGAAAACAAGATTTATTCCTTTCTTAAAGAAATCTTAGAGAAGAGCTATTTGTTTTAGAGATGGCACCATTTTGTAAGGTTTGCATTACTATTTTAGATTCAGTTTTCTGCAAGGTACATTAAATTACTAACCATCAATTGCATGTTTGATGCTGATGGCTCTATGATGACTATCAATCTGTTTGCATCAAATTAACCTGGCTCACAGAGGTCATTGCATCCGTCACAGTGAAATGAATCAGAGAGGGCTTTCTTTGCAGGAAATGACAGTATTTTTTAGTGTTCATAGTGGATTATTTTTGTACATGTATGTTTTCACGTATTTCTCATTTTAAAATAATTTAATGCTGGCCCTTACAAATTATGTAACTTGATGTTTCATATAATACTCTTACATACTTATTTGCTGCAAAAGGAACTGTTAGAAAATTACCGTGTTTAAATGCCATTAACCTTGGAGACCATGTTTACTTTAATCTCATTGCTAGAAATTACTTTTATCATTTTCTCTTCAAGTTTTTTCCCCCTGCTCCAAGGTACTGAATCATAAGCAAAAATAGTTTATTTTAACAAGATCTGCTTGAAATATTCACATTCCTGCTGTGTGTGAACTGAAAATATAAAAGGAGGATACAATGTGTAGAAAAAGTCTGAAGAGATTGAACTCTTTTCAGTTATGAAAAGGCTAAGGCTATATTTGAAAAACCCATACAAAATTATTAAGCCTTTTGAAAGCTTTTCTGTAAGAAAATAGCTAGTACAACTTGAATGAAATCAAGCAAAACAATAAAATGGAAATATTTTTCTACTTGGATATATAATCTCATGATAAAATAAGTAAATCATATGAAGAGTGGCTGAAGGAGCTGGGGGTGTTTAGCCTCAAGAAAAGGGGTCTCAGAGAAGACCTTATCACTCTGTACAACTACCTGAAAAGAGGCCGTTGCCAGGTGAGGATCAGCCTCTTCTCCCAGGAAACCAGTGGCAGGACGAGAGAACATGGCATTAAGCTGTGCCAGAGGAGGTTCCGGCTGGACAACAGGAAAAATTTCTTCACTGGAAGAGTGGTCAGGCATTGGAATGGACTGCCCAGGAAAGTGGTGGAGGCACTGTCCCTGGAGAAATTCAGGAAAAAACTGGACACTACATTTAGTATTGGTTCAGTTGTCAAGTCGGTGTTGACTCAATCTCAGTGGCCTTTTCTGACCTTAATGATTTTATGGTTCTATGATTCTATATACTGATATTTAATAGGTAAAGATACCCTTGAATCCTCAGCTCCCAAGTTTATAAAAATAGAGAAAATTTTCATATTTTGTTTGAATAAAATACCTCAAGTTAGATGACATTTGCCTACATTTAGATGCAAAATTGGCCTAAACTCATGTAAAGATGTGTAGGCACCCTCAGGAATCTGTAGAGATTCCATAAGTGTTTGTAGAGAGACAGAAATAATAGACTAGTCTAACCAGCTTGGCCCAAATCTAAATATGATTAGATTTAATCTTCGGTTAGATGACTGTAATTCTCTTGTATATATCTGTTTTCATATTTGCCGATGAGAACCACATATGTCTTGTGAGGATGTTCTGAAGTCACAGAGAAAAAAACAACTGAAATAAAAGGATTCTTGAGTCAGAAATATGTCGTATTTTCAGTCTAACTGATATGTCTCACTGCAGCTAAAGCCATCAGGGGGATTTTATGCCAAATAAACACTGGCTGTCAATATTGTGTGTCTCCTCCTATGTCAAACAGAAAAGTTATTTCCCTCTTTCCTTTGGATGTGTCCCACCGTGTGCCTTATTGCTAGTTTAAAATAATTCCATTGCTCTGATAGTAAGTCTTTGGGAATATTAAGAAGAAAGTGAGCAAAAAGAAAAGTTCTATTAAAAAAACCCTTGACATCTTAATCAAGTGCTTATTTTATGATAAAGACAGAGTGAGAGAAACCAGACTGAAGCTGGTAAGATATACAATCATCATCTCTCATGAATAAGCTACCATTTTTTATGGCATTTGCTATGATACTTTTGTCTCATACGTATTGGCTTTGCTATACTGAGAAAAGGTGATTTATTGCAGTAGTTAACTTCTAGTATTTGTTGAGAAAAGGGACAAAAACTCCTTCTACTGGCTTGAGGATATTATTTTACTCTACTAGTATTATACAGTACCAGTTATTGAAGCCATACTTATTCCACTAAATTCCTATAGGATTTCACTCAACAGACCGAAACAATATTTCTGTATTTCAAAAAAAAGGAACAGAAATGAGAAAAACAGCAAACCTCCTGCAAGATAAAAGGCTATGTATATATGGATTTTATTAACTTTGTGATTATAGTATAGCAGGCTTCTAGCTGTCACATTCTCAGATGTAGTTTCTTTTTTGTTCTAGTACTGCTACAGTATCCATTCAAGTAATATGAAAATTGGGTTAAAAATATAGGTTTTTTTTTCATCAATGCTCTATATAATAGGGGAATGCATTTATATGTTGTACAGACACAAAATTCCAACGTCTGTCTTTGGATTCTACATACATGTCTTTGAAAACACTTAAAAAGAAACCATGAGAGTTAATCCTTATAAGTCTATTATGAAGAAACTTATTTCATGACATTAGAAAGTTTTACACAGCACTCGTCTAAATTTTGAAGACCAAAGTGTTGACACCAAAGAGTTTTCAAGAGGAAATTCCACAGCTTAGTAATTCTCTTTGAGCCAAGAATTTATTCAAGACCTTTGGCTTAGACTTCTTAAATTCATCACTTCCTATGTTGCATATCTTTGTTTGATGTTGCCTGGTGCTTTTGATGGTTTTAAACAGTCATCACACCTATCTTTATTCCTGTTGAGAAAAACTATCCAGATAAAAGTTTTATTAATTATTTCCTGAAGTTATTCCCTCCTGATTATAGGTGGGAAAATAAGAAAATCCCAAAACCGAAACAGGATACTTTAACAGCTTTCAAGTTGCATATTGGAGAAGATTTTTTAAAAAATGAATTGCAGAGTAAGCACTATGTTATCATATAGCTTACTGTCCAGCCTAATCCTAAAGCTTCTGTTGCTCCTTCTGATTTCAGAGTACTATTTCTGTAGATTACAGAATACTAACAGTGTAGTTTTCAGATTATTTTTGCAGATGTTCTGTTTTTCTAATAACTTTTCAATCATCTTTAGTTTGTTTACAAGCCAATCTGAATTTATTTTTCTAATTAAGTATTTGCATAATAATAAAACCTTTATTAAAACTGTTCTAAATTACTACAATTCCCTGTCTTATTTATATCCTTTAAATTTGAGTACATCTTGTCTACCCTGATTGCTCATTAAATAGATGATTTCAATAAACATCAAAAGCAAATTGCTGAGCAGTAAAAAAAAAAAATCCATTAAAACGTATAAAACTGATGTGTCTAAATCATGTCTCTTTGAATCTCACGAGCTGTGGTTTAGCAATTGCCTGATTTTGTATTATAACAAAAAAAAAGGGCAGTCAGGCCATGTAGAAATGACAGAGAAGCTTTCATTAACTTAGTTTTTTCATCTCTTGGGCTTCAAAACTAAACAGACTTTTTTTTTTTTATTTCCCTCCAATATTATGCCTTTATAAATTAATTTATGTGATTTAGTCTTTCTGAGCCTGTCTGCATCAGTCTGTGTGCCTGTTTTGTGGGGGGAGGTTTGCTGTGATGCTGCCTTAAGAATAGTTTGACATTTTTGTACAGACACGTAAGTTGACTCTAAAAAGTAAAAGAAATGCTAGCATGGTTTTCTTTCGGCCATATGATTTCTCTTTATGCCAACAACACGCAGCAATTACAACAGTGGTAAAACATTGATGTGAGAAAAATTATTTCACATTTTCAAATATCTGTACACGGTGATACTGTGTGTGCATTGTGGATCCCGCTCATTTAGTCACCTAAAGAGCAAGAAAGTTGCACAGCAGAAGTGCATTTTATATAAATCTGGTGCTTTTTAATAGCTTTTAAATTGTTTAGATTCCCATTACAGCTGATAGAGAGAGCCAGGACACTTGAGAAGCCAACTTGCCCCATCTGAAGACATTTTCTGAAGTAAGCAGATGAGTATTATTTGGAATATCCAGTAACATGCTGCATTCACTGAATAGACAGCCTAGACCTAAACAGGTCAAACAAAACAGCTTTTAACAATCAGAACTAGTTAATATAAATCTAATCTGTGGAGTTTCTTTTACAATTAATTCTTTTGTGTTTGTTCACATAACAGCAGATTTTGTTTCCTTTTTTTGGGGTGGGAGGGGGGCAGGTTGGTTTGTTTCTGTTTTTTTTTTTTTCTGATAAATAGTTATGAGCAAGAAAAACAATGAACAAAGGTGAAAAATATTAGAAACACCAGCCCAAATACTCTCCGCAAATATCAGGTCCAATCAAAGTAACTTTTAAATTTTTTAAATACATGTTTTTATATATGACCATCTGACATCTACTGAGCTCTACGTTGTTATTAATATGGTGAAAAATTCACCATATTAAATAATAGTGATATGCTAGCATAAATATATGCTAGTCAACAATAAGAATATCTTTTAAAGTTCCATGTGTTATTTTGAAAGAACCCACTGCCAGCATTTGAAGTAGAGTCATCCCCTAGATCCTCAAGTTTTATGAGGTTAATGAGAAATGGGAATATTTCTCATTCTTTGTGTGTTTGGTGTGGAGAAATCTTGTAAACAAAGAGGTTCTTCACACAAAATGGTTTGGAATGGAATAAAAAGTTTTGAATTATTCATTTGAACCTATTTTCCAGATTTTTAGAGCTGTCTAAGGCATTTTCTACACATAAATCCCTAGAAAATTTGGAAAAGACAGACCTCTTGTGTTTCCTATTAAAATCCACTGCAGCTACATCTATTCCATACCTCATGGGATATTTTGTAAAATTACATTCAGCACAAGATGTGTAAAGCACAAAGCTAAATAATAAATCTACTTCTAAGTTTCGGGATATTTTTAAGCTTCCTCTATTCAACTATACAGAAAACTACGCTGGGTAAAATGCAATAACAAACTTTCACATAATCAATGATATGGGCAAAACTAAACATCTCTTCAAAACATTTATACTACAAACTAAAATTTAGAGATGGAGATATAGAAACAGTTGCTTCCAGGTAAAAAAAGAAAAGGAAAGATTTAAGTATTGAATGCAAATTACCATTATGACATGAATTTAAACAATGTTGTATCTGAAATATATCAATGTGAACTTTTAAGGTAAGAGTAGATGATGCTTTGAGGTTTTGAATCAAGGGTCACTAATATCATCAATAACA
The DNA here is from genome assembly GCA_025920805.1 of Petroica traversi. Lineage (NCBI taxonomy): Eukaryota > Metazoa > Chordata > Aves > Passeriformes > Petroicidae > Petroica > Petroica traversi. The sequence continues at coordinate 6,843,999 of JAHLSL010000019.1, forward strand.
GAGAAAAAATAAATTTAAAAAAATTAAAAAAAAAAACCTAGCCCCCTTCTGGCCCCACCCCCTGTCCCAATGGTAAACTAAAACAAAAAAGAGCAGCAAGTGTTTGCTCATCCTATTCAGTAGGTTTGCTTTCTTCATGCCTGCTTGTGTACTCAAATTATTTCTGTTATAATAATTTCTTTTTTCTAACACTAGAGAGAACCTCCTACAACCACACTTTTATTTTAAAACTTGAAATGTAATTTGAAGTTTTAAATGTTCACCACTGATTTAAAAAAAAAGTTGTGATATGTACTTTCACATTGTCTAACATGTCTCTATGTCTGCATACTTCATCAAAGATTTTCTGCTGCATTCCCAAAAGGAGTAAAGTGGATTTGGAAGTTAAATTGACATATATTATATAATGCAAATTTTCTCATATGTCAATATGGCAAACACTATGCAAATGATAAAATTTAATGTGATGTGCTGTGTGTCAAGATCTTTATGGGAAAGGAAAAAAACCCACTTTCCTATTTGACTGCTTTATTTGTTAATCATTCTTTCCTCTACCTTATAGCTACATGAAGGTATCTATGCTTAGGCAGCAGGACTTGAAAGGTTTCCATTAGATATAAAGGTACTGTAGACAGGTTGCAACTCCATAAGCTGCAAATCTTTATTGATTATTGCTTAGGAAGATCTAAGTAACTATTGAACACCATTTCTTAAGTCTCTCCTCAGAAGACTAAGCAAGTTTCCTTCTATTGCAGGCAACAAGTATAAATAAAAAACCCACAACTAAGCAGTTAAATAGGATTATTAGAGGTTCATTTTAATTGTCTTTTTTTAAATTTTTATTTCTCACAACCAGTTTCCTTCTCTACTTTAGTAATTTTAAAGTAGGCAAACCATACCAAGTGGTTGGGATTTTATATTGATAACAAAGGTGTCAGTTTTTGCCTATAGCCCTCATTTCTCTCTAGAGACTTCTTTGTGGTAGATCTTCCTGGTCTCAGCTACCAAAACACTCCAGCCTTGTTCATTCCTATCTGCTGATGCTTTGCCTGCCAGACATGCTCAGAGACTTGCAGCCCTCAGACTTCCCCACTTCAGAATATAAAGGAGGCTGCTTTTGGATAAGACAGGATAGGCTTGGTCAGGCCCTAGGGGAAACAAGTGGTTCTGTTGCAAACTTTGCAGATTATCCTGCAGATATGGCGTAACTGAAATCAGATTTTCATGCCTAAGAGTTGCTTACTATCTCTTACACAAGATACATAAATATTACATGCACAGTGACTAACAGAAGCAATCAGATTGAATCTGGAACAGTGTTGCATTAATATAGGATTCTGTTATCCTTAAGTATCTCAAATACTATTCCAGCATCAATAGCATCCTCTAAGATAAAAGTTACCGCTCAAAGTGAATAACAACTGGCAGCAGAATCTGTCACTTACTGTCTATATAGCCCATGAACTTGAAGTACATTGACAGTGCTTTTGATCTAGAGGTTCATTAAAGGAAGAGAACAAATCAGGGATGCTTTATCTCTTCACTCTTTCTTTTATAATGTTTTATAAATAAATGGACTTTCTCATCACATTATCCTAACCTAACCCACCAGCTGATGCATTTTCTTGTAGTTCTGATGTTCCAGAAGGAGGTGGCAGCATGTGTTACTGTCTGAACCTCTGCACTTAGGAACTAACAGAAATTAAAACCTGATGCAGAAATTAAAAACTGAGGCAGTGTCTGCACATCACTTCAGTCTAATGCTGAGAAGAAGCACCAGGAAAGTGCCATGGGCATTATGGAGGTTGCTTCCTTCATGATCCAAATGAGGTTGTGCAATGGCAGAGATAATGACTTCGAGTGATTTATGCATTCCTGCTTATGGGTTGTGTCAATATGTAGCATTTCTGTTTAATATTTATGTCCTAGTCACAGGATTTGATTTATATTAAGACTTCAAATACTCTAGAGAATATTCGGAATAGCATCTGCTAGTGAATTTACCTGTGATTTGCAATGGTATTACATGCTGAACCCTCCATCTCTGTTCAAATCAATTAAGAAAGCAAACAAAGGAAAAGACAAAACAAAAATAATGCCTCTGTAGCAAGCTCTTTGTGAGAAAAATTCTCATTCTTCATAGCATGAGATTGTAAAGAGAATAGGCTATAATTAATCATAGATGTTGTACATAAAGTTACATAAGTGTTTTTTGGCTTTGTGCTTTTTGAATTCTAAATTAAGAAGGCTCTTTTCAGTGTAGAAAAGGAAAAGCTTAAGTCAGAACAACAGGTAAATAGACAAGAATAATAGACAGTGTTGTTGGGGAAAAAAATCTAGCATAAGAAAAAAAATAGGAAACAATTCTTCTCTTAAATTTGAACCAAAGGTTTTCAAATCTTGAAACATTTAAGTGAGTATGCTTTACAATCTCAGCTATTCTAGTGACTCTTGCAAATGGGTCAGATAGTATTCCTTAGCTGTACTACTTTCCTCACAGCAATTAAGCATCCAAGACCCTTGTCTCAGGGAAAGAAAAACAGCTTCAAAACTTGTGTAATGAACAAGATTTTATCTTTTCTTTTGTTTTCCCCAAGAACAAGGTAAAGTCATATGTCAAAAGTAGATGTCCTAGTGGAGTAAATCAGTCCCCAAATCAATATATCTTTCCTATATAGTGCAGGGTTAATCCCACACATGAGTAAGGTGTTAACCTCGACCGAAATGACTGAGACTGAGACACTTAAGTAGTTTTGTATGCCTTATTATTATTTTATTTAATAATTTCAGCAATATTTTTTTCCTTGATGCTGGCATAAGTGGAAGAAAAACCTATGAATATTGTTTTCTTCCTTGATGATTGTAATATATACAGAAGAAGCCATAAGACTTCATTTACATAGCATGGAGATTACTAATACATCAACTGTAACATATTTAATGACATTTCTGGACCTATATTATTTCACTGCTTTAAAAATCTCATTAATTAATTCACTACAAACCAGGGCTTAGGCTTAGTCATATAGACATACCATAAGAGTAATTTTAAAAAGGTCAATATATTTAGCAATCTCAGCATTCTACAAGGCTGTTCTAGTTAGATCTAAAGATAAGCCAACATATAGTAACAAATCTTGGGTTAAAACTAACATATTGATAGCAGAATTGGAAACAGATTTTTCTCATAGAAGGAAAGAAATCCACACAAAAATAATTAAAAAATGAAAGCGAAAGAACCTGTTGATGCAATCATTAACCTCTGGAAATTAAATCCTGAATTTTGAAAGAGTGACAGTTGAAAATTTTCTGTTTCAATAAAGCCATTAAAAGATAATTTTTAAATTGCTTTCATATCTTTTTTTCAACCCATATGATCATGTTTGAGTCTGTGTAGGTTACTGAAAAAGTGAAAAGATGATGTATTTTATAAGAGGGCTTAAAAACTGCAAAAGAACTTTTTGAAAATCAATATTTGTCTCAGAAAAAAAAAAAAATCAACACTGAAAATTCGATAGTGTAGCAATACCTGACTTCTTGTTCCCGTTTTAAACATCAAGGATGTACTTTAGAATTCAGGCAACTTATTTTACTGAATGTCTTTTGCACCACTGCAGCAACGTAGCTCAAATAGAAAATCAGAAAAGTTCCTGCCTCAAATTTCACTGAAGACATCTTTCACTACAAGGTAGACATTGTCATTACAGATTAATAGAAACAGATTTTTCTTTAAAACTTGAGTGCACAGTACTGCAAAATATAAATCTTTCAACCATTGGTACAAAAATGTCTTGTTAATGCAGTATTTATTCTTTTTTTGCTCTGTAGATGTTTTCCCCCTGTCTATAGAAAACTGTTCCTCCCTCCCTGTATAAATGATACTAAGTGACACTATAAAGACATTTTTTTCTTACCCTGAAAAAACAATTTTTAAAAATTTTCCACTTAGCAGCAGTAGTAGAAGATTTTTTTATGATTTCTTATATTTATTGCCTGCATCTTCCTTCTATAAAGGTATAATATCCATTAATTATGCTGTCATAAGACCCTATTTTTATTGTCTGGTGAGTGTTTTTGCATTTCCATGACTTCTGAGCTATAATGCTTGTTCTGTTGAATGACCTGAGTGTCAAATGGTGGCACAGTATTAATCGGTATTGAGAAGTAAGATTGAAAATTCATAAATCCACAGGAGAAGACTGTTTTCAGGACAATTTGCTATTCAGACCTCATATTCACACTGTGAATGATTGTAATTACCTGCTGTGACAATAACACATTCATAATACAGTACAGAAATGAACTCGTATTTTTAGTTCATTATTTAGGGCAGCAATTCACAACCAGACAGAGAAATAGGACAATAGATTGGGAAGTAATTTTACCATTCACTGCAAGTTAGTGAAGGAAAAAAAACAATTCCATAAAGTTTCTGGTCCTCATTCCTGAAAAAACTGCTAGTTTGGTTAAAAGTCTTTTTATCAACCAATGTAATTTTTAATCATCCTATTAATATTATTGATGCTTGCAGACTACTTGCAGTCTACTAGCATCCCAGAGTAATATTCCAACAGGGTAGCATTGTAAGCAGGGAGATGAAAAACATGCCTCCTTTAATCCTACCATGTTTGTAAAATTTTTTATTTTTCTTAAAAGGATACATCTTCTGTTTATTAGAATTTATTGCATAAATCCAGATTAATAAGCACAGACTCTCCTTTTATGATGGGGTATATGAAACTGACCTGAAATTGATTTAAAATATAGAGAAACAAGTTTTGGGATTTTAGATGATGATCACCTAATACAGGCTATAATTCTAAAGAGTGCAATGAGTAATTATAGCTGCTATATTTTGTTTCTAAAGCTGAATGCTCCGCCAAGTTTTCCCAAGTAACAGAAAAAAACAATAAATTCTTGGATAGAGAGCTCTCTCGAAGCATAGATTACTTGATCTGTAAGACAGCATAGTTTTACTGTTATAATGCAAATTATTTAATGACAGGTTGTGGAGTGCAGCAATGTGTAAGCTGATCAATTAAACGAAATATTGCAGTATTTTTACAGTAATGAAGCCTGAGAATCGGGGGTGAATGTCCAAGAAGAGCTACAGGATTACAACAGAAACTCTGTATTAAGAGAGAAAAGACAAATTAGGAGTCCATCTGAGTAGATGGACTATTAAATGACCATATGTATGTGCCATATTTATATATTAGAGTGTCATAACCAGACAATATGAAGGGAATGATCTCCACTGACACACTTCAGAGGCATCTCAAACCTAACAGATGTTACTTAGGCTTATGAAGCTAGTAGACCCAAAATCATATAGGACTGAAAATAATTGGATTTTCACGTAGATAATGGTTTGAAAACAGTTCAACAGCAACTGGGCTGTCTCTCCTATTCAATTTCACCTCCACTGAAGGCAAGCAGCATGGGCAGAAGAAGTCAGAGAAGGTTCCACAGTTTAGGGGTAATATTAATAAATTAGAACATACGTTTGGGAAGTATGACAAGAGCTTAGTGTGGCAGGCTGGAAGAATGAGAAGGACTTGAACCTGAAATGCTAAGAATGAGTGTGCTTTAGGATTGTAACAGTAAAGAAATTTAGTCCTACTGTAAGGAATGTAGTGAAAGAGGAAAATAATTACCTCTGCAGATGCACACAACTTACCTCCAGAAAATTCCTTCCCACCACAAACTTGTCTTATCCAAAAACTTTGTTCTGGACATAGTGTGTTGATACCATAATAGTTATTAGTTGGTTCACACCAGCTGGAAGTCTCTTGTCAATTCTGTCATATTTTGGGAGATAAGGCATTCAAATAATTTATCCTTTCCCGTAGGTGTTTTGCCTCAAGTCCCAGATTTTGGAGTCTGAAGAATGACAGCCTAGATGGGGGCCATTTCAGACCTGTTGACTTTAATTTCTGTGAATGTCTTCAAGAATGTTTAATTTGTCATAAGAAGCAGAAGCTAAAATAATGAACAAATACTCTCATTAAAAAAAAAAGGCACACATACTCAAACTGGAGCACCAAAACTGGGAAATGGCAGTAAGATGATACATTAATAAAAAGCCTAGATATTCATGCAAGTCCTACTGAAAATTTTCAGCTGAACACAGGCTGTTAAGTTGTCTTTCCAAAGTCAATCTGTTTTTCACTCTTCACATTCTCCTGTTTTTACATTTTATAAACCAGGGACATTACTCTTGCATTTTTTTTTTAATTAATCTCAGCAAAATTTTGGTGCTTCATAATATATAATTATATTTTCATGGGATAAAAACTGCATGCTAGTTGCTTCTGTGATCAATTTGTACGTCCTGAGCAAAGACCCTTCAACTTTCTAGAAAGAATTCAGACTCCTTCTGCTAGGTTTACAGTCAGCCTCCTATATTATTTCTGAGAGATATATGAAGCGGGACGGGCACTACCTTAGTAAAGCCACATTCATCCTTAACACAGTTCTCTTCACTCCAAAACATTCCAATATGGCATTCTAGTTCTTACCAGCTTTATAGTACTGAAACATAACCCATTATAATATCTTTACATGCTACTCATTTATTCTGATTTGTATAACAACTCTGTCAAGTTAGTATGGATGCTTGAGTGCCTGTAGGAGACCTCCATATCAGGAACATTTTGTGCCTGCTTCTGGTAGGCTGATGAGCCTTGTTTCCAGGAGGTTTATGTTTAGATTAATTTCAAGAAGGTCATTGTGGTATAATAACATTATTTAGATTTCATGAATCAAGGTTGATCTGTGGAAAGCCAGCTGGCTGCCCAGAATTGGTTTCTCTTATCCAGATGAAAAACTGAATTAAATGCCTCTAAATCTTCCTTTCTATATAAAATTGCTCCCTTTACTCCAGCCATGAATGTTGAAAGGCTGAGAATTGGTGGACTATGTGATCTGTTGCATGAATAAGGCAATGTCTCTGCTCAGATGTGTTCTTTCTAAAAAAAAAAAAGGACTCATATTAAGGGAAAAAGTTACAAGGTTGTGTTAATGATTGCGGGAAAACAATTCAGAGGCAAAGCATGAGGATCAACACTAGAATCCATTTGAATAACATGGAGCATAATAGATAGCCCTGGAGTAAACACAAGGCTGTATTTCACTCAAGAACTCAGCTGCAGTCATAAACAGTGAGACTTTTATGAATGGCATCAGAGCCTCAGGAATTAATTCAGCCTCGTACGCACAGTAGTGCCATATGTTGTTATTTATAATATCCACTTCATAATTACTACTTTTAAACAATTTAATATTTGTAGTTGCAATATTTCAAAGATTAAATCGTTAATTTGAAATGCTGAACTTTCCTTGAGGTAAAATCTTTAAAACCATACTCAGTTCCTTATCAAATGAGATTTTTAGGGGTACTATATTTAATACAAACTGATGCCTGCTGAATAGCTTTTAACACCACAAGAAACTATTCTCGTTAATAAGGCTGTGGACTGCAGTGGGACTGACTGTAAGAGCTATGGTCTCATTTTTTACTTGGGAAGTTGCAGATTTATATTGGATTCTTTAGATAGTTATGAGGTATAAAAACGGGATGAAGAAAAAATCTGTTTGCTCTGTTATGTGTTCTTCTGTGAAATTAAAGGTCTTGAATACCTGCCTATGGTCTTCATGTGAAATGGAGACAATCAAAATACTCCAAATAAGTGATGCAAATTAAAAATTCATTTATTTGAAGAATCTGTTCCTGATTTCCATGCACTGTCTAAAATAAACATGGAAGATAATGCTGTTCTTTGAAGTTAACTGTGATTTTTCTTTCCATGATAATATTCTTCCTCACACTTATTCTTGACCTCTTCCCATATATGTATCATTTTGGCAGGACAGCCAGTATAAGAAATGAAACTTGACTATGGGAAAAGCATTCCTGCTCTCTGAAGCAGCTTGCAGGTAGGCTATCTGAGTGCAACTTAAAAAACAACTGTATGGAATCAGAAAAATCTCATAAAAATCCTTCCCTCCCTCTCTACCATTTCCTCTGTCTTTTTTCTTTTTCGTTTTGTTTTGTTTGTTTTTGTTTGTCTTCCGTTTAAATTTTATCTTCTGTGTTCCTACTGTGTAAATGCAAACAAAAAGAGGGCTTCAATCAATACATATTGTTTCAATCAATAGACACTGTAAAAGGGCTTGTTGTCACTTAAATTCAAGGTCTCTCTTGTTGGACCATATGCAAAAAAATCTTATGGAAGACCCTGAATAGCTTGCCTGAGTCATGTCCTTATATCTTCCAAGTCTCATTGTACTGGAAAAATCTTTATGCTATAAATATTAGATATTCTTGCTATGCTTTGACCCTTGATAGTGTGACACACAGAGAATAACACCTAGATTGAAGCAAGGTAAGGATGACATTAATGCAATTTAATCCAGTTCAGACCTATGACCGCCTAAACCATGATCTGAATATACCCTAGCAGAGACCTTTCAAGGACCTTTATGGAGAGATTTTTCAAGATCCTGTTGTCCAGGGTCACCAGGTCCTGCTCCAGGACAATTTTTTACAAAGTATAATACCTTTCTGAGCACATTTATTGACGTAAAAAGGATTAAATTTTTCACCATGGTCATGGAAAGAAAAAAATTCTGGTCTTGATTGTACTAATCCTTTGATGAAAACTGCTAAGTGACTATTGGTATTTGTTCCTTTAGAGCACCAGTTTAACTCTTGAATTTATTGTGACTATTTTAATTGGAATTTTCAAAGTAAGAGAATTATTTGGACAGAAACACTGCAGAAAAATTATCAGCATTTTCTCCTGATTTCCAGAACTTTTTCTCATTGTCATTTAATAGGAATGTATGTGAGTTTTAATGATAAATAAAGTAGAAGTTTGTTACCTATGAGCAGAAGCAAAGCGGAGTTACCAAAGCCTGTATGTCAACATTCTCTTCTGGGGAACACTGAATATCAGAGAAGCTGTACTAGTTATTCAGCTCTTACTTAAGAAAATGTTTTATTTTGTTTTAATTTCCAAATATAAGTTAAGTTCAACATATACATTTCTCTTCCTGGTAAAGTATACTAAGCTTATGAAGACAAATATTTCTTGGACCACTCACAGAGCCTCAATGTGATTGTTATCTCCCCATACACCTCTATTAATCAATTAATTAATTAATTACTATTAATTCGTATTAATTAATAGTATTAATTAATGCTATTTTCATATTTTATAACTTCAGGTCAAAAGGAAATCTACCTGAAGAAGCCATAAAAATGAACCTTGATTAAGATCTGACAAAATAATCAGCTGTGTTCGTGACAGCCACATTTACAGGAACAAATAGACAAACTTCTTTTCCAGGTATACAGCAAAAATGATGTGCTTCGTTTTAATTTAATAATTAGCCCATCTTTAAAAGGAAGAAAACAATATAATTCACAATTAGAATAACTTATACTATAAATTTTTCTTTAACCACTGAAGTTATGTGCATGAAAGGCTGGCAAGTGAAAATTGGAGCTTGGTCTTAACTGAGCTGAGCATATCAATTAACTGGAAAGTAGAAGAGCAAATATGAAGTTCTCCAACAATTTATGAAGGTCCTTCAGGGTTTTTCAGGTCCTACGGGACAGAAACAGTGCATTTTAATCAATGAAACACAAACTTTTGCTAGCTTTTCAAACTTTATACTGTTGGAAAACACTGTCCTCTAGGCCTGTTTTTTTAAGAGCGGGGAAGTCTCTTGAGAATAGTGCCTTAGACAGAGATGGAGTAAAAATAATGCCCCCTCTTTATTCTTCTAAGGAAGAGATTGATTGCTTTTCATATGTTGTTGATCTGAAGAGGATTCAGATTTTAATCTAATATTTTTTAATATATAATGGAATCACAGAATGTTTGAGAGACCCTGGAGGTCATCAGGATAAGCAGTAGGGTGCAGGGATAGCCAAGATCACTCTAACCAAGCTAACCTGAATAACTGTCAAGTACAGTCATTTGAATTCATAAATCAAATGTGACACAGGCTCTCGTGTGATTGCTGGTGACTTAGCTGGATTTTTCAAATAAAAGCTTTATTTAGTCTACTAGTCATGCATTTAATAGTTTAACATCAGATTTAGAAACCTGTGATGATTTCTGGACCTAGATTTACAGCATAGGCTAGGTAAAGACTGGTGGAGAGAGGAATCCTAGGGGGATTTAGCTCCTTCAGGAGCTGGTAGCCAGCAGGACAGCGCTCTGCCTTTACATGCTGACCAACCCTTGGAGCTTGATGGCCACAGGGGGTTTCATGGGGCTGAATGAGCTTGGCCTCCTGCTCCAGGTGGCCCCAGGTGGTTGCAGGCAGGCAGCTCCCCCAGGGACAGGACCAGGAGCTGAGGGGTGCCACTCCAGGGCAGGGTCATAGTATCTGTGGGCTCTGCTGGCCCCATGAGCAACAGGGAGATGGAGGCAGTAGATCCGGCTCAGTCAAGGAGATACAAGCAGTAACAAAGTGACAAGGGTGCTGGAGATATCTCTGGGGAAGGGGCTGACGGCGCTTGACTAAGCTGAAATGAGGGTCCTTGGCCATTTGGAAATGGAAAGGATGTGGGAGGCATCTGAGAGACAAGGCAGAGTCACAAGGTCCTGTTAGTACCCTCAGGTTTCTAAAAGTCAGTTTTAATTTCTCCTTATTTTAATGTAATTGAGTCAACTTCTGTCCTCTGAGACATAGAAAAGTGTATCACTCTTTTAGACACTTCTTGAAGTACTTCAGATACTTTGATCATGTCCTCTCTTCCTATTCCAAAGTAAACAATCCTAATCTTCTCAATCTCTCTTAATCTCTGAGATACCCTTGATGATTCATCACTCCTCTGCAAGCAGTCTCTGCCTTTGTCTTCACAATATGTTTTCTAAGACAAGGTGACCAGTACTGTAGCCAGGACAAGACTATAGCACCCCATGATTTATAGAAAGGCAATATTATCTTATTTATATATGCAGCCTCTTATGGCTTCTCTAATGCAGTGCCTTGTTAGTGTTTCTGAATAGCTACTGAGTGGCACTGGCAGTGTCACTGTGAGCTCTGCTCTGCATCTGAGGTCCCTTTGCTGTGTTGCCATAGATGTTGGGCACTGTGCTGTAGGTGTTAGACGTTGTTCTATAGATGCTGGGATTGCTGCACTGCTACAGACACTGTAAGATGTAGGAATTCTTTATTTGAAGCACACATTTTCTGTATGTATTTGCATTGAAATGCATTTCAATATCATGTTGTCCTTTCAGGGCCACTGCACAAATGTGTTGTCACAGCAAATGTGAATGCATGTGCCAAGTTAGCTGATGTTGGTGTGTGTGTGGGCAACAGAGGCTCTGTCCTCCTCCTGGTGGTTCACCTGTGCCTGCTTTTCTCCTGGACAAAGACATCTGCCTTGTGGAGAAGTCGTGATTCCTCCATCCACTTGGAATACAGACCATCAGTTATGGGGGAAGCACAAAAGTATCATTGGATTCGTGGATGAAGTAGGACTTATTTTTTTAGAACGAAAGGGCACTCTAGTAGCACACATGCTGGACAATTACACCAGTTTATCTCAGTCTTTTCAGACTGGAACAAGTTGACCTCCTTTTCTTTTCTACCCACATGCAGGCAGGGTTGAAAAGAAGATAAAAAATAAATTTAAAAAAACCTAGCTATATCAGAAGAATTAGAAGATAAGGCAAGGATCAAGAATTGCAGATATTTGCTTGGGAGATTCATCTGAATTGCCAATTTTTGGGCAAATTCTTCAAGTATGTGTAAATTTAGTTAATATACCTTAGTAACATTTTAAAGGAGTTTTGTCTTTGAAATAGCCTGACTTTACTACTGAATAGCTGATGTACTCTGGATGAACAAAGGGCTTTGGTAACGCACATTTTTGGATCCAAAGGAAGTTGGGTAGGAACTGAAATCTGCATAAATGAAAATATGGTGAAATTATGATTTCTAATTTTCTAAGTCTCTAATTATTTTGTTTTCTGAACTGTACTAATTTTTTATGGAGTCTGAAAATTTTATGACTGTCCTGGGTTAGCCATATGACCTGTTTGTATCCCCAATCGTCCCCTTGCTTATGCTGGACATTAAGTTCTGCAGCTTTAAGTTGGTCCAAGGAAGACAGTGAAAGTGAAGGTGGAGGAAAAAAAAAACACTCACCGTTTGTCTGCAGGATACTACGAACCAAGGCCAAGAGAGCGGAGAGGCTGCATTCCAGCAGACAGCGTTATCTCTTTTTCTTTTTTTTTTTTACTCACTCTGTTGTGGGGGTGCTGGCTAGCTCACAGCGGAGGGCTTTTCCTCGGATTTTCCCCGGCTTTTTGCAGGGAGAGACTTTGTTTCTTTTGCTGGGAATTTTTTCTTTTTTTTCCTCTTCCTGGGACTGGTTGGCATCGCGTGGGCCCAGGACACCAGGGAACCCCCGGGGGGCCCCCCCCCATCCTCGCCGACTTCTACAGCCGGGCCCGGCAATCATTCCCCCACTGGAGAACTGAACCGGACTCAGACGGACTCTGAATCTACCATCTCTTCAGAGGAAGGAGAGGTTTCATTGTTTTCATATTATCCAAATTTTCCCTATACTTGTAAATATTCTATGTGTTAAATAAATAGTTTTTTCCACTTTTCTCTAAGGAAATTCTTCCCGGACCGGTAGGGGGAGGGGCGATTGGAATCGGCTCTTCCTAGAGGAGATCCCCCAGAGGTTTCCTCCTAAATATTTGCCCTAAACCAGGACAATGACTAATGGAAAGTTCTCTCATATAAAGGCAGTAATTTCTCACTGGATCATCTGTTGCAACCTGCCCCTGTAGGCAGGGACTGAGGCTCTTGTGAATAGATCTCTTGGGGCAGATTAGAGTGAGATGACACTGAATGACCAGTGTGTATGTATATATATATATGTGTGTGTAGGGTTCATTTTAGAACAATTTGGTTTCAATAGAAAAGAGGTACGGAGCCAATTTGATTTTTATCGTAGAAATACAACGATATAAAAGCATGATAAAAAGCACTACCCTGCATTGACAAGGTCTGCTTCTTATCTGCCTTCTCCATTATTTGGCTCAAACTCCAGCTTGTAGCCTGCGGTGGTGGTTGTGCATCCCTTTCTGTTCAGAGGTTTTGTCACTACAGAAAACTCCCCTTCTTCACTTTGCTTGGGTGTGCAAATCTTGCTTCAGCAAAGCACCCACTGCTTTTGCAAATGGCCAATTGTTTGAGTCATTAGCCGTTAAAATTTCAGTCTCTCACAGTATCCAAGGTCGGTCCAGGTGAGCAGAGATCTAAGATTATACACTTTGTGAAAGCCTCTCTGCTCATCTCAGATTCCATCTAAATACTCCAAATACTCCAGATACATTAAAAAATGCTGTAATTCCTGGACTCTACCAGTAGAATTAGGCCCCTTAATTTTTCACAAAGACACTAGTGTTCTTGAAAAATTTTGTCAGGATTTCACAGAATCACAGAATAAGCTGGGTTGGAAGGGACCCGCAAGGATCCTCTAGTCGAGCTTCTGGTCCTGCACAGTGTCATCCCCAGGAGTCATACCATGTTTCCTGAGAGCATTGTCCAAACACCTCTTAAACTCTGTCAGGCTGGTGCTGTGACCACTTCCCTGGGAAGCCTGTTCCAGTGTCCAACCACCCTCTGGATGAAGAACCTTTTTCCAATATCCAACCTAAACCTCCTCCAACATGACTTACTTTCTGCTTGCTGCAAACTTTTTGCAGAAGGTTATCACATCCTCCTCTTTTGTATCATTCACTGAAAAAGCCTGAATGAGTCTTTCCAAATATCTGTGTGGTTGCCTGAATTGAAACATTCCATAATGATTAGACCAAATGGTATTTTCCCCACAAATTCATTTTTTTCATCCACTGCATTTATTTAATAATGTAATGATAAGATTTGGATTTTATGTACTCATCTGGACAAAGACCTGTGCTCTTAATTGTTTGCATCAAAAATGTTGCAGATGAGAAAAGGAAATCTTAAGATTGAAAATGGATTGTTTTCATTATAGAGCTAGCATTAGTACTTAATGAGCTTGCATATACATGGCCACATATCAGAGCATAGCTGTAAACATCATAAACCACAAAATAATTAGGTGACCTTTCCCCAGACTATCTTCAGTGGCAGCACTATGACCTTAGATTGTGTTCTGAACTTCTGGTTTTCTATTGATTGCAAAATAGTGAATGCAATGAAAGCAAGTCTTAGGATGCCATAAACTGTTTCACAAGGCAGAGATGGGAGCATTTGAAATGCGTTGAAAGCTCCAATATAAATTATTTATACTGCTTGCATGATGCAAACCTCTCTGCTTGAAGAGACTAATCAATTCTTTCATTCGATAGGAATTTTAATTAGATAGAACAGCTAGGGGTGCAAATATTGTTCAGCTACCTAATTCATTGGCTATTTAATTGAGGCTAGCCTAATGTTTTCAATGTTGCTACATATATTAGAGCAAAAAGACATTAAGATGATTTAATTGTGGATCTTGCAACAGGAAAACCTTAAGCCTTAAGCAGCATGTTGAGAATATAACATGCATGTTGCAGAGATAATGATACAATCTTGAAACCTTATGGCATGAGGCATGCTCCTATCCATCACTAGTGGTGGAACATATCCTCCAATAGTATAAGCAATAAAATAGGCACTTCAAATTGAAGAAAACATCTGCACAAGTCATACTTAATTAATTTGTCAATTGTCTGATTCTTATTAGTTTCTTAAACCTTTACACTTAGCAAACATAAGTGTAAATATGTCTTTATTTGGTTCGTTTTAGCTTCTGGAAATTATATTTTCTCTCATAAAAAGACTATAAAGGCCAACCATTTAAAAACCTATCTATACAAATATACAGCAAGCTGTGTTAAACACACATCAAGGTACAATTTTCTGCTGAAATATATCCCAAAACATTTTTGCAATCAGAGGGCTAGAAATAAGCATTCAGGGTAAATTAGGAAAATGTTTCAGTTGTCTTTGAAAAGGTGCATGTTTTGAGGCTAATGCATTCAAGGAAATAAAGCGAAGAGAAATTGTTCAGAAAGACACTCTTGAGTTAAGGTCACATTTGCCTGCTATGAAATATATTTTCATGTCTCAGAAGCTGAAGTCCTGTCCTTCCTTACAGCCCAAGAAATTGGGAGTGGTGATTATCGTAACCGAACCTATTATCTCTAGAAATAATGTTTTTGCAGAAGCTAAGTTAATGAGGTAAGGGCTGGTGATCTGCTAATTAAAAATCTAAAAATAGTACTAGTGATAAATGGGGTGTCAAAATATTCTAGCTAAGGAAGAATCTTTAAGTTAGCATTGATCAATGCACAGCTCTGATTTCATGACACTGCATATTCATTTAATAAACCTCCCCTGTAGTAATTATCTGTTAATTACTGTAGTATTTATCTGTTATTTATCTTTATATATATATATATTTTTATATATATATATATTATCTTTATATATATATAGTATTTATATATATTATCCTGTAGTAATTATCTGTTAATTACTACAGCACTCTCTGGATTAAGACTTTAGCACATTCTTCGGAGAATCTGTGCATTGTCTAGTTCAAGTTTATTTATGAATATTTATGAGTTTGCTAGCATACCAGAATCTTCTTAGTAGCTAACACATTACCTCACAGTAATAAGGGATTTTGTTTGACATGGAAAGCAATTGCTTTACATTGGAAAAGCTGCTAAAACTTAGTGTATGTCTTTCAGAAAAGCAAAGGAAATTGAGAAGGATTTTCAAACAGACCCATCTGAATTATATAACCCATTTGCATCAAAATCCATTGAGAGTAGCACACAAACCCAGCTTAATTCTATATAGAAGCATCTGGCCAGTAGTTCTATAGTTAATGGTAAATAATATTTCCAGTTCATCTGTGAAGACAGCATTTTTTTTTCCAAATTCAGGGCAGTGAATTGTGAATACAGATATCTCAAATGTATTTCCAGTGGAAAGAATTTTGCTAGAGTGTGTTATGGCCTCTAATTAAACCTAAACACATCATTTGACTTGCAAAAGTAAAAATGTGATGAAAGGTAATTTGTTGCAAACCAAGACTAGTCAGAAAACCAAACATGGGATAAATGATAAGAATAGAAAGAAGTGGCATGCAGTATAAATAAAAAATCAGTACAAAGCTATTAGTCTCTGGAAAGCTTTACTAATAGCAGCACTGAAGCTTGTACCATCAACAGCAAGGATCTCATAAACAAACTCATCCATTGTCTGTCGACACAAGATGTCCCTACAAATGTTAACAATGTCACACCTATTGATTTTGGCCCTATTTATCAATTGTCAGAACTCAAGAGAACTAAAAAAAATATATTTCCCCAGAGTAAAACAGTTCTTACTTCTTTCTCAGAGTAAAAGTTCTTACTTTTAAGCATGGTCAGACCCTTTTGCAGAAGGACAAGTTTTATCAATGCCTCTTTTGAGACAGAGTTAATCAGGAGTAGCCACAATGCAGTCATAGTTTCACAGATTGAATATGACATGTTATAGATGGTAAACTGTCAGAATCTCATTCTCTGATTATTTCAAATAGGAATGGGGTTAAAGTCCTTATGATACTCGGGTATTGTCGCAGTTCTGGGCCACTCACTTCATGGAAGAAATTTGAAGTGCTTGAATGTGTTCAGAGAAAGATGAAGTTGCTGAAGGGTGTAGAGACCAAGTCCACTAAAGAGGGGTTGTTTCCTGGAGAAAAGGAAGCTCATGGCAGACCTTATTGCTCTCTACAACTGCCTGAAAGGAGGCCATAGCAAAGTGGGTGTTGGCCTCTCCTCCTAAGAAACTTGTTACAGGACAAGAAGACACAGCCTCGAGTTCTGCCAGGAGAAGTTCAAGTTGGATGGAAGGCTCAGGTTCAGGAAGAATTTTTTCACTGAAGGGGTTGTTCAGCATTGGAATGGACTGCCCAGGGAAGTGTGGAGTCACCATCCCTGGAGGTGTTCAAGAAATGACTGGACATGCACTTAGTGCTGTGGTTTAGTTGAGAGGGTGGTCTTTGGTCAAAGATTGGACCTGATCATGGAGCTATTTTCCTGTATAAATGAATCTGTGATTCTATGGTTGTTCATTTCTTACAAAAGGAAAATCTTGGATGTGAACTCAGGATAAGGAACACCTGGTTCATGTCAAACACTCCTAAATCAACCTTTGAGCATTTCCATATCCTTACATCTGCTGCTTCAGATATAACCACAAATCTTTAGACAAAACAGACGTATAGACAACACAATCTCCTGTACGACAGAGTTACTGTTGCACCAACTCCAACAATTTGCACTTGACTAAAGTTTCTTTAGTCAAGTAAAATCAGTATGCTAATGCATCCTAATTAATACAGAATGCGGTAGTGGAAAGAAGCCAGATAATATACCAATGCAGATTATGTAGACAATACAGAGACAGTAAAGCACACTGTAATGATGTGAAGAAAAAGCAGCAGCACAGTCTGGATATATCAGTATGGAGGAAGAAATTGTGTATTAGAAAAGTTTCAAGAATTGGTCCCTGTGAATGAAATCACTTATTAATATGCAAAATTCTAAATATAGAAGTATAGTGAAACAACTACCACTTCCCTGTTAACAGATTTGCACTGAACACTTTTAATCCAAATCAGCAATAATTTAATACATTATTCTTAATGCTTGTCAGGGTTTTGCTAACAACCATGTAATTTTCCACTCTCTGAATCATCTTGGCTGCAGTATGCTTGTCTTTCTAATTGTATCTCTTCATTCATTTGACCTAAGAGTGAGATGATTTACTACCTGTACTCTTAACTTAAACTATGCCCGCCTAATTGGCTCCATATTTAATCAAGCATTCACAATGACAGTGTTTCATTTTCACCTTTGCTTATTTTACGTGAAATGACATTGATCACTGGTCAAGTGATGAGTTGAGATTGTGTGGCTTTGTCTGCACTGTTGCAGATATTATCTGACTTTTGTTTTTTTTTATCAGTGGTTCCTCCAGTATGTAACTATTTTCATGAGAGATTTGGATTCATAACTTATGTATTTTTACTGGTGTTCTGGGACCATAAAGAAGTGCAGGCTCTCTTTTTTATATTCACATCCAACCTTAATGTGTCTGCCATCTGTCCAAGGTGTAGGAATGTTGCTTGCATGCTTTGTGGGTTATTCATACCTCAGACATTTCCTTTCTGAGCTTTGAATTACCCCCTCATCAGATTATACTTCCCTCCTTTGACTGTACAGGAACTGAGATTTTTAACTATCATCTACAAACATGCACCAAAATTGTTTTCTAGAGGAGATTGTGCAAATAACCACATTCTAGATATTTCACAGGCTGATTGGAAAAAAAATTACATCTATTTTCTTCTGCTACAGTACAGTGATATTCTTTCAGTAGTCATAAAAGTTACATTATGAAAAAACCCTGAAATTTGCAGAGCATCTGTAATTATGCTCTTGGGACCTTTGGTTTTTACTAATACTCTAGGCAATTTTTGGTGGTGTATGCCTAAATAAAATTCCTTTCCTGTTACATCTACCCTTGGAGTGTACTTACACATATAGACACATAAAATATAAAAATGAATATTCTATGTATAGTATATAGTTACTACTCAACTGGCAGTCTGATATGAGTGAGTTTTAGGAAGGTGAGGGCTTTTAATCCTGGAATCCAGTAGTCAGTCTCAAGGAATTAGTGGGACTTGGATTTTACCAGTGGGACCAATATTTTACCTTTGTTTGGAACAGAGCTTTTCCAGCCTCTGGGCATTAAAACAGAGATGATGTCCCACAAGCATTTACATCTTAGTTGCAAGGTCTCATTGCATTCTTTTATAAGTGATTAATTTTTACTTCAGTGACAGAAATTAAGAGCAAAGTTAATAAAAAGCATCCAGCTAGATAGATCCCAAATTAAAATGTGTAACTGTCACCCAAAACAGAACACTAAATTCTGTTCATGTGAGATGTATTGAAGGTTAATTTGTGGCATGTGCAATAGAAAGTGAACAAGCAAAAGAATGCTGATGATTGTGATACTTTTTTTTTCTTAATGGTTAAACAAACACTTAAAATGAGAATATTTGAACTTTCAATCCTTGACAAGTAGCTTAGCCATCAATCTAACAGGTAAAGTTGGTAATAGGTAAAATTCTCATTAAGTTGTTCCATCATATATCAATTTCAACTAAGATAACCCCTCTCATATCAGTATTTAACAACTGGATCAGAAAAACCATTTCTTTCTCTTGGGTATAATTAATATTTAATTGGGACACTCAACAGAAAATCAGCTCAAGAAAAAAACTAAGGTTTGAGACACAGCTGATCTACAATAACTGTCCACATGAACTGGTTTATCCAAGTAAGTGCAAGGTAATTTTAATTAGTTTAGCCCTCTTTTCACTACACTCTGAACTAACACTGATTACCTTGTGTTTGCCACATAGGTAGAGCATGCACACATACACATATATACACACCAGGGATAGGCTGGTGCCAAGTTCTGTCTTATGCAGTGCTGCTTCTTTTTCTGCTTTCCTCCCTTATGTTATCCAAGTCCTCAGCCTTGATACTCAAATATAATGTTGAGAGAGAACTCTTGTTCAACCATACTTAGCAGCTTTGGTGATCCCAAATGTTCAAAGCTGTATTCAAATTTGAATCTATTCCCTCAGTTTCAGAAGCTGCAAACTGTAGAAGTATGGTATATCAAATGGAAATGACTTTTGCAATACTCAGTTCACAATGCTACAGATACTAAAATTAAGACCCAAACCACAAGTTTTCAGATTTCAAGTTAACAGTTATAGAGTAAAAATACAAAGTTCAGCACATGTCTTGAATTCCATTTTCTCACTCAATTTTCTAAAAAGATAAGAACTGAATTAAATTCTTATCATAAGGTAATAGATTTTAAATATCACAAAATATCAATTGTTACTATAGGTAGTTTGTAATACAGTAAAAATTGTCTTTTCATAAATGGATACATTAATTTTGAAAAACTCCAGAAACCCCAATGGAATACTTTTGAAAAAAAACCCTTGTTTTTGATTTGTAGCATGTATTTATATATTTTATTCCAAATATATACCTATCTCTTTATGTTCCATAATTTTCCAGTTGCAGTAGGAAAAAAGAGCAAGACATTATTAAAAGAAAACGTACTTAAATGTTTACTATGTTATCAGAAAAATTGAGTGATTCATGATTTTCTGCTAAGTCAACTCCACGAGGGAAAATTATGTGAAAGGTGCATAATCTTGGCCTTTTGGAATATTTATACATATTAATGCAGTGCACGATTAGAAATGCCTTTGTGCATGTCTATTTCAAACCAGTCATAACAGAGGGGAATGAAGAAGGTAATTATAAATAATTTAATGAAGCTCAGTCAATCGAAATAGGAAAATTTGTATGCATGTAAAGGTATTTAACTTTGCCAGGAGGGCTTCCCATATACACAAAGGAATTGTGTAAACAAATATTCTGCATATGCTTGTGAATATTTAAATGCATTTAAACAAGAAACCACTGTTCTAATATATCTACCCATAATGACCATTTACTATAGCTGCAGAAACTGTAGTTTACTGTTAATTGACTGTGTGTGTACAACATTGGGATTAGGGTTTGTATCATTCTCCAAAGTCACATATGTGATCTTGTAAGATAAAGACAACTTCAAGAAGGAAAAGATGATTGGGATAATTAATGAGCTCTTTTCAGGTGATTATAAGCCTCTATTCATTATATTGAAGGGTAGTGCTAATAAAAAAGGTCACTGCAGATATCAAAGGGTGATAGCCAGGGGCAGAATTTGTTATTTCAGACGTGTCCATACCTTCTGAATACACTGGTACTGAAGTGCTTATCTAACACCTTACAATTTTTACTAAGAGATTGAAGATAAAATCCAAGAAAAATTATTATGTCAATGGTTTCAGTGCCAGCAGAAAGCCTAACACAGTTATCTACAGGGTATAAATTGTACTAAGTATCTCAAAAGAATGCTACTGGAAAGACTCACTGGTTAGGGTCATTCCCAATAGTAATTCAAGGACAATCCATTTGTAGGAAAAAATTGAAACTATGGCAGGCTCAGTCACATCCACCATGGTAAATACTGCTTTTATGCTTCCACTTAAGGGATCAACTATGACAAGGAAGACTGAAAGCAGCAAAATATCCACTCTCTTTGGAGCAGATGTATAAACAGAATAAAAAAAGAGTAAAGCTGAGAGATTTTCTGTAGCAGAGTGCATAGAACAGCTTGCCTAAGCATAGCAGCAACACAAAATATTCATAAAATGTCAAACTTGGTCTAGTTGCTTAAAATACATAACTTCTACTACAGAGGACAATTAACATTACTCAGTTTCATTCCAGTTCTGTATAAAACTACAACTTTACCAAGCTCCACTGTCAAAGAAAATAAGATGGGAATGGTAGACTGTACTTACGGCAAATAGACATCCAAAGTTCTAATGCAGCAGAAATACTTGTACAAGAAATTCAAGGAAACTTATAGGAAAGCTATTTACAAGAACATGTAGTGACAGGACAAGGAAGAATGGGTTTGAATTGAAAGATAATTGGTTTGGATTAGATAGTAGGAAAAAAATCTTTACTGAGAGTGTCCAGGGAAATGGTGGACGTCCCATTACTGGAGGTGGTCAAGGCCAGACTGGATGGGGCTCTGAGCAACCTGATCTCGTGAAAGGTGTCCCTGACCATGGCAGGGGGTTTGGGACGAGATGATTTTCAAGGTTTCCTTCCAAACCAAACCATTCTATGATCCTATGAAATTGTATTTTGTCAGGAGCTTTCTTTCACCACTATTATTTTAGTCAAATAAAAAAATATGTGTGTGCTTCTTTCTCCATTGTGCCTTGCCTTAACATGGATTAGAGTTTTACAGAAACACAACAGACATTTTGTTCCCCATAATTATCAAGGCTTTGCCTTCAATGGTGTTCATGAAAGATTGATGGGAATTCATGGATGGATTTTTATGCAATGATAAAACTAAGAAATTCACTAAGAATTGTAATAATTTCTTGTACTGGTTCTTACCCACCCTGCAAAACATTTTTTTCTTGAGCAACCAGACTATATTGCTCTGAAGTGAGCTAGATAGATCAACAAATACAAATAGAAATCAGATTTCTTAATGAAATTCATGAAAGATTCACCAGGATAGAGAAAAGCAACATAAATGTCTTATAACCTTTGTTTGCTCCTACAACAAGTTTTCCACTGTGTTTATCAGTATTTTAAGATCACTTTACTGCATTGATTTAACATTTTTCTGCCAAAGTATTAAGATAAACACTTATTTAATATCTGTGTTCCTAAATTTTTAACACACACTAAAAGGAATTCAGGCAGATAAGACTATAGAAACTGACATTCCAAACTACCATGTAGTGCAGGAAATGTCATTTATTTTTAATGAAGAATGGCTTGTATCCCCAACATTTGGATATTTTATCTTTTGAAATAAATTTCAGCAGTACTATTTTCTGGGTTAGGCCCCCTATTTTTAAATTATCCTGGCAGATTTGAAAAATCTTTTCACATTTATGTAGTCGGGAGTGAGGTCTAAGGGGTCTGTAAACTTCACAAAACTACATGAAATGTTCAGATAAGCCTGGGAAACCTAGGCACATCTAGAAATGGGGCCCAGCCAGGTCAGTGGAAGAGATGAACACTAGAAATTCTCTTGTGGAAGTTGGTGAAAGAATATGTCAGGCAAAAGGAAGAAGATCTACATAAATATTTCATCCAGCCTGGAGAGAGGTACTTCTTGATTTCCTTCACTGGGAAAGAGAGGACAATAGAGAATGAAAAGCAGATGGAAGGGTTTTATTGAGAACTGTCAAAAATAAGCTTTCCTGACTAGTATTTTGATGAGTCTCACTAACCTAGAGATCTTCCTTGTTATTCTTCTGCTATTTGCCATTTCAGAGTAGTTCCTTTGGCATTACTTTGGCATTCTGGGGAGTATCTAACATTCAGACAAATCTCCCTCAAGTCTACCCTTTCCCAGGCCTTGTGCCTTTCATCCTGAATAGAGTCCTACACCACTGAAGAACACATTGCCTTGCATGTGGGCTTTCTCTCTATTCCAGTCTCTTAAAAAAAAAGGTTAATTCTATCCCACTCAGAGTTGTTTCTCTGCAGTTCATCTTTCCCCTTAAGGATCCAATCTTGGAACCTTGAAGCAAATCACAGTTTCTATCTTTTGGTCCTTCTCATTTTCCCCAATGACAGATCCTTCTCAGCCTCTCCTGACCTGTGTCAGGCTGTCTTTCTCCCTATGCTCTCTTAGGATGGTACTTAAAGCACCACCATCCTAAACATCTTCTTCAGATTCTTCTTTTTCATCTCATTTCATCATCATGAACATGGCCACTTCATATGTCACCAACAAGGGTATATTTAAGCTACTTTTCCAGGCTTTTTTTCAGAGTTAACCTTGTCATAGAGCACCAGATGCTAATGATGGGTGGCTATCCCATAGCAGCCAACAGATGTCATCAATGTCATTAGCTTTTGGAAGGACTGTCTGTCTGGCAATATGAAAGAAAACAAAGGGTGCGAGAGCATTAAGGGCTTATTAAGCTAAATGCATTTCAGAATATTGTGCTTGGGATGGAAACCATGCCTAGAAAGGATGCTATTATCAAGCCAGACTTGATTAAAAGTCAAGCTTTTAATGATTTGGCTTGTATATCAGCTTTGAATGAAAAATAAAATAATTGTGTTCTAAAATAGTTCAGAACTGTAATACTTTCTGGTTGGTACTGGGAAATAAAAGGGAACCAGTCACTTCTGTTTTAGTCTAGAACACTGCAACTGCACGCTGTCCTTACTCAGACTTACTGTAGTTATGGAGCTAACCTTTATGCCACTTTAATTGCGTGCCCCAGTAGGCTGAGGAATTTGGTACCGTGCTATGAGTGTCACAGTAGAGATAAATGTTCCTTCACCATTATACCTACTCTTGTTATTCTTGTCACTGAAACAGAGATGGAGTTGAGTTCAGTGGTCAAATTACATCAATAGGTTTACTTTGTAATGTTCTGCATATATTCATAGGTAATTCAAATTAAATCCAAAATGCATTCTAAATACTTCATAACATTGGTTTGACCCCCAATTAGGTGATGCGTGTCCACAAGTAAATGTGAAATACAGCATGTTTTCAGTGTTTCATTATCTTCTTTTTTTTTCAGTGAGTCTCTCCAATACCTGCTCAACAGACAGATGAGTCTCTTATCAGAAGTAGCAGGTGGCAGAGCCAGTCTGTTTGAATTTTTCGACATGCACTTGTAGAACATTTCTGCAAATTTTGTTAATGTGCATTATATTACAGCACAATTGGGCATATAAGCAGGGGGATAGCACAACTTCTGTTCAGAAGTGTATTTTTAAACCTTGTCAAAGTGTTCTGGAATGCAAAGGCTGTATTTTTTTAGCTCAAAAAAAGCAGACTGAATTTTAACTGACATTGTCTTCGGTCTTCCTCATTTCAATGTCAAATAGGAGGTTCAGAGGATGAACTAAGGAATTGTCTTTCCAGCTTGTGAACTGGGGGAAAAAATGCCCATAGATTTACTGAGAACTTAAAAGCACTTAAATGAATAAGACTATTTTGTAACACTGAATACTGCAGTATTTCATACTACTCATGGCCAAGAAATGGATAAAATGGTTAATCTCTATAGTTAATAAAAATGTGCAAATGTTCCTTGCTGATTTACATGCATACATACACATATATACATATATGTTTACATTAGAGTTGTCCTTTTATCTAGGTTTTGGACGAAGTTATGTAATTATCCTCTAGGTGCCTCATTTCATAGAATAAGAGAGTGAGAAAAAAGGGAAGGGAAGGGAAGGGAAGGGAAGGGAAGGGAAGGGAAGGGAA
>JAHLSL010000019.1:6869007-6965364 GCA_025920805.1 Petroica traversi
GGGAAGGGAAGGGAAGGGAAGGGAAGGGAAGGGAAGGGAAGGGAAGGAATTGCAGAACTCTTTCCTTTAGTTGGCCAGCCAATATCAGATATTTGGCACACTTAGTTAATCTGAATGCTCAAAGTTCCCAAGAAAGCATGAGGACCATACGATTCCCTTCCACATCCCTTTTACCATGAAATCTAAGCATGCCTTACAGGTGAGCATAGACTCTCAATAAATTATTCTTCTAGTAAAGGCTGCCAAACATTTTAAAGTGTTCCTTATTTCTTTCTGAACTTAACAATGTCTCTTCATATTGCAAGGGAGAACAAATAGCTTTGAACTGAATTATCCCAGACGCTATTCATAGCTTAAAGGCAAATCATAAGCCTTTATTTTTTAAATTATAAGAACATATCACATGCATGCACGTACACACACACACACACACACACACAAAATTTAAAAAATGAAAGCAAAAACCTCTACACAGAAGCTGTGAATCTATGCATTGTAAAATCCAGAAATCTTGCAGAATAAAATTGAAGTTGATGCCCATAAATGTCCTGCTTTATTGCTTTCATATTATTTCCATGTTCTGTCATACCACCAAGATGGGGATGGGTAAGTTTTATTTTAATATCTATTTATAAATGCTCTGAGGTCAGATGCATTTTAAACCTAAAATAGTTAAACTGAGGTCACCACTAGCTTCCCAAAATTTGGTGGTACTTGTATTAGTCCCTCTGTGAAGTCTTATAAGATGGAGACTCAAATCTGAAAAAAACCCACAATGTTTAGAATTTTGGAACATTTACTAAAATGGGAAAAATTATTTTTAAAAATTTACGCTTTTAAACCAATGCAGCTATTAAGATTTAAAATGCAGTGGGCAAACTGTACTGTGAGATAGCTTAACTGTTCATGATCTGACATGGCCAGAAGTTCTACATAAAAAAGACGCAAATAGACAAAGACAAGAGAAGCTCAAGGATAGAGAGGGGAGTAGGAATTTTTTTTCCTGCTTTTTGGTAAAGATTATGATCTGCATTTGTTCCCCATTTTCTGTATCCATGAAGATATTGTCTAGATTCTGCCTTCTCAAGTATGGAAACAGTGTGGAATATTTTGGTGTGCTTCTCTCTCAGCTGGAGAAAAACTGACTGCATGTTTCCAAACTATTATTGCCATTCTTGTTGGGACATTTGAAATGCCATTTCTTCTGTGAACCGAAAAATCAATTGCTTGTATAACCCTCAAGAAAGACAGCTGTGGTATGAACCTGGAAATTAGGAAATGTCAGGAGGAGGGGTGAATTATAAGAAGATACTGACAAATACCCCCTCAATATTTATATTTTTATATTCAATTACCAGGACATAACAGTAAGAAAAATTACAGAAGATAAATGTTTATTTGTTTCCTTAGCTTCTATTCCTAACAGTTACAGCTGTGTTAAGAATTGGTAAATATTAATTTTGAAGAGAAACCTCAAAAGTTAAACCTAAAATAAGTGATTAACAATCAGCTATATATATTTCCAGAACATCTAGTATTAAGATTTGATCATTCAATTTCATGTAATTGATTTATAATAGATTATTTATTTATAATAGATGAGTTTATTGAATCATCATATATTATTTTTCAGCAATAAATATGTACAGTGTGTCTCACATCTGAGACAAGGGGCTATGCAGTACACATTAGGAGGAAGAATTTAGCTGTGGACATCTCCAAGTGAAATTTGGTTGGATGAATCCACATTAGGAGGAAGAATTTAGCTGTGGACATCTCCAAGTGAAATTTGGTCGGATGAACCCTATGACTGGAGTGTGACTGTCAATGGCTACAGGCTGTTCAGATGAGACAGGGGAGGAAGGAAGGACAGAGGTACTGCCCTGCACCTCAAGAGGTGGATTGAGTGGGAAGAGTTGCATCTGAAGAACAGCCCTGGGAAGGTTTAAAGCCTGTGGGTAAGAACTGAGGCAACAAAAGGAATCTCATGATTGGAGTGTACTACAAGCCTTTGATTCACAGCATCTTGTCCTGCTGGGGGACTTCAATCACCCCAGAATCTGCTGGGAAAGAGACACAGCAAGCTGTAAGCAACTCAGGAAGCTCCTGGCACGCAGGAAGGATGACTTCCTAAGCCAGGTAATAGACAATGTTACCAGTGGGGATGCGATACTGGATCTAATGGTCACCAATGCAGACAAGCTGACTGAGGTCACCAAGATTGGGGTCAGCCTGTGATGCAATGATCACAAACTGGTGGAGTTTGCAGTCCTGAGGGATATGGGCCAGGCAAGGAGTAAAGCCAGGCCCATAAACTTTGGGAAAGAAAACTTCCAACTCTTCAGGGAGTAGTCAGAGGGATTTTCTGGGAGACTGCTGTCTGGGACAAGGGAGAAAAAGAGAAGGAAGTTGCCATAGAGTGCAAGAGTTGGGAATCCCCAGGAGCAAGAAATCGGGCAAGGAAAGCAAGAGGTAGGCATGGCTGAGTAGGAACCTGCTGGTCAAACTAAAGAGAAAGAAAGAAGTGCATAGGCAGTGGAAACAAGGACATGTAACCTGGGAAGAGTATGGGATGGAGTCCACTTGTGTAGGGATAGTATGAGGAAGACCAAGGTGAAGCTGGAACTGAACTTAGTAAGGGGTGTAAAAAATAACAAGACGGGCTTAAACAAAAATAACTTGGACAGGTATATTAACCAGAAAAGAAAGGTTAAAAAAGTGTACCCTCCTCCTTCCCAAATAAACAAATCTGGAAAACTGGTAGCTATGAATGAGAGAAAGACTGAAGAATCAACATTTTTTACGTCAGTCTTCAAAGATTTATTTCTATCCTAACCAAAAGAACAGTTTTGTAGCAGTTCTCATTTCAATGTAAATATATGAAAGTCTACTATATTTCTTAAGTGCAGATAGATTGACATAAAGCATATTAACATTTAAAAAAAAATTTTTCCCTAAAATTTTCCAGCTTTCTGTCAGTTTTTCTTTCTTTTTTCTTTGAGCTAGAAATAGTTGTGAAAGTTGAACCACATCAAAAAGATTTGCATTTTTTCTTATGTCTCTTTTTATGATATGATAGATACATGATGCAGAATACCACTAAGATTTGGATGTTCATTTCAGAGAAAGTATATTTTTATAGTATTTACACATTTATAAAGGAATATGTATATATTTGTAAATATATTGCATTTATACGATATTTCTATCAGAAATCTTAAACATATCTATTCTATATTTATTTTGTGCTCCATAGTCACTGGGCTTAGATGATAGCCCAGTCACTAGTCCATCTATTTTTCTTTACTCTTAAATATATTAGAAATATTGCTATTTTTTTATAGATCATTACGGAAGGACATTGAGAATAAATTACACAGGAATTTAGAAAAATAACCCAATTTAAAAGATCCTAGTATAATTTAACCAAGTAAAAAAATAAACATGAGTTAATATTGATAAATGTGTTATTCTAATATAGCATTATCTTATTTTAATATCAAATTTTACTCTAAACTCATCTTTTTAGCATACCTATAAAGAGTTTGATTCACACACAAAAAAAATTTACTATCTATCATCTAACAACAATTAACTGAAAAATATCCAATTTTCTACATAATTTTCTGCTGATCTGTTGGCAGATCTTTTTCTGTGGAAAAAAAATATTATTCAGAGTCTCTGAAATTTTGTTGCTACTTTTAGAACATAGCCATATTTATTGCCTTCTTAATGGGGGATGAATTGAGCACAATGAGATTTATTATCTGAAAATAAATAGACATTTAATTATTCCTACCCTTTACTAAGAAGACAGTTTTAGTCAATAAGATATAGGTATGTTATCAGACACAAAAATGATAATGAAGTGGTTTCAAAGCTTTTTGAACAAAGGGATGTGGGTTTTTATATGATAACTTCCTGAAACTTGAGAAAGACTGATGAGAAATGGAGATACCAGTGAAATAGACTACAAAGGTACAAAGGTAAAAAGTCATGGCAGAATACTACTTTTTTCATGAAAATATTTATCAAAAATACTCCCTAATACATTGTGATGGAAATTAATTTGGAATAACCAATATGGGTTTTAAAAAACAGTTGTTAGTACATAAACTTCACATTGAATAATTGCTGTAGTACCTACAGGGCTCAGTAAGGATCAGCTTGAAATACAGAAGAATCACAAGTGGCCTGGTTTCAAGAGATATACACACATGCAGACATGGAGGTATTTTGAGACATATATTTTTAAATTAGTATTTATTTTACAATGTAGAGAGCTAGTAATAAAAACAGGCTCAATTATATTTGTATGGACTGTTTTGACATAAACATTGCAAAAATGTACCAAAATAAAGGGAGAGACAATATTTGTAAAATGGTGTCATCAGATCAAGTCTAATCAGTAGGAAATTTATACTGTCTCACTGTGGAGTATTCGGAGGTTTCAGCTACAATTTTTATAGGACTCTATGCAAAATGTAAATTTTTGTTTTGACTAAACTTTTGTGGTAGGTCAGAAAATAACACATCATAATGGAAGATGGTAAATTTTCAGCCTCTTTTGATCAACTCAGTCTCTTCTGTGGAAAACTGCTTAGAAATAATTTAGGCTATGAATACTCCTGGCTTTCTTCGCCTTCAATCTCAGAGAAGGATAAGGTACTTTGTCTGAAGTTTGTTGAAAATTCAGATCTGAGATGAAAGTGGATGGGAACCAATTTCCACCCAAGAGGTAAAAATAAAATAAAATAAAAACCTGCTAAAATGAGGGTCTTGATCAGACATCAACAAGGTATTTAAGGCTTCAAAATTGTTTAAATGCTTTAATAAAATGAGGTTTTCTAAGTCTCCCATGGGGTGTCTACTTAACATAAGCAAAAGATGAAGCTGTAAAGCCTGTAACTGTCTGATCTGACCCATATTATTTTAATAATGGAATTTCTTTTTTAAAAAAGAAGCTCTAAATTGAAGAAGACAAAAGGACACAGTCTTAACCCCTGATGTGGCTGTCCATATTAATGAAGTGAACTTGGCAGTGCTATTTTTACCATCTTACTACAAACTAACACTTTTTTTTTTTATCAGCTCTTTATGGCCTTTCCAATATGTATCTAAATCCCACTAAAATTGCTTTCTTTTCTTATCAACACAGGAAAAATAGTGAGCGAAGTGTTATCTGCTATGTGTTTTTAAGCTATGTGTTTCAGTGCTGATAAGAAGAGATGTGTTGACTATGATAAAAGAATACTAGAAAAGATATTGCTTGCTCAAACATTTCTGAAAAAAAAAAACCAGCTCTGGGTAAGATCTTCAAAGATAATGTTTCATAATATTTGAAGAAATTGAAATTATATCTTTCCTAGAAACATGTGCAGTCACTTACATCAGGTTGAATAAATTCACTATGCCTATAGATAATATTTTTAGCTAAAATGAGACATAATTTATACAAGATAGGCTTAACTAATTTGTTCACAGTTATATATATGCTAACACAGCAGGTGTTTATTTTTGCAGGCAAGACAAGATTGGCTATGTTGTAAGTATTATTATCATGCTAAGAAATAGCAAACCCCACAATTTCTGTGGTTACTCAGGCTGTGAAAATGGTTATTTTGGAAGCCCTCTGTAGCAGCATCTAAACATTATACTTACTAGAGTCTTCTGGGATATATTATCCCCTTAAAGCAGATGTTATTAAAATTTATATCTAGGGTTGCTACTGTTATGTTTTAAATATTTGGAAAGCTACTCCTGTATCCAGTGACTTATCAGGTTCTTCCAAAGCTACTTAAATAAGCACCTTGCTAAAATAAGCTGTAGGAATTTGTATCCTCTTATTATTGATCAGAGAACTGAGTTTGTGACTCTCCTTGCCACAGTATGTACAATGTGAAAAGTTTCAATGAATACTTGGTTATTTCAGAAAAAACTCACATCTTGCTGAACATGAAAAATTAGGCTTCTGAAAATTATCAGAATATTCAACACAGTTGATAATTCATGAGAATTCTGTTATGCAAGCCTGATCAAAAATTAACAGTGAGAAAATCCTGGTAAGAAAACAATTACGGGGAAAAAATATAGTTTGGTGATACTGGAGGCCATCAACATAGATACAGCTAAAGCTGTTGAAATGTCAGGGAAAACAGCATACTTTACTCCACCATTTGACATACAGATTAAATATTCTAGTCCTTAGTCAAAATTTCAGTTTCAAGTGTATGAGAGTTCTGCTGGAACAAAGGGAGTGAAATGTGACTGAAACAGGCAAGCTCCTGGCATGTGCTTCTATGTGTCTGAAGACTGGCTTATTCAGCCTACTCTTTTTCAGTTGCACACTGGGTAAAAACTAAAAGTCTACAAAAGAGATTTTAAATAAACTTTTTATTAACAGGAGAAAATAACATGGAATTGTGCAAACAAAGAACCCATTTCAATCCATAGTTTATTAGATTTTGACAAATCTCACTGCAAATCTAAGCGAAAGAGGAAAACCTCTCCTAGTTTGAAAAACTAGGAAAAAGGATAAAAAAATACAGTGAAAAGACAGTGCTACAGGTGTTGAACAGATATACTACTCTGTTATGATGACTTGTGTCTTATGGCATATGATGGGAAAGTTTGCTTTGACCAGCATTAAAATTTCTTTACCTCTTATGAAAGGATGTAATGGGATGCAGAAGTGCTGACATGTGAAAGGTGATCATCATTTCATTTTCAGATGGTTCTACTGCATTAATTCGGAAGTTGTGCATTAATGCACAGAGTTGTTAGCTATTGCAGTTCCCAATATTTAGATGCATTAATTTTGCTGACCAGTTCATTTTAGCCATTTCAGGGGCTGAATTGCTGTAGGATTTTATCTCCAAAATAATGTCTAAAATTCATCATTACCAAAGTTGTCTATTAACTTCTTTCTTAATTTTAATACTATTTGTTATTGAGTAATATTACCAGTTTAAGGTAATTTTCTACTTTTTGAACTCATGAATTCAAGAATTCAGTGGCTGAAGAAAATTATTGCTGATTGTTAGTTATCAATATTCAGTTTCACCACTTAACTAGATCATTTAATAACACTATTGGTAAAAGCTTTTTCCGAGTACCAAATATGGAAAAGTAATTGGAATATCTGGGACTCCCGCAGAACTCTGAATGCAAAGGCTTATTTTTAGCTGCAAACTTTGGCTTCTCTGAAGTCAGTTTTTACCTCCAACATCTGAGTGCTTTTTCTCTGTAAGTGAGGCTGGTGACACACAGATGGAACTCATTACCTGCAGTGCCACATGCTGCTGAAGAGAAAGTTTAACAAGGGTGAGAAAAGTGGCTCTGACTTTTACCCATTGTCTTCCATCACCAGTCATCACTACAGCTTCAGGAAGTGTGACAGCTAATACTGCTTCTGCAAGTGGATTTGCATAAAAGGATTGCACAACATATTTTCCCAAAAAGGCTAAGCTATCAAAACAAGTTTGCCTGTGGCATGTGTTAGATATTCAAACATTCCAACACAATTAGCAGTTTCTCTGAAATATAGGGCAACTGATTGTCTTGAGAATATCTGTTAATAAGAATTGAAAGTATTATTTAAACGTGGCCATCTGAATATAAATTATGCATTCACAAAAATCTTTTAAACCCCTGTATTAAAAGGTAACAGAACAATTTTTATATAAATTACCAATTAGATGCAAAAAAAAATAAATCTATTTTCCTCTGCATTAACATTAAAAATAATGATCAGATATACTTTAGAAAAAACATTTTTCTTTAGATAGAGGGAAGACTTGCAGAACTTGAAGACTCTAAAATGCTGAGCTGCTCCAGGTTAATGTCTTGGAACACTCCTCAACATGTCCATGTTTTGAACTTGTGGTAATATTGTTTATTCTCTCATAACCAACAGCAATGGCTTGGCAAGGCACCTTCTGACACTCCTGCTGAGCCTTCCTTCTTCTAGCCTGTAAAACTTTGTTTCAGCAAGCCCAGAGGAGCAGGGTTGGGCTTCCTTCAGTTCTTAGGTTTCTCTCTGATCCAGCATTTTTTTTTTCTTTTGTCTTTCCTTTACAATGCAAAAAGGGTGTACTGTTTTTATGTTAACTTAAGGTTGATTCTGTAAAAGTGTTACACTTTGCTGAACCAGCTGTGTGGATGTTTTTTTTACAGTTGAGAACTGATGGAATCAGAGGTCCACCAAATACTAGAAAAAAAGGAATTTAAAACAAGAATTTAAACTAGAAATCAAAGAATTTAGAGTTCAGAGCTAGAAGTACCTGCCCAGAATGAGGTATTACTGCCCTATTACCATTTCAGAAAACAGGCAGCATCCTTTCATGTCTGCAACAATCTGGCTCCACCAGCGCTGCAGTGCACACAACCAGTCTGACCATCAGTGGCTCTGCAATTACCTCTGCCTTGCACCTACAGAGCACAAGGTCTGAGCTGCAGAGCTCAGGTCCAGATTACCACATAGGGTCCAACTTCTACTTTCCAGCTCTAACTAAAAGAGTGTTCTGATCTCTGATTGCAAGGTTTGAAGAGGCAGCTCACAGGGTTTGATGGTAGGCTGTCTGTATAGACATATTTGTTATCTGCCCTAAATGTTGAGATAATTACTGAAAGTGAAAAAGGGAAAGGGAACTAAATGCCTAATTAAAGAGCTGAAATGATCCTAAGAAAACTAATAGCAAGGTATTTGGTGAAAACTTTCAATTTGTACAGATGAGCTACTTCTTGTGTAATTTTAAATCATTTATGAAACAATAATCTCTGTAAACTGAGAACGTGTCCCACCAAAATCTCCTAAGAATGACTTGCATTAGGTATATAGTAACTAACTGTGTGCAAGTCCAGCTCCAGGGACTGGTGAGACACCAACTTCCTAAAAATAAAAGTGAGCTGGAAGGGAGTCCATTAAAAAAAATATATCTATTATTAAACTGGCTCTGGGTTTTTTTCCAAGTACTGGTTTTTTATCTCATTCTCTTTCTATTTGGGCTGCATGGAGCTACATCTCTTTTTATGTTTGAGGTACTTGACATAGTACGAGGTTTGACCTCTGCTTTCTTTGTTCAAATCTTTTCCTGTATAGTTCTATTTTCCATCCTGCTGGCTATAGGAATCTGGATCATGACAATATGCTGTCAAAGGAAAGAAGTTTTATATCTTCACTCGTTTCTTTTGGGATAGGGTTCAATGTAGATTATCCTAAATTTGTGTGTTCATTTCATGCGCTTCTGTGATCAAATTGGTACAGAACAGAATGCTTTGATGAGTAGAAAACAACATGTTTGCTAAGGCTATTGCCATATTTTTTACTCATTCTGATGGAGAGATGATAGAAAACAAAAGGGATTGCTACCATTAGTGGCAACAGAAAAGGGTACACTTTGGAGGACGTTTGAATAGACTTCCACCAAGAATAGCACTAAAGAAGAAGGAGAAATAAAAATGGGAGTAGAGGGAAAAAGGTGTAAAAGCAGAAAGCAGGTAGAGAATAAACAAAGCACAGAGGGATAGAGGAAGAAAGTTATTTCTGATTGCAGGACAGACTGGAAAGAGTTTCATATATGAAAAATTCTTGGTTGAACGGTTCGTTTCTTAGGACAAAAGGCCTGATTTTCAGAAATTTTCATCATTCACAGGCATTCATTAGAAATGTAATTATCAACTGGGGCTTGGAGAAAATGTTCTTGTCTGTCTGTTCCTATTCAGTAGCTTTGTAGAAATTAGCCTAGAAAGTGTAGCAGGAGTGCTTTGTTCTTGTTTTTAAAATATTTTGGAAAAGGAAAATGAGACAGCCTAAAGTTCAGCTGCAAGATTCCCAGTGCCTTGTGACTCTGGACAGCCTCATGTGGCATCATCATCTACTTTATGTAGCTCTGAGCTGAGAAATAAAAATATTTTTCCCAATAAAATGAAAAAAGGTGGAATTCTGAGCACTTTACACCTTTATTGCCTTGTAATTAAGTCCCACAGGACCTACCGAACCCAGTGAAATCTTCAATATTATACACTGTGGTTCTTTTATTCAAATGTTAAGATCTTATTTCTTTCCCATCTCCCAGTCCATCAGAAAAAATAAAATAAAAAATAACAAAGACTATGTACTGTCATCTTACACTGCCCATAAGCTTAGTTGCACACATTCAGCAAACATTTAATGAAAGCTTCTGTTTAAGTGAATTGGACAGGAGGTTCTCCAGCTTTTTTATATTCAGACTGCTTTCATGGTCTTTTGCTCTGCATATGTACCCTATTTCTAAATGCATTCTTGTTTTGATTGATACAGCTTTAGAGAGTGCCTTGGAGAGAAACGCTGAATTATTAAGCCTTGAATATTGCTGGCTTTCATCCACTACAGTACCTTTGTCATTGCTCCATACTTCAAAGCTAATATTTGATAACGAGCTTTTTCTTTCTTTTTTTCTGTCTATACTTAATGCAATTTCTGCTGTTAAAATTATAGCCCGCATGTCTTTAAGAAATTATTTTCCAAATACCCACATTTATTCTTTTTTGATGTCCTCATCTACTGAGAACTTTTTCTCTCTTTTTTCTTCTTTTTTTTAAACATTTACTGATGTGCTTCACATTCCACCCTTTTTTTTTTTCTTTTCCTAGGCGCCAGCTGTACTATTTTAATTTGTCTCTTTTAATTAAGTAATCCTGTTCCAATCTGATTTTGAAAATGACATCTTGTCTTTGAATATAATTTTTACATTTTGGGGACTGGTTTAAAAAGCTTCTCTCTAAGTCACTACCATGAAAGAATTAAGCTGATTTTTTTCTTTTGCTAACATGAAGGTAAAGCTTCAAGCTTCTTCTGGAACTTTGTGTGACCTTTTATGCTTTTGATATTTTTTACATTCTTAAAGCTAGCAGACTTTATATCTCTGTTTCCATAGGGAGCATAGATCTTTGAAAATTAGTGGGGGATTAAAGAGGTTTATTTCTCTCTTGTGATTGTTCTTTTGGAAACACTGGTTATTTTTTCACCACAACTGTTTTCTATGTTATATCCTAGATTTCTTAGTACACTTCTTGTTTTTCAGGAATGCCCTATGTTTCACTTTTTTTAT
The DNA here is from genome assembly GCA_025920805.1 of Petroica traversi. Lineage (NCBI taxonomy): Eukaryota > Metazoa > Chordata > Aves > Passeriformes > Petroicidae > Petroica > Petroica traversi. The sequence goes on from JAHLSL010000019.1 coordinate 6,880,098, forward strand.
TTTTTCTTCAAAGATGAGGCTGACCCATTCTTTCATTGTTCACACCCACTCTGCATTTGTTGCCTGTTTAGGATAAAATTGTCCACAATTTGGGTTTTTCTGTTGAGCTCCATTTATTGCAGCAGTTGCATAGAGCATGATCCTCTCTTCTCTTTTAACTATTCAGACCTAAATCCACCATAATTTCCTGAATGGTCGAAAGCCTCTGCTGGATTAATATTGAGAGGCTTTGCTCTCATACAGAACAGTTAGGCTCAGCCAAACTCTACATTTTTTCACAGCGTCTTTGACATGCAAAATGTCTGAAATACCTGCAAATTTTGTGAAAAGTTATAAATCTGGGTCACACTCCGGCTTTCACTGGGTGAATAAAACCTGCTGAACTCAGCAGGAATGGAAGGTTATACAGAAGATAAAAGATTTTGCTTTTTCTGCCTCTATTTCTAGTGACTGTTGATTTTTTTTTATTTTTTTATTTTTTTGCAAATTGTATTTAAAATGTCTATTTTGAATCAGATTCTGTATGTGTTCTAGGACTATGGGGAGAGGTCCATCAGAAATACTAAGCTGGCATCACAGCTTCCGGCTTTTAGGGACAGATGCAACACCTGTTCTGGGGATGTTTTTTACTGGTTTTGTTTTTTGGTTTTTGTGGGTTTTTTTGTTTGTTTTGTTTTGGCGTTTTTTTTAATGTGAAAAAACAGGGAGAAAAACAGACTATTCTTTTGTCCAGACTGAAAATCTCTGTGCCATGTGCACCTACAGGACTTCCACTAACATTCAAAATTGATTCTGGGTTATACAGATGTAGTCCAACCAGTTGACTTACTTTAGGGGGACTATTTCAGAATAAAAAGTGTTGTTTAAGTATGGAGCTGGGTTGAGCTAGTCTGATCTGAACCACAGAACAAAGTGAGCTTGCTGATTCTGATCAGCAATTCTGGCAATAGGGGTTGGAGCCCAGTTGTCAACAAGCACAAATTTCTGAAACAAGATGATGGTAAAATGCAAGAGTCTCTGATGTGCTGTGGTGTGCATGAAGTTGTGGAGAGAACTTTCATGGGAAAAAGGCCAGTGTAACAGTCATAGATGTTCACAATACACACAGAAGTTTAATTAAGCATTTAATTGAAACAATGGACAAGAACAATATTGATGTTGGTCTGTGGTCTAAGGTCCCACTTTTTCCTTGCCATAAAGGTAGTGACACAAATTTTTTAGTTAAATGCCCAGTGAGCATTTTTTCAGGTGAAATGCTAAATAAAATATTAAGATAGGAAGAATTATTATGTCTCTGAGGTTAAGAATTACAGTTATTTACTGTAGTACTATTTTACAGCTGAGAACAGTATGGTAGAGATGTGATGTACCCAAAAATGCAAACACAGCATATGGCAAAACAGAGCTGAAATGATAATCACTTGAGACCCAGGATTTTAAGCAGAGTTAAAAAATAAGCTGTTGATTATGATATTGGTAGTGTGGTTATAACAGTTTTTGTATTTCTTAATTTTTTAATGGTAATTCTTTGAAAAACTCCTCTGGAATGTCTGTTTTATGTTTATTATTATATAATTAATTGATAAAAATAATAATTTTAATAAATAATTAACTTATTACCTAGGAATGCCCTTTCCTTTCCCTTATTGCTGTATATTTTTATTCCTGTAGTATTAGGGGGAGCCAAGGGTGAAAAAAACCCTTAATGGCTAAATTTGAAATATGGTTTTGCTGCTAGGATAAGCCTCCAGAAAATAACTGTTAGTTTAGGAAATACAAAATAATTTCATTGAGCTAATTGTCATCAGTGTTGTCTTGTTTTAGTTATGAAAAATATAATCAATTAGAGCTCCATGTTCTAGTTTAGTCTTAAATTAATCTTCTTCTGTCTGAGTCAGTAGTTCAAATCTGGCTGAAATCAACTACTAAACTCATTATTGCAGTTGCTAGCAATAGGTCCTCTATAAAATTAATATTGTAAGTCTACTTGATAGATTTTGCTTTTCTAAATTATGAGATCTACTACTTAGATAAGTGTTTGCTTGGATTACAAAAAAAAAAAGAAAGAGAAAAAAGGAGTTTATAATCTGATTCTCCTCTTCCACCTACATTATTTCCCACATCTCTCGGATGTAATTGTAGGGAAGTTTATACTGCTGGTCCTCACACTGTATTTGTTTCTTGAGTATAGAGGTTATACCAGTTTTGAGTACCATCAATTTGACAAATGTTCACTATATGTTCACAGTCTTGATTACTTCCTTGTTTTCTGCAGCTGCTCAGGTCCCTAAAAATTTTCAGCTGTCCTATATTCCTTCCAGAGGTCCTCAACATCTTGAAAAACAAATCATGTCTGACCTTGTTTATTCAGATGCTTATTCAGATGTATTTACATAATTTTGAAATTCTGTACATAGTTATAACTGTGAGTTTATATTTACCGACAAGACAGCTCTTTGTTAGTTACATAAATCTTAGCTTTCCCTAAGTTGGTTTTGTTTATATTCTTCCTTTCCTTCGTGATGGACTAAAATCCAAAAGAATGGTAGCAAAGATTTCAGAATAGAGAGAAATAGTTCTTCAATGACTAAAGTAATTTTATATTCAAATACAGTTGCTCCAGACAAAAGCCAAGCTGATTCTGTATGAAATCCCAGACAGAAGCCTGTTGTTTTTTGCTGATTTAGATCTACTGTAGCTATATATGTGTCATGAAACTGTAGATATAGTTTCACATATCCCATATAATCTAGTGTTATGTCACTAAATGTTCTTCCTCTCCTCCTAAAAATTCCACTTTTGACCTCATGCTTTCTTTCATAAGTTTTTCTCACTGTTGCTCATGATTACTAAGTCCTTCAGAAAAAACACAGTTTACCCAGACAGACACAGACTATTCTGAGTTGGAAGGGACCAACAAGAATCCTCAAGTCCAACTCCTGGCCCTGCACAGCACCGTCCCCAAGAGTCACATCATGCACCCAAGAGAAATGTCCAAACACTTTTTGAACTCTTTCAGGTTTGGTGCTGTGACCTGCTCCGGTACCCAAAATCATTAACCCATAATTTCTTCATCCTTTCCAATAGAGAAAATCTTCTTTGTATCTCATATTTTCCCTCACTGTTAGTCATGTTTTCCAGCAGGATTTCAGGCATTCTCTTCATCCTATCATTTCTCACTCTAGTGCGTCTATTTTTTGCAGACTACTTGCCATACGCATATTTAAGTCTTATCTTTGAATTGTACTTTATCCCTTTCTGAGTCTATTCCTGCATCTTTCATGGTTCCTCTCATTAGGTAAGTGCCTTCTTTCTTCTTCTTTAACAGAAGGGCTCCATACTTTGCTTCTAATTTTATATTTTCTGGGTGCTCTATCCCTTCTGTACTAACATCACATGAAGTTCTTTCTGCTCTTGACCTTTCTTTGTTTCTTTCACATTTGCATTTTAGCATATGTTTTCCATATCCACGGGACAACCTATTTAATTTAGAAATGAACACGTTTCTAGGTACAGGATAAGGCCATTTTAAGGGATTGCTGCTGAAGAACTGCATTCACAGCACACTTAATAGAAATCTGGGAAACATCCAATGCCAGAAGGAAACTGGAAGTGTATAATTCTCATGTAATTTTTATTTTCCCAGAATGCTCTCCTAGCCAAAATAAAAGTCTTCTCTTCCAGGGAATGTGCAGCAAAATACCCTTTCTTGGAAATGGTTGCCTAAAGAGGAATTTAGTCCTTCTAATGAATGTAGTCCTTTGTGTATATTCTTTTTGCCTCTTTAATTGAATGTAGAGGACTTAAGCATAAAAGCTCTTATATCAGCAACATTTTTCATTTTTGCTCTTCATTTCACAGCATACTATGGCTGAAGAAGTTTGAGCCCATTATTTGAGCTTCATTTCATAATTTGGGGCACATTTTTAAATTGATCCCTAAGGGATTATTCCCAAAGTGCTTATTTACCCAAGTGCCAACAATATACAACAAATCATACCATTCATTTGCTTGTTTTCATTGCTGACAGAACATATACCTCATAATTTCTTTTATTTATCATCTCTGGTTGCTGATTTACCATGAAAAATTATTTTTAAACTTTCAGATTACAAATGTAAAACTGCTATAATGAACAATTTCAGTGGAAGACATGTTAGGATTCTTAACAAATCTTTGTACTATATTTGGGGAAAGGTTATATAAATGAAAACCTCTGTGCTAGTTTACACAGTGAGAGCATATCACAGAGAACTAATAAGAGAACAGAGAAACACTGGAATGTAATGGTTTATGAGTCAGAAGACTGGAGTGTTAGTTCACTCTCTGCTATCTAATCTGGATGTTGAGATGCCATCTAACCTTTAGAGATTATTCTGCTCATCTGCGCTTCAGATACTTCCATCTGTGTAAAGAGGATATGCTGTTCTTCCTTTTTGAAATTAACAAATGATGAGTTACTATGGAACCTTTGAATATGGTAGAAGGGGCTAATGAGTTTTTACCATAAAGATAAATATGATTACATTTTGACACATATAAATGCAAATGTTTTATTCCAATCTGTTCAGTGTCCGTGTTATATTTTTTTTTCCTGCATTTCCCTCCAGACAAACATTCTGAGGTAGAAGTATAAGCATCCTGTTGTCTAAGCCTGTGGATGGAATTTGCACCATGCTGCCTACTGCTGCCACAGCAAACTTGCTCAGGGAAAAAGGTGGGACTTGAAACTGCAAATTTTTTTTTTTTTAATTTGGCAAGACTTAATGCTAATTAGCACTGACTCTCATGGACATTTGTAAGGTCAGACAGCTTCATGACATGGTTTCAGACATGGCTTCATGTTGATCCCTATTGATTTATATTCCTGCACACTCCCCTGCATCTTTTTGTCTTGGAGTTTTGAGGATAAACACAGGAAAAGTAATTCAGAGCATTGAATATTTACCCCGCAATGAAAAGAGGGCACGATGGTAGGAGTAAAATTTTAAATTGGAAAAGCAAGCAAGTACCTTGGGTATTCCAAAACTTCCATCAAGTTATTCACCTTAGTGTAAGAACCTAAATTTTCTGGGCACATTTCTGAAATTGAGAGCAGGACATGGCAAAAGCTGATTTCCAGTCTAACTCGGCCAAATCTGCTGTTACATCCAGAACCCTGAAAGTTATTTACAAGGTCAGGAGGCCAAGAACAGCCTCTCAATAGTGTGTTTAGTTTAACTGTTTTCAGCTAATTTCAGAGTAGCATAATGATGGCTAAATGAGCAATTCTGGGTTTAACTCTTAAGCAATGTTGTTGTCTGCAATTCCCATTGGTGCCTTCAAATTTTACTGCTACATGCACTATTTCCTCAGACAACATTTTGACAAAATGCTGTTGAAAGGTGTAATGACACAATTTCCACATTCTCTTTTGTTCCAGTGTTTTGAGGGAACACACACTGTGTTAAATTACAGCTATCAAGAAAAGGAAAAAAACCAAACAAACCAAAACAAACACCACAATGAATCTGAGTCTTCATTCCGTTGCATTCACATTGCACCATAAAAATAGCCGAAATGCTTTCTTATTTCATTCCCTTATTTATTCTCACTCCTCAGTCACACTCTCACTCACTGATAGAACTACTTTATATTCATTTAGTATTAAATTGAACATTTTTCTACTCTAAAAATAACAAAATACAGACATGAACTGCAAGCAGAAACCTAACAACAGGAGCACAGTACCCACAGTTCATATTTTGTACATAAAACTGACTTCAGATCAGAGAAATTAGCTTTAGAAAGTAACCACTTACATATCAATTTAATATATCGCAAAAGCCTGACTACAGTACATTTTCTGGGTAACATAATCATTCAGCCTCACAATCTGTTATGCCTGTTGCTTTTTGATATGACCTACCGAGTGCATGAGATTCCTCTCTGTCCTGTAATTTTTTTTTTAAGATTACTAGAGCACTTTTATCATGAGCAAAATCAAATTCAAAACCTGGTTTATCATTCCCCTAAGTGAGTAAGTTGGTTTTCAGCTGTTTGGAGACATTTCATTTTTGTCTCCAAGGACTGCATGGTCTCCAGTCAGCTTCTAGCTGACCAAAGATTTGGATTACTGAAAGCATCTTTTCTGGTGCATGAAACACAAAATTTAATCAGACACCTTTCCTTTCAGTAAAAAATTGAGATGGGAGAGTTCCTTTCTGCCTTGAAATAAATAATTTAACTGTTTTGCTTTAATTTGCTTTCTTTAAAATATTTCTATCATGCAATTTTATTTTATAGGAAATGTTGGAAAGCCAAACATATTCAAGAAAGGCTTGCCAAGGTCATAAGCAGAATATTTTTTACTACTTTAATTTTAATATGGACAGAATTATTTGGATTTGAATGTTGCCCTGCCTCATTTATGATCAAAATTCTGCAGCACTCCACAAACACATTCAAAAGAGAATTGAAAATTAGTGTATAGAATTATGTATACTGTTCACTTCTCAAAATGTGTGAACAGCAAAAATGCTGTCCATTTTAAGTGGTTTCAAGTACTTAAGTTTTAATAAGAGACGAAAGAGAAGGTACTTATTTGGAAACTGTGACTGTTATGTTTTGTTTTGTTTTGTTTTGTTTTCTTGTATATGTTGTTTGGTGTTTTTTTTTCCCCACCGTGTACTTTCAAACATTTTTGCTTATTTCTTGTGGATTTTGTTTGTTTTGTTTTATTTGTTTGTTTGTTTGTTCTGTTATTGTTTTTATTTGTTTCAGGTTTTAAGTTTTTTTGTTTGTTTGTTTTTGTTTTCTTTTGGTTTGGTTTAGTGAAGGAAGTAGGGGAGTTGATTTGGGGGAATTGTTTTTATTTTTTGGTGTGCTTCTCTTGGATGCTCTGAAGTTAAATCGTGGAATGTACCCACCACTGGGCCCCATCTATGCATTGTAATGTTAGTCTGAAAGTGATTTATAGAGTTAAGAGATTCTTTAGATTCTTTGGCATTCAGATTATCACAAATCCATTGAAGTGATCTTGACTTTATGAAACATGCATCAGGAGCTCAGCCTCAGATATTAGTTAAGACATGTAGAAGGAATACATAACAATAAAAGTTCACAAATATTTATTTTTCAATGGATAATATGAAAGGGTAACAAAAATATCATGGCAGAATATTAATGGGAAATCCTTTGCAGTTAATTTCAAGGAATTTTCGTGCCAATGTGTTGGCTCTAAGTCTTGGGTGTAATCACAGTTGAGGACCACTGTGGTGTATCCAGCAGAAGAAAAAATCTGGAGATGGGAGATAGTGGTCTCATAAACTGCTATTTCTCCACCATCTTCTCTTTACCGTTTTATGGGGTTTGTTCACTGAACTAAAAAAACTTAAATCAGAAATATTTTCATGTTAGGAAACATACTTGGTAGAAAGTATGCTTCTAATCAGTCTTGTGACATAAATCGTCTTTGCTTCAACATTAATAATCAAAATAAAATCACAAAGATAGATTTGTTAGGCTGCAACAGTATTTAACTCCTATAACCAGAACTATAGCATGAATATCAAAAATCCATGAAGGAGTGGGAGTGGAACACTTTACAATAATTGGAAGTTGCTGTAAAGTGTCATTTGCTTTCTGGTGCCTTGAGGAAATTCACTTTTGATGAAATACAGTCAATGTTGCTGATGGTATTACTTTATTATTTTTCACTGAGATGATGGAACAATATATATTTTTTTCTTGTATAATCAGGAAAAGAATTGGTATACATAGTAGGGAAGAGTCTGCTAAAATCCATAGCCATAGATGGGCAGCACAGCCTAAGGCAGGCAATACAGATATGGGATTAAAAAAAAAGAGAGACTTCTGAACAATTTGGTGTAGGAGGAACAGAAATTTGCAGTGTGTTCCCAGGTGCCTCATTCCATGCAATTGTTTCAGAAAGATGGTTGCACGTGAGCTGCCTTCCTTTAGCAGCCAGTGCTCCTGGGAACCAGAACCTGGCATGCAGGGAGTCCCAGGGGAGACAGAATCAAACAAGAGGACAGGTGGATTTCCATCAGTGTTTCACTGGAAATGACTCTGCTACATCTGGTCTCTCTAAAAAGTCTGTCCAAACCATCATGAAGTAATGAGATTTTGAAGATTACATTACCTACAAAAATCTGACCTTTTTTTACCTATGTTCTCTAAAGCTGAGATTAAAGTTCAGTTTTAATGAAAAGTGAAATGGAGGATACTCTTACTTCATTTAGTTCCTGTTCTTGCACTTGTACACCTAAATGATTCAAGAAGTATGTTTAATCATTCTTAACTGGGAAATTTAAACGTAGAATATGGTATATTTTCAAAAAAGGAACTCTCTCCATGCTTCTCATTGATTCTATTTATGGACATGTCTGTATGACTATATTGACTTTTTCAGTCATCTCTTTCCTACTTAGGATATTTTCTACTGAACCATATTACATGTTAAATTATCTGACTTGAACTATAGTAATTAATTTTGCACACTGGTAGGCAGTGATTTCTTTTCTTAGTCATCACAAAACCACAGGTAAAGAAACTGACATGTGAAAAGCAGAATCACATATGGTATATGTTGGCTTGTGCTACTCCAGTGTTGAGTCTAAGTGTGCATTTTAAAGTCATAACTTCAGAAATTTAATAGCTTAATGTGGGTTTTTTCCCATGATTCAGAACTTTGTCCATCTCCCCCAAAGAGTACACACTCACAAACATGCTGAAACATGCCTACTTTTCCCTTTTTGGTTGATACCTGTATTATGAATTCTTGGCAGTTAGCATGCCCAGTCTAGTCGGGTGTAGTGTTTGTGCCAAGGTATTGATCTGTATGTGCAAAAACTAATTATGCATAAAATAATTGTGACTGAGGTCATGCTGAGAAACAGAAAAGCAATATGCAGGCATAAATACAAGTTCTGATAAAAGAACATTTAGTACAAATAACTAGTGCGTTATTGTTTCTATTCCAACTGGAAATGAAGCTACTTAGTTTCAAAAGAAAAATACATCAATTATTGATGTATGAATATATTTTTAAGCAGAATTATTTCCTATTCATTAGCATTTATCCAAAAGTCATTAATTTTAATATGCATTTGGGTGATGGTATTTGAATTGTAAATAATTTTGCATTCTCCACAATTTAACCACATTTTGCATATTCATGAGACAATTTACAATCATAAGATGTAGCAGGGCATGCATTGCTTTAGGATATAGTCACATTAGGTAATTCTGTGGTACTGAGTTGCCTAAGGCTTCACCTACCTTGTTTAGCACCCAGTATTGTGAAAGATCCCATGCACTAGTGTCTCATGTATTTGGGATGAAGGGGACCCAGTGAAAGCACTTCATGAACATATTCCGGTTAGGATTTTCACATATGTTAATACAATCTTTATGCAAAACAATCAATCATAGAGAAACATAACAAAACTACGACTGAGAAAAAAAAGGCAGAACATCTTTGTTTCCTGATTTTTGATTTTTAAACTGAAGCAATAATTTCTATATGCTAGGTGATATAGCTGTCTTTCTAGAGATAATTAGTCTTTGAAAAGGGAAAGCAATGATCTCTGCAGGCATCTGTGTGGTAGATTGTCATTAGTCCTCCAGGATATCACTGGTAATTAAAGGCTGTAACCCACTAACCTACACTTGTACCACCTGCTTCAGATCTGAGTCTCTTAGAGCATATTTTAAAGGACAAGATGTGTATGGAAGGGGCTGAGTAGGATCTGCTACACTAACTGATTGATCAGTGGTACTGTACTGGTGAGATAAATTTTTCTCTTTGGTACATGCAAGTTCTAAATCTAAAAAGCTATAATATATCTGACAATTGAAATGAAATTTATATTTCAAGTCATCCTCATGAAAAAATAGTACCAGAGAAAATAGTTTTGTGAAGTCTATCACTTGCTATAGCAAAACAGTATCCATATCCAGAGACATCAAAAGATAAAGATCATGAAAACTACCATTCTTGAAAAATGCTTCTCAAAAAAGAGAAAAGTAGGTTTTCTGAACAATGGATACTAAGTAAGAAGGAAGCAAGTACATGCAAAATAGTGTAAATACTGCAATACATATTTTTTTTAATTCCTAATGAATATAGCAGTCAAGTAAACCATACAGAACTTGTAATGGTGCATCATGAAGGTTGTTTGATATAAGTGGAAAAGGTAGTGGATGTCACCTAGACTTTAGTGAAGCCTTTGCCACTGCTTCCCACAGCATTCTTGTGGAGAAAATGGCTGCTCATAGCTTGGATGGGTGTGCTCTTTTCGGGATAACAAACAGCTAAATGTCCATATCCAGAAAGGTTATGGCAAATGGAACTCAGTCTGTGCACAAGTGGTGTGTCCTGGGGCTCAGTATGGGGCCAGCTCCGTTTAATAACTTAATCAATAATATGGACAATGGGATTGAGTGCACCCTCAGTCAGTTCACAGACAACCCCATGCTGGAAGGAAGTGTTGAATTTCTGGAGGGCAGGAAGGCTCTGAAGAGAGATCTGGAGAAGCCGAATGGATTTCGACCAATTTTATGAGGTTCAATCAGAGGAAGTTCTGGGTCACAATAAACCCTCACATTGTTAGAGGTTTGAAAAAGAGTGTCTGGAAAGCTGCCTGGTGGAAAAGGATCTGGGGATGCTGGTTAACATCTGGCTGAAGATGAGCCAACAGTGTACCCAGGTGGCCAAGTAGACCAATGGCATCCTGGCCTGTGTCATTAATACTGTGGCCAGCAAATTCAGGAAAATTATTATCCCTCTGTACTCAGCACAGATGAAGCTGTACCTTCAATCCCCTGTTCAGTTTTAGGCCCCTCACTACAAGACAGACATTGAGGTTCTGGAGCTCCTCCAGGGAAAGGCAACAAAGGTGGTGAAGGAGCACAAGTCTTAGGAGGAGCATCTGAGGAAGCTGAGGGTGTTTAGTATGGACAAAGAGGTTTGGGGAAACGTTATTCCTCTACAACTATCTGAAAGGGAATGTAGAGATGAGACAGTTCTCTTTTCCTAGACAACAAGTGATAGGATAAAAGGAAAGAATCTCAAGTTGTGCCAGAAGAAGTTTTGAATTGGTATTAGGAAAAAAAGTCTTCATTGAAAGAGCTGTCAAACTCAGAACAGGCTGCCCAGGGAAGTAGCCGAGTCACCACCCCTGGAGGTATTTCAGACATACAGATGTGGTGCTTTGGGACATGGTTTAGAGGTGGACTTGGTAGCCCTGGGTTAATGGTTGGACTTGACAATCTTAAGGATCTTTTCCTGCCTAAATGATCCTATGTTTCAATGAAAGGTAACCCCCTAAACAAGAAATATTTCCAAGTCCAGTCCATCACAGGTTAGGACTGTGAAGGTGGTCGTTACCAATACTTCAGTAGCAAACTCTAGGGACTAAAAAACCTTTGTGAATCAAAGCTTCAGTGAACAGGAAGAGGATTGCCAGTTTCTAAAGGTTCTTTCTTGTTCTCTTAATGTTATCTAATGAATTTATGAGTCCATATTTATTACTATTCCATAATCTTAGTTAAATTTCCTAAAATAACTTAATTCACTTAAAAGACTATATACAAATACTGCCACTAACTAAGGTCCTTGACAGTGCACAAGAGTAGAAATAATGCAGAGATATTTTACCTACAGCATACTTTTTGTGCATTTATTCTCTGTAGGCTACAGGTACAGTTAATATAATGTGCTCTCTATACTGCCTTTCTTATAATAAATTGGGAAAGAAAAAGAAAAGTAGTTGTGATGAAGAAAAAAGGTGAGGACATCACAGATGCAAATTTATAATTTTACAAAGTATGATTTTTTGACAGTTTGTGCAGTACTCAGAAACAAAAACGAAAACATTAGATTCAGGAATATTTTCTTAAATATTGATGACTTAGTCATTACTAAGACCATGAAAATGCAGCCTGTTTTTGATTACCAATTTATTCATGACCCAGTCTTGTTTGCATGTAAAATGTCTCATAATTCAAAAACACTTTTTGGATAATCTCTGCCAGATATTTGATTGCTTACAAAATATTCCCTTTAAGATAAAGATTTTTTCATTGGAATTATTTCCTGCTGAAAATGTACTTTCTTTTTAATCAAAATTTATTTAATTTGATGATCTTGTCCATTAAAATGTCATTTGGCTCATGGAAATGACTTTGTGTAAAGAAAACTTCAAATTGAGCCTCTTTATTGCAGAATTGACCCCCAAAATATTGCTCTGGATCCACTGAAATAAACTAGAAAAGAACCAGAAAAAATCCAAATAAACCTTCTCTCCTGCCTCCAAGTGATATTTCCTCCAAGCCCTCATAATCCCTGCCTTCAGGGATTATGCAGGAGATATAATTTAGATATCCCTTGTCTCCTTAAGAGTCAGGTGTCCTTAAAGACTTGGAAACTCAGATGCAGCTTATATTCAGGCTTTTGTCACCTCAGTAGTCTGATGATAAGTAGAGCTTCATCCTGCTCTTAATGCTGCTCTGAAGAACATTTTCTAAGCTTTGATGCCACCCACTCTTTTTGTTGCTTGTCCCTTTCCAGCGAATCAAACATAAGATCCTTTCCTCACTTTCAAAGCCTTTCACAGCTCTGTCCCTCCCTACTCATTGTCACCTTACACTCATTACTGTTTCTGCCTGCCTCTAGTGCTCATGTGTTAAATTTCAAATACTTACAGACACTATTTCTCACATTTGGGAAACATGCCTTGAGAAGTAGAAGAACTGACCCCTTTATATCTTTCAAAATTCTTTCCCTCAATGCAAATTCTAATAAAAAGCTTGAAAATAACACTTCTGGTGATATGTCAATGAAATTTCCTAGTAAGCTTTATGCTCTCTTCATTCCCCCTTGTCTGCATGTGCCCCTTCATCTTATATTTGGACTGTGCTGGCTTCAGGTTAGGTCCATGTGCAATTCTAAGAATCTGCTTATCTAACAAAAGTGCAACTCTGTGACTGTGGCTCCTGTGCCCTGTGATGATAAAAAGACTAAGTGGGAAAACGAATGATCCATTTCAAATGAGACGTTTACCATGGTTAATTACTCGTTCAAAGATCCTTTGAACTCTTGGAGATACACAGATATTTGCATAAATGACTCAACCGATTCCTGAATAACTACAACAAAAAACAATATGAACACTCAGCTTCCACACAGTTGGAGGAATTAATCGTTTTAAGTCCAAAATCAATTGTTTCCATCAGCCCCAGTTTTCCTCTTAATTGTTAGTATGTGTTGTGGTGCATCAGTTAGAAGAACAAAGATCCTAAACAGGATAAAACAAAGCAGATGCAGGACTACCTTTTTAGAGACTGGGCTACAAAACCCTTGTTATTTTAAAGAGTGAGAATGTTTTCCTTTTTAAAATGTCATTAATGATGCTGTTTTTACATGCAAATGAAGAAATAATTAAACTTCTTCCATTTTAGCAACAGAGGTCTGCAAACAACCATTAAATACAAGCTGAATTAAAAGGAAAAAGCCTAATTAAGTGAAGCAACAGACTTAGGCTTACAGATTTCAAGGTGTAATTAAGACTAGAGTTGAGTAAGTATTACTTGCAGGAGTATTTATTCACATTATTAGTGAATTTTCTTTAAAGATATATGCATCCTTTTGTATTTTAATTTTCTATATTTGAGTTCCAGCATCATAAACACTCATGAAAAATTAGACTAAGAGTAGCCTTTACTCAATTAAGAATACCAAATCAGCAATTCAGAATACCAGCAACAGTACCAATTGGAACCAAAGAAATTAGAAGTGAGACTAAAGAATGTAGAAAAAAACAATACTAATAGATAAGACAACAGAAAAAGTTTTGAAATATTAGCTGGGAAAAAATACTATCACTATAATTTGCTAAATTAAGTAAATATTATGCAAGGTACACCTTGAAGAATGCCATTAGCTATATGGAACATTTTTTACAATATAGTGCTTCTATAGCTGTTAAAAGGTGAGTTTTTTCCACTCCCTAGAAACCTTTAGCAACTTCTTTTCGTGCTGAAACCACATTTCCTTTAATTATATAAACAGATTATTTTTTTTAAGAAAAAAGGAACTATATTATCTTAGTCATTACTATTAAAGTACATTATTTCAATATTAAATGGAAATTAAATTGTATAAAAAACATTTCCAGAATCTTCCCAAATTAATGCAATCAATCAATTAGCTAATATTTTTTCATCTGGTTGATGGAATTGCATCTTCAAGATATGCTATGAAAGAGTATCTTGTAATAAAAAAAAACAGTCAATTTTTTTAGCAGCCAGACATTTTCTGCATTGCAATCATGCAATCATTATATTTTATTTGCTGTGGGATGATGAGAAAACCTATTAATGTGATCTGGGTTTTTTTTTTAATGGAAACTTGGTTTATCTCTAGCTCTTGAGTTATTTTCACTCACCCTCTCAGCAGTAGAGAATGCACAGAAACAATGACCACTTCAGATGCAAAAATGTATGATGGTATGGAAACAGTTCTATTCCAGATGCACATCTGTAATTCTGTAGGCTAAGCGTTTTTCTTCCCATTGCACACTTATTCAGCTCCTATGTTATTGGAAGTAAGCACTTCCATGTCCTGGAGAAATTATTCACCTCTCACCTTGACATTCTGTGCATTCAATGTGGTGCAGGCTTTCTGTTTAATAAACGTAGAATTGGATTTTTTTATAAATATGTAAAACCCCGTATGTTAATCCAAGAATATATTCTCCATGAGCTTCCATCCAAAATATTTAGTTTATTATTGATATAACCATTAGTATAAACAGACCTTGATTTGTTAGGGAGTAACCAAATTCTTTTTCAATACAAAAATCCACTTTCACAGATTCATTTTACATGTACTGCTTACAGATACAATTTGCCTCAAAGTATTTTACATCCTCCTAGAACTCAGAGATGGTGGAAAGTCTGACTTAAGTACTTGTAGAAAACCTATCTTAAAAATAATCATTTCAAAGTAATAACTTGCTGAAGAATAAGAGCTTTGTGTTGCTGCATTTGGTATTCCATGAGCAGTCATCCTGTCACAGCTGTCAATGCTGACTGATAAATGTTCAAAAGAGACTAGAAGAATATTGACAAACCCTCAACTTGTGTGTAATATGAAGATAAGGACACCAAAATTATATTTACTTATGCTTCTGGTGTAGCAGGAAGCTTCACAAAACAGTGAAACTACTTTTACTATCTGTGTGTGTAATTTTTTATTATTTATTCACTACTGTAAGGTTCAAATCCTGTTCAGCTCCGTGATTTAATGCTGGATAGAATTACTAATCTCCATGGGAGCAGGGGTAAAGAGAGAAAAAAAAAATAATCACCTAACCACAAGCCTCCTTACACCCACCAAATCCAAGCCCCATGCTCCCATATTAAGAAAAAAAAAAATCAAAGCAAAAATAGTTTTTAAATTTTCTCAGCAAAGGA
Organism: Petroica traversi; assembly: GCA_025920805.1. NCBI lineage: Eukaryota > Metazoa > Chordata > Aves > Passeriformes > Petroicidae > Petroica > Petroica traversi. The sequence continues at coordinate 6,895,578 of JAHLSL010000019.1, forward strand.
CTGTTTTAAAGGAATTCCCAAGTGAACAAAGCCACTGAGTCTCTGTGCTGTAGTTTTTGTAAGTAAAATATCAATATCGATTAAAAAAATTATTTTATTCTCTTGACATATGTAGAAAAAAATCAAGTAAATTATTTGCTTAATAAATTATTGAAGCTTTTCAGTTGAAGATCTAGCTTTGTAATGGATCACTCTGCAATTTATTGGACTTGCAGTCTTAAAACAATAAATATGAGGATTTTTTTTTTTGTTACCAGATGCATATTCCAGGGACAATCAGATTTCTATGTAATTGAATGGAAATTACGCAAGAACATCTTTATCTAATTTATTTCTGTGTTAATATTTTGCCTGCTGGATACGGTTAAAGACAAAAACCCACAGCGAAAATTTACAAACACTAAAACCACATCCTACAGACATTTATAGCCAATATTTTTTCAAATCTTTCTTTGACTTCAATAAACTTGTAGTTATCATTTGTCATTTAAAGGGGCAACTACCATTTTTATTTTCGCCATTTATCAATTCAACAAATCAGATATGTTCAGTTTCTCAGAACTTTATAGCAAATCCTACATGGTTTCAAAGTCTCTTGTGAATTGATGTTGTACTGTGGAAGGTCCTACTCCAGAACATTGCCTTCAGCAATGTGACTTTCTTGGTCACATTTTCTTTGGTGCTGGAGGTATTGGTCTTTTTCTACAGAGATCTGCAATATTTGTGTTTTATTCTGGGATGGGCTGGGGAGAGGGATGGAAAATCCTCTCAGGAGTTGCATTTGCCTTCTCTATGCAGCTGAATTGAGGTTTTTATACCATATATAAAGCAATTGTTTGTGGTTTTTTAAATGGTACAGATTTCTGAAATGATAGCCAGTTCACAAAGCTAATTTGATCTTGTGAAACTTTTTATGGGTAAGGATAGTCTGGAAACATAGCCAGTGAAAATCCTTTCTTTTTTCTCAATCTTTCTCACAATTTCGGATATAAATCTTCTCAGAGACATATGATGTAACTTTTAAGGATGCATGTTAAGAACCCAATTTTGTCTAGGAGCCATGAAATACTGCAAGGTGTTAAACTCATATACTCTGCCTATAGGTGAAGCTTAAGAGTTAAGTTCTACTGATAAAGCACAATTTTCAGAATAAATATCACTTTGGTGATCAACTTTCCTGCAGGAGGAGCAGGCTCTTTTCTGTCTGTCTGTACCCAGCTTCCGTAGACAAGCACATCCTTCATCTTTGTTACAGTAACAGGTGGGAACACTTTTCATTAGCCTGTGATTGACAGAGTAAGTTATCTCGAAAGTCTTTGTCCCTCTGTAGCATTTTCTCCACTAGAAGCTGTTGTCCATTCAAGGACATTCCTTCTTTCAGGAAGAGAAAAAAGCTGAAGAGATATGTACTGGAGAGGACCCACTTGATCTGTTTAGTTGCCTGTCTAACAAAAGGCACACAAATCACTTAAAGTAACTTATATCTAAACTAGGCAGCATAGACAAAGCATTCAATCATCATTTAAAATTGCCAGAGGAATAAAAAACCTACCATTATTATTGGCAAATTGCTTTCATTTAGAAGTGCTAAACTAAGTTATTTTTGAATATATTACTCAGCTTCCCCTTTCATTATTTTTTGGTCTTGTTTCATCTTCAGCTCCTAGGGTGTGACAACACTTTTACTGGTGTTTTTCCTGCTTCTAGACTAAGGTTGGATTATCCCTAATTAACATTTTAATAGGCTGAAGTAGCTCTGTAGCTTGAACAGATCCCACAGAAGAGAAGCAGCCACAGACCTCCTGCAGTCCCTCAGGCGGAGCAGTGTCTGTGCCCGAGTACTGCTACACACTGACACAGAATCACAGAATAGGGAGGGTTAGAAGGAACAAAGTGGGCCTTGTCATCAAACCTACCTGCTCGAGCAGGGTCATCCTAGAGCACATTGCACAGGATTGTGTCCAGGTATTTCTTGAGTATCTCCAGTGAGGGAGACTCCACAGCCACTCAAGGCAGTTTGTTCCAGGCTGTGGTCATTCACACAGTAAAAGGTTCCTCTTCATATTTAATCGAACTTCCTGTGCCTCTGTTTCTGCCTATTGCCTCTTGTCCAATTGCTTGGCAGCACAGAGAAGAGCCTGGATCCATCCTCTTGACACCCTTCCTTCAGATAATTTAGTCTAAGGATGAGGGCCCCTCTCAGCCATCTCTTCTCAAGGCTGAACAGATCTCAAGGCCCAGCTCCATCAGCCTGTCCTCATGAGAGAGATGCTCCAGCCCTTAAATCACCTTTGTTTCCCTCCACTGGCCCTACTCCAGGAGCTACATGACTCTCTTGAATTGAGAAGCCCAAAATTGGACACAGCACTCTAGATGTAGCCTCAACAGGGCTGAGTAGACACCAAAGGGAAAAATTTTAGGCCAGGCTTAAGTCAAATATGTATATATATAATAATTGAGACAGTCAAACTGAAATAAGCATACTTCACCATCTCTTTTGTTTTAATAATCTCTTTCCACACTTAATGATCTATACACAGCTATTTTGTTTTCAGAGATGCCTAATAATCACTTGGTGATTGGACATGTTCCTTTCTGCTGGGGCAACATACCTTGCCATCAATAATGTTATCCAATCCCAAATTAACATGTCTTGTGATTTGAAACACATGCTTTCATACAATGAAACATACCCATGAGGTTTGCAAATAGAAGTGGGAAAAGAGCAAAGAGGAATTAAGAGCATGTGAACAAAAGTGGATATAATCACTCTTCCTAAACATATAAGAAGACAACTAAAATATCCAAAATCCACAGTCACTTGTCATAAGTCACTAGTAGGCACCAGAATCCCATGTTCAGATTTTGATCCTAACAAATGTTAGGACTGCATGCATATATACCTTTCTCACTTCAGCTAAATAATCTGTGCCCTGGTTTTGCTTGCTTTGCTTTAAGAGTAATTAAAGAACAAGTAAGAACCCATTAAAATGTATTCAGAATCAGTGTAGTTTCTACAGCACTGTAATGTGGCACTTATATGTTTTACAATTTGATGGAGTAACATTTCAGCTCTGATTTCCAATATCCATATACACTCAGTTGCAATTGTGCTGGTGTAGCTTCCACAGATTGTCAGAAACTGCATTAATGAGCCATTGAATAAATGGAGATATTTTTCCAATACAATAACTATAATGAAACTGTAAGTTGCAGTAGATATGATGCTCATGTTTTTGGGGTACCCCGAGCATATTAAATATTATTAAACTCAGAACTTCCTGTGGAGAGCAATGGGGCTGCTGACCAGGATTCTGAAAGGGTCCTCTGGTAACACAGCTCCTAGGGCTGTGTTATTCTCCGCAGTTAGGGTGACCCAAAGTTCTCCCCAGCACACCCTGAGGTCTTTATACATTTATTTTAATTTTACTCTCCCAGCTGGCCCATTGGCCTTCCCGCCCCTTTTGTCCTTATATGGAATTTCTCTGGAATGTTCTCCCCAGTTCGATGCCCCATTGGCCCCTTCTCCTTGGTCCCTCCTCCTACTGCTCCTCATTGGTTCCGCAACACATCCATCAGCGTTGTACCGCCCCAGCCCTCTCCCTATTGGTTGTTGTAAACCCCGCCCCCTTTGGTACTTAAGGGCCGGGTTCCCACTTTTTGGGGTCTTTGTCCCTGGGCCCCTCTGGGTACGGAGTTAACCGGGTCCTTGGAACCTGCACAGAGCCCCCTGTGTGCTCCTTGTGCCGCTGTGATTGCTTCTCCCCCGTGCCTGTGTGTGTGCTGCTCACTGTGAGTGTGAGCTCCCCACACCGTCCTGCTGCCCCAAGGCTGTGGAGACGCTCTTGGAAGGTCACAGCCCTGCCTAGACGGGGACACCACCAGGGTTTACTATAATTTCCTTTTTCTCTCCTTAGTAGATGGAGATTTTAAAGTTTTTACAATTAAGCCTCTTAAATTTATGTTTTCAAAGATCTTTTAATGGATCTGGATGAACATTTATGGTTCTCTGACACTCTCCATTTTTTAACAATTTCTTAAGCTATTAGTCATTTCCTTACCATTGAGTCTAAATAAATCTTGTCACAGCTCAGTGTATTAGAATTGCAGTAGTCTCCAAGATGGCTGCAATACTGATGAATTCCCATCTCAAATTGTCAGCTAGTGTATATTTTTAGACAATCTTAAAGTACTATAATTTCTATAACCAATGCAGTTCACATTGACCTGTCAAAGCTTAGTCTGCAATAGACTGGAACACAGACATAGACACTGGAATAGCTTTGTACTTATACAAAGTTAGAGTTTTCTCATAGGCTAATAATCTCTGTGTACTTGAATGTACTTTATCCTTTCAAAATTGTGGATGAAGTTTATTTGCAGATGGCAAGCTTTCCCTCACAGTATGGTTGCTGTGGAAGTTTCTGATCTATGGTATTTTGTGGATATGTGCTTGTAAGAAGCTGTCTTGTGATGGTTATGCTTTGATTAAGGTTTAGGGCCCTGGGCCACCTTTGTTAAGCTTTAGGATCTATTCCACCCCCTAGTGTGGTCTGGAACATTAAACTGGATTAAAGTTTACTGTCCTCCAACCAGAAAATGGCATTCTTGCTCCTTTTTATACCAGGACTATGCCCATCCCAAGGAGCTGCCCAATGGCCAGGGCTGGCACTGCCCCTGGTACAAGGCAGTGGGGTAGGGCCCCTCTGCAGCCCTGGGGTTTCCCTCACTTGTTCCAGCCCTCATGAAGGCCCTGGTCCCCGCTAGTCTATTTATGGAGTGGAAATTAGTTTAGGAAAAAAAAAATTGTGAATGTATACCATTATCATACTGTCCTACTGTTTATTTTATGCAAATAAAAACAAATAAAAATATAGAAGGAATTGCTCACCCTAAAGATGTGTTTTCTAGGTACTTTGCTTTACATATGATTCCTTTTTTTTTTTTTTTCATACTTTCCTAAATATTCCAGACGAGTAGTCTATTTCAAAATACCATAGCATGGGAATGTATTAACTAATACATTTAATATTTTCAAGTGAGGTTGTTATTTTGCTGGTCCTTTAATTTCAGTGTAAATAGTTAAACTGATTGTACTGATGCTTCAGCTGACAGATGTTCTTCAGTGCATGCTGCAGTGATTTCAGATATTTTCCCAGATTTCTCAACAGAATGGAGGAATGTTAACAGGAGACTTCTTCATTCCACTGCTACTAGAGAGCAGAAGGCTTGTGTTACTACAACAGCACAAAGTTACTAAAGGTGGGCTATTGTTTCCAAGATCTAACACTTGAGTACCTCGTTTTGCAAACAGTCTTCAAGTTTAAAAAATTATGTTAGCCAATGTTAATTGAAATTATAAAAACTTAAAAAATTACGGTTTTAATCTGTTACCCCAAGAGTTCTAATGCCACAGACAAAGTACACTGACTTGACAAAATTCACATAATTTAAAGGGGTCACTACCCCTAATAACCATCTTGAATAGGGGTCGCCACCCCTGATCCCACTCCCGGTCCCACCCCTAGGCACAGTCCCCACCCCCAGACCCCACCCCTAGTCCAACCCCCAACCCTAGTCCCACCCTGAGTCCCACTCCCAGACCCCACCCCGAGTCCCAGCCCCCACCCCTAGTTCCACCCACAGACCCGCATCCCCAACACCAGTCCCATCCAAAACGCCATCCCCAGCCCCACCCCCAACCCCAGTCCCACCCCGAGACACCACCCTAACCCCAGTCCCACCCCCAGTCCAAGACCCAACCCCTACCCCACGCCCCACCTGAACCCCAATCCCCACTCCTAGCCCCGCCCTGGGCTCCACCCCCAAGTAGAGTTCGGGGTTAGGGGAGAGGGGCCAGGGGTTAGGGTAAAGATGAGGGTTAGGGCCAGGGTTTAGGGATAGGGGTTAGGGTTAGGGATTAGGGCTAGGGTTAGATTTAGGGTTAGGGCTATGGTTAGGGTTTAGGGGTTAGTCATTACGGGTTAGGGTTAGGGTTATGGTTAGGTTTGGGGTTAGAGTTGGCTTAGGGTTTGGGGTTAGGGTTAAGGATAGGTTTTAGGGTTAGGGTTTAGCATTAGTGTTAGGGGTTAGGGTTAGGGTTAAATGTTAGGTTTATGGTTAGGGTTAGTCGTTAGGGATAGGGTTAGGGTTAGGGTTTGGGTTCGGCTTTTGGTTGCTCAACAAGGTTATTCAAAATGATAATACCTACATCTTTTTGTCCGGTGTAAAGCCTCATGCTGCTATTGTTTACAAGTGGACTACATGCCCTACATAATCTGAGGAGTAATTTGATTTAATCATCTGGGGCTCTTTTTTGTTTATTTGTTGTTGGTTTTTTTTTGGTTTTAAATTTATTTTTCTTATTGAAAATTTGCATTTGTAGGCATATTTCTTCGAGGTGCTCACTCACATCCCTGGAATATTGCTGAAACCTTATAAATATTGCAATAAACTATAACCACATGAAGCGTTTAGCTTAAAGTTAATGAAAGATAAGCACATACTTAATGGATTTAGGATGCTATTGAAATTAAATATGCATTCAAAGGCATATATAATCAATATGTTAGTGGAGAAAACAGTTGATAAAGTGATAATTTTATCCAGAAATTAAATCCTCTGCTGCACAAAATATAGATGTACGTACTGCATAATTATTTATTTTTGAAGCTAAGCAGGGCTTGAGGATGATGATAAAATAGGTTGTTCTAGAAAAAAAAAGACCTATAATTTTTTTCTCTGACATTTTGGTATTTATACCCACAGATTTAGAATGTCTTAGAAGCAAGCAAACAAACATACAAATTACCCCAACCCAACCCCCTGCAATCTGCACACCCCCCCAAAAACAAAACAAAACAAAGAAACCGAGGAGGACTAATATAGAAACAGAATAATGCACTCAGAACTGCCTTATTCTTGTACTCAGGTACTAGAGCCTCAGAAGTCTACTGCAGTCCCCACATAAATCAGATCACCATCAGTTCTTCCAATTTATCTCAGCGGTTCTTCCTATTCATAACCTCTAGACTGCAGAATGCCTTAATCAGTCTCCTGCCAATAGGGATTTCTCTTCTATACTGGAATCTTATTGAGGAGCCCTTGAGGAATTTAAAAACCCTTATAGAGTAAGAAAGGAAGACAATACACCATTGGGGGGGCAAAAAAAGTCTGTCGTATCTGCTTGCTCACCATTATCACACAGTTTTTCTTTATTTGTTACATTTTCTCTGTCAACAAGTAAATTTTTACTTTATTACAAGAGATTAGAATAAAGGATTGTGCATTTGAACCATCATACCATAGCAAATTTTGTTCAGTAACAATGCCAAGTGCTCAAGAGACATGCATATACAAATATGTGTGCTCCCCCTCACCTAATTGCTCTCATAATGAACAATAATAATAATGTATTTATATTGATTCCAATAGAAGAAAAATAATGCATCAAAATAACACATATTAAAAATAAATTTTAATGACACAGTTTTATGTTAACTGGCTCCTATTCTATCTATTTTTTTGATAAAGCACTATCTTAATGTGCTTTTATCAGCCATGAGTACTTCCTAAATAGACAAAATGGGTGGTGGTAGGAGAAAAAAAATAATTTCAGAAACCAGCAAATCATTACAGTTACTCAAGAAAGTAAATCTTGCCAGTAAAAAGACTTATTCACTAGAACAATCCCAAAGGGGTGAAAGTACTACATTAAAGGCACACATTCTCCTTATAAATCCATCAAACTCCTGCAGGTTTCTAATAATTAATTAAATTACTTAAACATCAGAGAAGAAGGCTGACAAGAGTTTTTGCTCTGTGCACCACCAAAGGTTCAGAAGTCGCTTGTGGTAAAATTAAGCATCTAAAGGAACTAATGCTTATTATAAGATTATGCGAATTATGAAAATCTTTTGAGAGAGCCTGCATTTATTTTGCCTATCCAACAATCCCATGTTGCTCATTTCTCAACATGAATACATTCCCTAAATTAAGCACTTGGTATCTTTCTCTATGTATATATAGCTGCAACAGTTCCTATATATATATTTAACCTTATTTTTACAGAGGGAAACTCAGCCAATGCTCTTATGTTTTTATTCAGATGCAAGGCAATTTCTAAAAAAATCTGCCAGGCAAGGTCAAACCCAGTCAGTTTATCTAAACCTAGTATTGTAGGGTAGCTCTAAGTGTCTGTTTAGCCATTACTGTCAAAGCAAAAGTGAAGAAGACCAGCAACCCAGCAAAAAATCATCACCTCTTCACACTTTAGGAAGAGAAGTTGTTGTGTTGGGAGTTTGGTTTACTTGAGTAAACTCATGTCAGGCCCATCCCTGGGGAGCTTGGTGTGTGTTTTTGTCCTTTAGTTGCTCTTATGTAATTCTAAAAGAAAGCAGTTACCTGGTGTCAGGGATGTGAATGAAATTTTCATTGTGAATTTCATTTCCAGTAAAATTTCACAAGAAGAGAGGAAGACATGGGTCTATTTTGTCTTCTTTGTTAGCTTAGGTTCTTTTTGAAGGAAGAGCTGAGATTTGCACTACAGTAGTTGCCCGTGCTTCATTAGCTGGGCTTCAAATTTATGTATTTTAAACAGAGATGACAGAAATGGGATCCAAACTGGTATCTGCTTTGGGCCAATATTTTTTGGGCCACCTTTACTATAATTTTCAAAAGGAGTAGAGGTGTCTCTTGGCAACAATACTGTTTGTGTTTGGGTAGATTTATAATGTGCCTTTTATCTTTTTACCCTTGAAAACCAGCAGGATAATCTAAACAATCTGAAAACAAAATATGGTGAGAACATTGGAAATTTACCAAAAATATGTATGAAACATTATGGGTAGAAATGGAAATAGAGAAAGAATTAGAAAGCATTTTTGTATAAATCCAACCATCACTTTTCTTTGAATCATATTTTATATTTCATATTCTGTCCTACTGCAACATATTTGTACAAAATTAATTTTAAATGCGATTTAAATATTTAAAGAATTTAAAAACAACATTTGCAGTCTTAATGAAATAGCAACAAGTTATTACCTGCTCTCTTTGGCTTATCTCTGTGACTGTAAAACTTGATGTTTACCTACAGCACCTGAGCAAATCAAAGCCAACATCCTTGTTTTCATCTCCTATGGGAGGGATCCCATGCTGGAGCAAGGGAAGACTGTGAGGAGTCCTTGTCCTGAGGAGGAAGGAATGGCAGACATGTCATTGACTGACCATAGCCCCTTTGCCCTGCCCTGCTGCTCCTCTGGTGGGGAAGAAATTGAGAAAACTGTGAGCAAATCCTCAGAAGAAGGGAGGGATGGGGGTAAGGTGCTTTTAAGGTTTGGATTTATTTATTTCTTTGGTTTCCATGATTTGTCTAACTCTGAAGAAAAGGTATGGGGAGGAAGGCTGGCAAAGGGCTCATGGCTACCTTCTTTGTCTGCCCATAAGAATCATAACTAGTAAACTCAGATAAGCTCTGCTGTAACTTATTGCTTGGCAAGTTATATCAAACCGGAAACTTAAATAATAGTTGTTGTCGAAGATAGTAATGTATGTGAAAGATTTAAACTAATTAAAAAAACCCAACCAAATCAAACATTCTCCCCTGCCACACACACATATCAGTGCAGGACTCTTATATAACACATATTTCATAAATATTGAAAGATAAAAAGTTTTGATCCAAAGAAAGTGGGGAAGAAGGTCTCTTAGGATAGCATAACTTCTGAGAGAGCTATCATAGGAAGAATAATAATAATATTTTCATCTTCTTATGTATAGGCTTTGTGCTGAACTGATAAATGAATCTCACTTTATCCGTATACATTTGGATAAGCAGAGCTGTATTCACCAGATGATCTGACACATTGAATACAAACACATTGAATAATTGTACTCTTCTAACTTAAGAGAGAAGAGACAGTCGTACAGGGATTAATTATTTAATGTTCCTACCCAGCTTGAAAACATAAAATGTTGATCCTTTATCACTGTTAGCTGTTACAGATGCTTGGATTTCCTTCAGAAAAGGTGGGTGTGGAGAGAAAAGCAACAAAATGAAATAAATAATTCAGCAAATACTATTGCGATATAATTATATTTATTTTTTTAACACTTCTGTATGCATTTTTATGTTGCATCTGTTATTATATTTAGGGTTTTTTAAAATTAAAAATAAAGTGTGGTTACAATGTTAAGAAGTACTGAACTGTCACCCCATATAGTTAAAAATGTAGCACAAATGACTCTTCATTTGCAGATTCAATCCCAGCACCAACATCTACCCTTCAGCCCTTAAATAGAGAGAAGGAATACTGGGAAAGAGAGAAAAAGAACTAGAACTGTGTGTGAAACACTTAGCAAAAATTATATTTTTAAATGCTTCAAAAAAGGCAGTTTCTCAATTTTTCCCCCACAAGGTGAGCAGAGGTTTCTTTGTTTATTACTGAATTGAACCCTGAAATAACCATGTCTTTTTATTCACGGGTGCAATGGAACATTGCTTTAGGGTCAATTTATTTATTTTTCCATCTTTACACCAGTGTGTACTCGTCTATGTGTTGGCTATATGCTGTCTAGTCTTGAAAATAATACAACTTTCTAATTTGTATCAGCATGAAAATGTCTATGTAAATATGTTATCACAATATAGATGATTTAATTGGGGCATGCTATGTCACTATAACTGCTCTATTGAGCTGCCTCTTGGGGAGCTGATTTAGCTTTCTGATAGTGAATCGTAATATGGTAATAACCACTGCTCAATCAGGACAGTAATTAGCTTCAATTCTGTTTAATTGAACTAAATTTAACTGGAGTGAAGAAGTAAAGTACTGATTAACCTCCAAACTATTGATCAGTGCTCACTAATTCTCCAAAGACATGGAATGATTATATCAATAAAGGACATAAATGCTTAAATTTACAAATCAAACAGTATATGGAAATACAGTACAGCATAAATAGTATTCCTGCATGGGCAAAAGCAGTCTGAATTCATTATCTCTGTAGTCACGATTCCTTTTCAAATTTAAATTGTTCAACTAAAATTTACATAGTTGATGCAAATGACTAACTGCAGTGGTTTTTTTTAGTACCTGTACACAAGCCATCACTCAATTCCACAACTTTGAGAGAGTGATGAATTTTAAAGGTAAGGCATAGATTTTATAATGTCTGAAAGTAATGATACACCAGGGCAGGAAACTGCTTGACATTTGGTCTCTTACTATTCTCGTCTCTATACCCACACAATTATACCAAAGACAAAGTGTTTCTTCTCTTCTGCACAAGAAGACAAAAATATGTAGCATGTGCTTGTCACAAATGTTGCAGATTTTCCCAAGAGCAACAGTTGAGAGTTACAACTCTCACAATAATTATCATCTCTGGTGATTTTTGTCACAAAGTACTGGATTCAAAGAGCTCAGCATAATTCATCAAATCTTTACGCTGACTTGGGCTTTTCTTTTTCTTTGTACTTTCACATACATTTGGAATTAATTATTATATTTTTGCTATTCTTTTGCTGAAACTTCTGTGCAATGCCCACTCAGGGAAATATCACCTATCAAGTCACGATGACCACACTTTGCAAGTGATAAGAACAGGTTGTTTCTGGTGTTTTTTTAAAGTTTCTGGGCTTTATAACAGTTATAGAAGGTTAGTGGAATTTACAACTTTGTTTGATACCTACTCTCAAATTAAACCAATTACTTTTTCTCATGTTTTTCTCATGAGAATTTCCATGGAGATTTTGTATCATTTTTAGAATATTTTCACCAACTCCATCCAGCTTCAGTTTTCTGAAAAAACAATATGATATCAAATGTGTAAGTACAATCCATGGCAAAATAACTTTCCTTCCTTTATACTTCAGTGGTTTCATACAACGGTATAGATCTAACAATATTATTCCTTTTCTGTCTATGCTGAATTTCTGCAGCAATTTTCAGAGGTGATTATTTCTTCAATAATTTCCAAAAGTAGCAAGCTCCCTTTGTTACAAATAAGGCCAACAAGGGACTACATCCAGCTGTTCAGGATTTTTCTGCACAGCTATGATGCTTTCATATAGTGTGCATGTGTCCTGCTTTAATCCCAACCATCAGCTAAACCCCACACAGCCACCTGCTCACTCCCCCCATGTGATGGGGAAGAGAATCAGAAGGGTAAAAGAAAGAAAATAACTTGTGGACTCAGATAAAAAACAATTTAAATAGGTAGAACAAAAGTCACTCGTGCAGGAAAAGCAAAATGAGGATTTCAATCACCACTTCCTGCTGGCAGGCAGGTGTTCAGCCATCCCCAGGAAAGTCTGGCTATATCACAAACAACAATGGCTAGGGAAGAAAAATACCATCACTCCCAAAGTCTTCCCTTCCTCGTTCTTCCCCTGGCTCTCTATGTGGAGCTGTATGGTATGGAATATCCCTTTGGTCAGCTGGGGATCAGCTGTCCCAGCTGTGTCCCCACCCATCTCCTTGTGCACCCACAGCTTGGTTGCTGGTGATATGATGTGAGAGGCAGAGAGGCCTTGATGCTGTGCAAGTCCTGCCCAGGGATAACTAAAACGTCCCTGTGTCATCAACACTCTTTCCAGTACAAATCCCAAACATGGCCCCTTATTACCTGCTATGGAGAAAATTAACTTTGTCAAAATCAGCACACCAAGGAAAACCAATGCTGTCACATTTTTTCATTAATTCTGCTTGTGTTTCATATTAGTCACATCAGGAACTTGGTCTCCATTGCATAACTTACAGTCCTTTTCTTCAGCTACTAGAATTTCTTTTTAACAAATGTAGCTTCTCATTTACAGCATGTACTTTCTCATATCCTTCATTTCCAAAAGAGAATTAATTTATCTGGTGTTTTGTATCTCCCAGAAGCACTTTCTGCAAAGCACTGATGATCCCTTTTTTATATTCCTATTAGAACAACCTTCCAAAAATTTTGACAAAAGCTTTAAGAAGCAGCTGGTTACCTGATAATGCTTTCTAAGAACATCCAACCCCCCCAAATCAACAGGATATTGATACTCTCCTGCCTAGAATGTATTTATTTCTATGACTTTTGTTACAATGTGTATAGACACCTCCTTCTTATACGCTCCTCCATATTCCCTTGGCCACTTAGATTTCTCTGTCAGTTATAAAATCCAATCAGCTTTTCTATGGTCCACTCTTTCTTGCTTGGAATGTACTGCCCGGAATATTATCTGTCATCTTTATAAAACAGAGGAAAATATTTTCTCTGTAATTTATGATACAACTAGAATTCCACTGTTTTCTCCTATTCTCTTCCTGAATGCACACTATTTGTTGCTTTCTTTGCAGATTAATCTTTAACTTGATTATTACTGGCATAGGGTACTACAATAGTCACATGAACCATCTTTTCATCACCCTGGTAGAGGATTTTCTGCTTTGGGTTTGCTTTTTGTTTTGTTTTGTTTCCCCTGTAAAATCCTGTGTAATTGATTATGTTTTAAATCTATCCAAGTGTTCCACTTTGATGTCTGGAAATTTAAGGAGTTCCATCACAATATTTTATTTTTTCAGTTTGTTTTGCTATACCTAAGCTTCCCAAAACTAGGTGGACTTGTTCAAGTCATGTTGTAAAGATATTCTTAATATACTTCTGAATGAAATAACTTTTGTGCAATAGCCTGATTTTGCATGGTACTAGACAACATTATAAGTATACTCATAACCAAAGACAGAACAATCAAATTCCATCTGACCTGGATAATCAGCTGTCTGTAGATGGTGATTTCCAATCTCTTTTAAAGAAAATCTTCCTGGAAAACTGGCCATATTGTCACTCATTCAGGGTCACTTTACTCATTAACACTGCCTGTTTTTGTGACAGCCACCACTGCCTTACCAAGGCTGGTTAGGTTGGCCAGGTCTACCTATAAACATACACACATCTCTCCTCATCATCCTCCTGTTTGCAGGATGAGGGCATGAATATAACGCTCATGGCTCTTTAGGAGGCAGCAACAGTGCTGGAAAATTTATTTAGGATTTTTTTTCTGTACTTGACTTCCAGGGAATGAATAAGATGATCGCCCTTCTTGAATGCAGGGCTACAACTGCCTTTGAATCAGTAGCCTAAAAAAATATTTATTGCTGCTATTTGAAGTCTAGCTTTTTGTGTTCTTGTTTTTTGGGTAACCATCATTCTGCTCTCACACATACAGTGGCAGAGTTTTTCTGCTTTTCCACTCGTCCCATGCTATTTCTGAACATCCTTTGCATCAACAGGGGACAGTTCAGGCCCAGTAGAGTTTATCTGAAATCTCAAAAATCATGCCAAAACCAAATTATTCAACCTACCTCTTACAGAAAAAGCCTCCCTGAAGTAATAATCTGTTAAACTAAATATATTTTTTAAATCAGAGTTTTGTTATGAAAGAATATGGCCAAAACACTAGTAAAATAATTTTAAATTTATAATTTTTTTTTTACTTTGTAAATTGTTTCTCATATAACTCCCATGGATTTTCCAGCTGGACATTTTAAAATCAATTTCTATTGCCATACGTTAAGAAGTAAAAACTACAGAGAAAACTAATATTGGACTTTACTCCTAGCAGCCCTAGACTATGACTGCATGTGCAGACAAAAGGGTAGATGACCTGAGAAAATCTGCAAAAAAGATTCCAGCTCAGACGTTTACAAACTATGGCATCAAATACATGGCTTTTGGCCAGTTAAAAAATTATCAGAATTCTAAGTGCAAATTGTCCTGTCATATTTTTATCTTTTATTCTTCCATTTATTTCCTTAAATTTGTTCCACACACATTGTTCTTTCTCTTATCCTTCTATCCAATCTTAATTTCTTTCATTTTGTTTTCCATTTTGTTTATGATTTACTCTACCAAGGTAATATGGACTATTAATTCAAGTGATATTTGGCATTCATTCTTTATATATCCAGCCTTTCCTTTTGTCATTATTTATCTTATTTGTTTGTATTTCTCATTCCTGCAAGCATTCCCAGTCAGGAACCTTACAAGCTTAATCTCAGATACTTCCTCAATAAGCATGAATACAAACCTGTCACAGCATAGGTGAATAATATTTAAAAGTATTTCTTCTAAAACCTTATTATGGTGTCAATTGAAACATTTAACTTGAAATTAACTTTAAAAATTTTGCTTAAGTGTGGAATTTGTTATGTGTACTGCAGAATATGACATTTCTGTTAAAAAAATCGCTGATACCGATTTTGAGTGCTATCTTTGAAATACGCAGTTTCCAAATGGCAAATATCTCTACTGTGGTTTTCTTAATAAACTTTTTTTTTTTAAATATTTAAAACTTATTTTAGGGTGAAGTATTCACATTGTGTCAAGGATGAAAGTCTTTGTCTTCATCATTTTCTGGAGGCAGATAAATAAGTAAGCTCAAGAAGAAACAAACGAACAAACAAATTAGTTACATGGACAATCCCATTTGGTTCTGGTAAACTGGGTACAAACCCCCAAAATCACTCCAAAAAACTGTCATTGGATTTACTTGTGTGTTTGCTCAATGAAAACTATATGCCAAATATAAATTCCTGAATGGAAATGTTTAAACATCTCTACTTTGGCCAGTATAAAAATCTATTACTATCTGCAGAGATTTCTGCAAAAGGAAAATTTCATTTCTAACAAAAATGAATTAATACCTTTTAGGTAATTTACATTTCTTGTATAAGAAGTAAAGAATGAAATGTATTTGCATGCAGATGAATTTGAAGAACACCTGTTTCAAGGAAACAGAAACAGTTTCTAATTTGGACCTGACTACATTGTTATTTGGTCTCTCTCTGGGGAGCTATGTGGTCTGTAGAGACAACAGTCTTTGGGGACTCAGGAATTAATTGATGATAACTGCAGTGTATCTTCAGAATTATTGGAGTATTTTAAATACAAAAATGATGACAGATCATTGGTCCTGAGAAAATTTTCATTCTCTGCCAGAAAGAAAATATATAGGTTATGTATCATCAGAAAGTCAAATAAAATACCTATAATTAAAAAGTAATTCTAATATTAGAGAAAATATGATATTAATAATTTCAGGGTAGGACAGTACTGTCCCATCAGTATGTTTAAAGGCACCCTCAAGTGCTACAGCTCAAGGTTTTTTAACTATTGAATGGATGTCACTTTTCTTCTTCCAGTTAAATTCAGAATTGTCTTTTATGTGCAAGTAAAATGTGAATAAACAGTCAGGCTTTTTCTATTCTCTCTGTCTTTTTGTGAACACTTTAGAGAGTGACCTTTGAAAACAGTAACTCAGAATATAAATGGATGCTGACTTTCAAAGCTTTTGACAAAGTTAGCACACTGAGAATATGCTGCTATGAAATTAGCAGTTCTGCCAGATGGTTTGTACCTGCAAGCTCTGCCATAATTACAATAACCTCATCATATTTCTGGTCTTTCATCACCTTGAATATTTTTATTGCAGTTGTGCAGACATCTTTAAACAAAGCTCAAAGAGTGAAGCTTTCATTTGGGTGAGAAATTGCATCATAAAACTGTAAATTAAGAAAATTAATAATCTCATGTTATTTCTAAGTTTTTTGAATTCCTCACTGCCTGTTATTCTTTTCAAGGGAGATTGCTAACATATTTAATGGCTCAAGAGAAATTCTGAGATTCCCTGAACGTGGAACTTCTATTGAGCATGCCATATGTTAGGACTTTTGGAAGATATTCAATCCTTGCAGCTAGTACTAAAACCTCCCACCATTCTAATGGAAGCACGATCATACTTCTACTCTTATAACTGTTGCAGACAGAACAAAAGCTTCAGGTTAAGTTTAGCAGGGCAGCAGTTCTGCTGAGCCATGAAGTTCACCTTCTTGCTCCTTCTAAACTCCTTCTCAGAGAGGAGCCTAGCTATGGTTGGGTCCAAACTTGGTCAACAATTTATGTCTAAAAGACAATATAGGAACAATTGATCCTTTGTGTGACTTTAATATTTTATGAATATTAACATACAAATATTATTTTTATTTTATATAAATGTAGATATCTTGAAAGATAATTTATTTAAATTCACTATAATAATTAGACTAAAAAGACATTATTCAGAATTAAAACAGTCTAGCTAGTTATAAATAATAGTGTAATGCCATATTTGTTAAATCAATAATTTCAAAGCTAGCTTAATAATTAATAAATAGAGATTTATGTTACCTACCCATACCAATGACTGTGGACAAAGCTCTCACTCGGCCTCGAGGAGTAACCTGGAGGTGTCCCACTCAAGGGAGGGATCTCCACACTAACCTCCAGAAGAAACATGTTAGGTTAGTGCTGTAAAACACTGGGAATGAGCTTTTATAGTATAAAGTGACTGACTGTCAATCAAATGTTTCTAGGCTACACATGCCAGCTCAGCAGCCTTTAGCTCAGCAGTTTTAGATAAGGTATCAGTGCTATCATTTCTTGGTTCCTTTATCAGGAACTTTGCCATATCCTCACTAGGTTCAGTTCTTGCCAGGAAACACTATTTTTCACATCCTTAAAAAGTTTAATATTGAGATTGCAGAGTCAGACTGTTCTCAGCATTCTTTAAGACCATAAGCAGTGTGAGCCCAAGTCAGAGCTGTTTTACCCCCACTTAGGCAGAGCATCCTGCTACAGTAATGTATTTCATTATCCCAAAGCAGTGGAAAGGCAAAGGAGATCACTCATTGTCATTCTCCATCAATACTGTTTAGATTAGAAGAGCCATTATAATTCTCACACTTCTACCCTATAAATGCTTCTATAAGCATTTATAATCGAGTTTGTTTAAAAGAGTTCTCATTGGGAATCTGTTTTAATTCATACTATGCAGTGATTAGCCACGTAAGAGTGACATTACCTAGACCTAGAAATAAGTGTTAATTCAATTTGTGAATCTTGCAGAAAAAGTTCATGCCTAAAAGAGGGCTCTGCCTAATCAAGTGGTTCTGTATCATAGAGGTTAATCTGCATCAGAAGCATTAGGTGCTGATGACCATTATCCATCTGAGGAGTATTTCAGGGGGGCCCGCATAGGACTAGCTCTATCTGTCCTGTGAGGTGCTGTGAGGAGTGCTGAAGACAATTATTGGAGCATATGTTCCAGAAAGTTCAGTTCAGACATTTCCATAATGTGATTTAAAGCATATAGGGTAGGGCAGGATAATTCTCCTGAGAAGCAGGTTCCTGATTTGGACTCAAAAGGGGTTGGGGAGGCACTCAGAGCTGGTGATTCTGTGCATTCACAGAGCTGCACATCAGAAGCAGACACAAGTGACATTGCACTTACCACATCATTAGCAAGTCTTTGCAACTCTAGGTTCCTCTGAACTGGGGGATTCTGTTCCTGAGACTGTCACTGAACCAGGGTCAATATCTCAGATGGCATCTAGCAATTTTCCATGTACAGGGTTGACTTGTCACGGTAAAAGGAGAGGGGTTCATTTGGCATCAGAGAGTGGAACATATGAGTGATCTGAAGCAAGAGAAGAGTAAAAATGTAACCTTTATAGTCCTCTATAATGCCAGTGAAACACACACATTCCAGATTTTTATACATCTTTGGAACAAGATTTGATTCTGAAGTTTCTCTGTTCCCTAACGCTGAGAAAGTCACTTATTTTCCTTGTGCTACATTTCATAACTTATTAAATGAGTAAAATACACCCTGTGCATAGTAGTTTTAAGGATAAATAAAGACTGTGAAATACTTTTATACCACTCCAATGGTCTTGTATAACAGATATAGACATTAAGACAATAGTGAACTTAATGTGTAGTTTATATTGTATGGATAGAAAATGAGAACAAACCCTGCAATGGTTCTTAATCTTGGTCTGCTTGACAATTTTTAAGTTTTCTGACTACCAATTTCTTATTTCTAACTCATTACTGTGTTAGAGGGCTAGAAAAACAACTTGTGATAGTGAAAAAGGATACTTGGTCTCTTTTCTAGGCAAACAGAACTTAGTCCTTCAGCTAGAATTTTACAGAACAAATAGTGAAATTCATTGTTTTCAGAATGCTGTCAGGTTAAATAAAGAGAAATAATGCAGAAAACTTTTTCTTTTTAATCTCTTCCATTGCCATAACTCCTTGCTCTTGACTGTGACAAGACTAGGTAGAAAAAAAGCATGAGGAAAAAGTGTGATTATATGGATTGTGTGTTACATCCTTTCAAATATCAATACATCATATGTGCTCACCCACTGAACAAGGCCTGCCAGCCAGCTGCCAAGTTGTTTAAAGCCTTGCTAACAACCCATCAATTAACAAGTGGAATTGCTGCCTTCTGGTATAGAATATTTCGTCTCACTCCCACCTGAATTCATTCCACATCAGATCATTTCAGCCTAGATGTAATAGTAGATGGCAAAGTAATATCCAGCGTATTGATTTAATTTAATACATCAGTTTCAATAAGTCATATGGGTAAAGTTCAAATCAACCCATGCTGTCATGTTTGAGGATCCAGTGCTCTCTCTTTCTTACATGAATCTATAGAAGGGTTTTTTTTTATTAAATAGTCTTGGAAAAATGGTTCTCTTTTCTGTATAAGCAGCTTGTAGGGGTGGCCAGAGGGGAGACACAAAATAATACAAAGAGACAATATTAGAGCTAATGAGTTACAAGAGAAAAAGGAACTTTTCAGAGTTTCTGGTTACATTTACATTTTCTGTCACACTAATGCTCCGGGATGCAGTCGAACCTTTCATTGTCAGTAAAGGTGAACAAGAAAGGCTTAATGTTTGTCAGGGCTCGGGATAAAAATCGCTTGAGAGGAATCACATGGCCAGCTGAATCTCTGCAGTCTATTAATGCTGGGAATATCACTGTGAATGGACCTGGTGCTCTGTTGGGTGCAGGGCTCATGAAAAGCTGGTTATGACCTTCCTCCCCATCGGCATTATAAGACTCTGCATATGGCGGGTATAATCTCTCCGCACATCTTTCAAAGAAAGCAAGTGCGAGCATATGCCCGACTTTCAGTTTGAAGGAATGAATAGAACAGAGACTGCCTCTCTTTCTCCCCATTTTGTAAAGGCCTTTATGGAAACTGTGATAAAGTGCTTTACAGGAAGAGAGGCAGAATAAAGAGTAAATGTTTCATAGTACTAGAAATAGTTGCTACTCATGCAGATAGCTAGGAGAAAATGACATACTCTCTGCAGACAGAGAAAAGCAAAAGAACAAGCACACTGAAAACCTAAAGCGCTGAGATGCCAGTGTTGTCCTTCAGCCTGAAGTGAGCACAGTGCAGAGATGTGCTGAGCTGAGCAGGGGGAGGATTTGGTTGCAGGGTAAAGTGAAAAAGGAGGATTGTGGGGTGAGACACAAAGAGAGGAAGTCACTCAGTCGAGGGACAACTTCTGGAGCAAGTGGCAATGTAAGCAAGAGATGTCCTCAGCCTGCAGTTTTGTAGAGAAAATGCTAACACGGGAAAGGAATGCTGAGGGTTCATTCTGTGCAAGAGATAAATTCTGATTTCATTTTATTAATTTTAAATCCACTGAACCTGATGCTCATCTTTCAATAATATTATAGAGAGATAATTTCGTCTATTCTTTTTAGGAATTCTTGCCTAAGCATCCATGTGTTTTTGAATGTAATTTAGGATATTTATTTGCTGTGCCTTGCTTAAATTTCAAAATGTTTTTACTGGACACAGTTATTACTGTCTATTTTTACACTGTAAGTGTGTGAATTCAGGTTTTCAGTGCCAGCATTTGGAACTATTATTTAGAAACACATTCTGAAAGTAAATTCTCTCTGTAAATATTATAAGCAGCAGTACCATGCCAAAATATTCATAGGAGAAAAGAAAAAGACAAACCCTAAGGAAGCATTTCCATTTTACAGAAAATACATCCTAGGAAAATTTAATAACTTGAATAAAAGTTATATTTTGAAGTTACTAAATATATATATTGCCTTTCCAAGCTTGTCTACAGGAGAAATCTAACACCAGATAATTGATCTCCCTGTTAATGATTAAACTCAATCATTTTGCCTTTCTGATTGTAAATGCAAGTTACAAAGCATCCTATTAATTATCAATTTGTCAGACCAGTTGAGTGGCTTTTTCTACAAGAGCTACCTAGGTGGCTCCAAAGTCAAAACCAATGATCTGTTCCTGTGAGGTTTTTGCCCAGAATAGCAAACACTTCTGGGGATGTTTAAGATATTTCAACACCTTCAAAAGCACTCATGAGTGCAGATTTCGTGGCGATTTCCAAACTTGCTTTCAGCTGGCTAGCTTTGAAACAGAGTAGACTGCACTTGTCTCAGATCAATTTATCTGCCTGAATATTGTTCCAGGATGCTGGTGAACTCAGGTGTCTGGACTGACTTTTATGTTATAGCAGCAAGAACATTTGCATTCACTGTCTAAAACCTGGATGGTGTTTGTCCAGTAACATGATTATTCCATTGAAGTGTAACCTTAGGATCAAAGTGCAAATGTGCCAAAAGCAACAAAAAGGGGAATGCATGCAATGCAAGAAACAAGAGCAGATCTGGAGAGTCTTCAAAAGATGCTTTCAAATTTCAAAAGAGGTTTATATGTCCAAAAATAGATCAGCTCTCAAAATGCGTTATTTACAGTACACTTAGGTATTATACTGGTTTTAGAAGACATTTGGGTCAACCTTTTAATGCCTTTTCTGGAATAGCACGGTAGTTTCTTGAAAGTTCCCCCCCCCCTCCCCCTCCCCAATATTGTTCACCTTTTTTTTTTATTGTGCAATAATCAGTTCCAAAACATTATTTAATAGATAAAATATTCTCATAATTTTCATTGGATATAATCTTTCTCATTCTAGTTGTGCAACGTGGTTGCTGATGTCTATCCACCTAGATTCATACATGTTCCCACTGGGTAACATAATTTATGTCTGTGTAAAAATAGAAACGATTAACAACTTTCTTTCTGCTTTCTCACCCTGCAGCAATAATTATCTGTGTTCTTTAGGGGTGGGTGAGAGACAGAGAAGTAAAGGAAAAAAAAAGTGGAAGTTTTTATTTCATGAAGAGCTTCAACAGTTTTGGGGTTTTTTTAAGCTTGGCTTCATTGTAATTCCAAATAAAGAACAGGCATGTTTACAGTCTCCATGAAAAAGGTTCGAGACCTCAGTTCTTATGGCTCCTTGTAGAGATGGCTGAATTCCCTGGGCATTTACTGTTCTCCTGGGGAGCAGCTCTACTTCTGAAGAGTTCAGCAGTCCAGACTAACAAACAACCGTGATTATAAGAATTTTTTTAGCTTTGTAGGAGAAACTAAACAGAAGATACCAGATCCGAATATGAATCTTAGTCCTGTGGTCATTTTTCTTTCTTCAGATATTTTAAGTCAGTCTTTATGAAAGTTCTCCCACCCTGTAAGTTTTCCCTATATTTTCAGTAAAGAATACAGTAGTTTCAGCAAAATAAAAATGTACTAAGCCATTGCAGCAGAGAATTTTAGTAGGAATCAATATCATTGAAACTTCTCAGTAACAAGGAAAGTAAGGGAATATAATATTATATAATGCAAGAGTTGTTGAGCAAAATATAACAAGAAGAAACAAAAGTGAGCTACTGATCTAGAAAACCTGCATAACCTGTTCTGATTCTGATGTTAGATCAAATTCCATCTGAGCATAAACTTCAGATATTTATAAATCATCATGACTTCAAAATATTTCTCTCAGAATATAAAACTTATATATATATATATATATATATATACATAAATATATATATATACACACATATATATATTTAGTTTGCCATTAAATGAAGTAGAAAAAGTGGGGGGAAAACCCTACACATTTGGTTTGAAATGTGAACATATTAAAATATGACATTCTTTTTCCTTATGTGACTTTCTGAAAACATTTTTTTGGTAAATTTTAAGCATTTTTGTTGACAGGCTGAAGCCATATGTATTCATGCTCTTTGAGAGACAGTTATTTCAATGCAAATGTATGATCTCTACTTTATTTTGTGTTGTGGGAAGACAGTGGGCTGAGAGTGTTTGACCTGTTTATCTCAAGAAGAGATGACCAAGAGGGGATCTTATCAATGCATACAAATATTCTAAAGGAAGGTGTCAAGAAGATGGAGCCAGGCTCTTTTCAGTGGTGCTCAGTGGCAGGAGAAGGGGCAATATGGGCACAAACTGAAGCAGAGGAAGTTTCATCAGAATGTGAGGAAAAACTTCTTTAATGTGAGGCTTCCAGAGCACTGTAAAAGGCTGCCCAGAGAGGTTGTGGAATCTCCTTCCCTGGAGATACTCAAAACCTGCCTGAATGCAATCCTGGACAGTCCATTCTAGGTGAACTTGCTTCAGGGAGAGTGGGGAATTGTATGTAAGTGATTGAGGTCCCTTCGAACTCCAACCATTCTGTGATTCTGGGAGAGTATAGAGATGCAGAAAAATATGAACTTGATTTGATGGATACTATTCGGTACAGACCAATTGGTTCACTATGATATGTGAATTTATATCCTTCTGCAAATGTGCCCTTTTGTCCTTTGTTATTATTTTTTATCCCAGCACTAATCCTGTTTCATCTTTAATAAAATACCACTTCTCCAAAAGTGAGACTGAAAAAATTACTTACTATAAATTGTATACCTTTGTAATCCTTGTTTTCTCTTTGTCAAATCATTTACAAAATTATTTCTATCAGATGATTAACCTTTTGCAGATGCTGAGAGCTATCCAAAAGAATTATCTCACTGGCTGTAATGGTGCTTCCTAAGTCTGTGAGTGTTCACAAATGTGAGCAGGGAATATAAAAATTGTCCTTGTGACTGTATTTATTTGTCAGTTTGCATAAATGTAGTTTAGGAATATACTTTTGCAAATCTGTCCTTTTTACTATCTGCCATCTGTGATATGTTGTCATTATAATGACTGCATTTTAAATAGAAAATGCATTATAGGTTTTAAAATGTGCATGAACCTTTGTTTCTGTGAGATAGCAAGAGAAAACAAAATGAAATCTTTCTTGTAAGACATAAATTTTGCATGGAAAAGAGTTATTAACATTTTTCTACCCTCCTTGCCATGAGGTCACTGAAGAACATGATAATGTGGGTCATCTCTTTCCTTCATTTATGTTTTTTTAAAACAGAAAAATCTTGGCCAGGTGCAATGAAAAATTGTTACTGGAAATTTGTAACCAAATTTGGATACCCATACTCCATAATGTTTTGTGGTTTTTTTTTTTTTCTTTTCTCCAGGCTATATCTTTAGGAGAATTGGGATTCTTCAGCTGAATAAGAAGGCTTTGGTCTCCCAGTACCTGAGAGTACCTTACAAGAATGATGGAGAGAAACTATTTGCAAGGGCATGTAGTAACAGGACAAGGGGAATGGTTTGAAACTGAAAGAGAGTGTATTTAGATTGATTATTAGGGGAGAATGCTTTGCTTTCAGGGTGGTGAGGCACTTGAATGGGTTGCCCGGAGAAGTTGTGGATGCCTCATCCCTGGAAATGTGCAAGACCTGGTTGGATGGGGCTCTGAGCAACCTGGTCAAGTGAAAAGTGACCTTGTTCATTGAAAGGGGATTGAAACTACATCTTTAAGATTCCTTTTCAACCCAAGCCGTTATATGGTTCTATGATATGGATTAAAATTAATTTTAGTTTAAAACATGCAAATGTTGCATATATGATACTGCTGCATTCAGTTGAATCTTCCCCTTGGATGCACCCTCCAGCTCTTATCTCCTCAGAATAATGATTAAAACAGAAGAAATGTTGATCAGAATGATTGCAACTGAATATATTGGCATTTAGGTAAGTCTTCAAAAAAAAATATTTTTGACCACTCTTAAAGATGATAATTGGCACTTTTAAATATGCACTACTATAAGTTCCTTATTTACTCTAGAGTTTTCCATTCTGATACAGCATGACAGTAAAATAATATCTTAAACAGGTATAAAGTAAAAAATTAATTCCCTTCAGAATTTCCTTGAATGAAAACTGGGGATTTCCCCCCAGTCTTGGCATGCACTGAAATCTTCTCTTAAAGCTAGACAATAGGAGACAAAATCCAAACTAAGATGTAAGATGAAAATCTGTGGCACAAGTTCTTAATTTTTTTTAAACCCTTCCTCTACCCCAGGGTCTGGTTTCTGTTAAGCAACTTGCCAGGGCATCCTAAATAATGAAATCTTACTGCTATTTTTTTTTTTCTTATCCTAAGGCAAACTATTTTAAGTGCAAGAATGAGGTAGAATTCATAGACTCATCTCAAAGTTTAAGCATAAAGCTCATATACACTGAGTTACAGTCTCCCTGCAAAACTAGAGTGAATCACAGAATAATACAATCACACAGACTATTACAGAAATCTGCAGTATTACTTGTATCTGGTACTAATCATAACTTCTCTTCAAATCTAACAGTTAAGCACAGCAAAAATGTGTCTAGGGTCTGAATGAGAACCACTCTTTCTTTGGAATAAATTATAAAATGAGTAGCAGATGGCATCATTACTGCAAGTGATGGACATTTTTAATGCTTGGTTATTTCCTAACATCAAAATTCTGAAGCAGAATGGGTGTCTCTTTATCTGTTATTTTTTTCTTCCCCTAAACATGACAAAAAGGAAAAGAAAGGTTAACATAACATTTAAAAAAAAATAATGCATTTGCTTAAGGAAAAGCATGTTTTTGGAAGGTTTTTCATTAAAGCATTATGTGGTACTTCATGAGTCAATCACATCCAAACAATGAGACGTGACAGTCTCTGTGCTCCAGCAAGTCCTTGAGCTGTATCCCCTCAGGTGCAGGGAGTGCAGCCAATTGCACATGGCCTTGAGTGTCTTCATGACTATGACTAAAACAGGATCTAAATGGATGAGGTTTTTTTCTAATGGTAGAAGGAAAAGATATGAATGCCATGAAACTGTAAGACACCATCGCTTCAAAGGGTCCAAGAGTGGAAAAAAACTAGTTCCATAAAACAGTTCCTCTGAATTAGCATTTTGCTGTGATCAATGAATAATAATTGCAACAAACATAATTACAAGGAAGATTCAGCTGGATGAGTGACTGCTACATGGCCAAGTTCTCTGTAGCTTAATGGAGTAGGAGAGCAACTGGGCTGTGACTGCTGGTTCCATTTACCATTATTTGCAAGTTAGGAAAGTGTAAATAAAAGGCACAAAAAGGATGGAATTGACAGAAAAGAAGATACAGTGAAATCGGAATTTTTTTTAAGTCTTGTACAAGAGAGGAAAGATGTTAAGCAATTTACATAGATAAGCACAGTAACATATTCTTAGATCTTCATATTATGTTTCATTTTTTATGTAAAATGTTCTTGCATTAATTCAAAGTACTCAGTATGGGTTTTATCTGTTAGGAAAAGTTGGAAGTATTTATCCATTTTGTTTAACTAGTTTTCTATCTTTTAAAAAGTTCTATTAGATATCTCTTTGTAGTTTGATTTTTAATGTATCTTTGATGGAGCCTGAAGCAGGGAGAAATCTAATTATCCCTCTTTCTTCCTTTCTTTCCTAATTTCTAATAATAAAATAAACTTGGTGGTTAAGGCCACAGAAAATTTGCTGAAATTCACACCCAACTCCATGCTCTCTAAATTGGAGAAAACATACTCTGCACAGTCCTCATCAAAGCAATGCTTGAACAGTCCTACATTTCTGGCTACACTGAATATCTGGTATAATTGGGAAACAGCAGGGACAGATGACAGAATGCACAGAATCTACAGCACACATCACATCATCAGATGGAAGCTGAGCATGCTGGTGATGCTCCTGAAAAGCCTCTTCTCAGAGCAGAATCTGCACCCCAGGGCTGGGTACCTGAGCTCATCACAGAACACCAGCATCAGCTTGTAGTTTAACAGAGTGAGAAGGCTATTGATTGCCTCAGGTAGACATGCAAAAACTGTATCTCAGCTTCTCCAGAGCTTTGAATATTAATTCTGGATTTATAAAAGACATCTTTTTCCCCAGCTCTGTAACCCTCCAGAGAATGCTTGCTGATTTTTCTTTTATATGAGAATATAAGTTGTTTATTTATATTAATATATGGCTGGCAAAATAGGTCAGGAAGATGGCACTGCTGCTTTTCCTGTTGAAACTTTGCCACTTGGTGGGCAAGTGTTTAAAGAATTTTGGGCCAAGAAGAGGATATGGAGAAAGAAACATAAATTTTAAAATAGTAACAGTCATTCAGTTGGAGTGCAAATTCCAATTTCTATTCTAAAATATGCAGAGAACTAAAATGTATGTAGCAGCACGTAAATTTGTTTGAGAGAACTAGAAGGTGAATGCCTTTGTGAGTTTGCAGTTTTTTCCCATCATATCTCAAGCATATGAGTTTAATTCCATGTTCGATAGATGTATATGAGCAACTAGAGAAACGTAATTTATACAGAAAGAGCAAAACAGTGTCTTTAAGAAAGAGATTCTTATATCATAATACAAACCTACATTAACTCAGCACGACCATTAACTCTTGAAGAGGAGCACGAATGCATTGTTTTACTCCTGGAGAAAAGACCATAATTCACTCCATCAGTTTTGAGTCTATAATTGGTCTTTGTGTTTTTGAACATGTGTCGGGGATTGCCACAGCTATTGTATGCAGTCACAGTAAGATAAAAAAAATCTCAGTTTCCTAAGCATTCTCTATTTTCTTCCCACAAAATATCAGGAAAATGGAGTCCCAGAGAAATGATATTAAAACTGTCAAAAAAAAAAAAAATCAACCTTTATATTTGCTTTACATTTCCTACTGCTATTGTTTGTTAAGCTCTCCCTAGTGACTGCTATATTAGCGTGGATTTACTATTAATATGAAATATATCATATAATACTGGCTTCAAACTTTGTAACAAAATCTCTTTATTTGTGGTATACTTAATCTCAGATATCCTTGCCTCCTGTAATATATTTAGAAGGCTTTCTTAATGCAGTTCAGGGGGTACCTTAAATATTGAACCAGCAGAATTTCAGAAAATATTACCTCTCAAAACATTTTTCCTATATAAAACTGAGCTAGTTAAATTAATGATAATGAAAAGGAATTATTTCCTACTATAAATTAATTTTTTATTTGATAAACAAAAAAGACCTAATTACATCACCTATTGAGTAGTTTTAAATTCCATATCACATCATTATTTAGTCAAGGTATACCAAATAACGCAAGACTTTGGCAAGATTTCTGCAGATATCATCTAAGAATCAAATTTATGAGGCATTTTCTTTGATGTATCATCATAAAAGATCTTCAGAATGAAGCACACTTCCTTGCTGTATCCTAATGATAGTTTTGCTTTACAAACAACAAACTTAAAAGATTCAGTACATTACACTGCAGATTTTATTAGTGTCACATTTACTCAGGATTTCACATAAACAGCTTTTTAGCAGCAAAGTTAATGTTAGCTGGTAATGTCAGAATTAAGTAGGTAGATTTTTAATAAACTCAACTTCATATACACTGACAGGTTAACAAAGGATGTTTCAACTTCTTGAACCTACAAAGCAATCCAGAATCCAAACGGGTTGTGTATAAAACCTGTGGTGAAGGCCTGAAATCGGGTTTGGGGCTTTTGAGGTTTGGTTTTGGTTTTCTGGTTTTTTTTTGTTTTGTTTTTTTTTTCCTGGCACAACTGAGTATTAAACTGCGGTATCAAAGAGCAATTATTTTACATAAAAGTGATTGAAAACAACTCTTCTTAGGTGTCAAGAAGTCTTTGTCTAGTCAAACTTATTTCAGACAGAAAGGAGCCAAAAAGAAAAGTTATCTTTTAATAAGTGCTGCAAATCAGCTAATTAAAAAGTACAACAAGAATGCTTTTAGTGATTTATAACCAATTCGTGTCTCCAAAAGCCTTTTTCTGGGACAGATAATTACTGCAAGAGTTGATGAAGGCCAGAAGACTTAGTACAGTTCATGGCATCATTTTAAATTTTCTTAAAAGTAATTATGTCACCTCATATACAAGGGAATTTGATTGTCCTATGAATTACTCAGGCTTTAAGGAGCCTCTGAGCTTGAGAAAATAAAACTTTAGTATTCTAAATTAAATTCTAAGCCTTCAAGGCTTGGTGGGAACAAAGGCACAAATTCTGAACGTCTTTTAACAAGCTTGGAAACAAGCTTCTAGCTATTCAGACGAAGTTTTTAATAACTTTAAAAGATGTTCTTAACTTTTTTTGCTACATAAGCTTCTAGATGCATTTGTAAGACCTCTGCTCTGAATCCTTTAGCCTAATAATTATGCTCTTTTCAAAAAGACAAATAGGACGGTTGTCAGAAACATTTTTGTGCTGCAAGTCACAAAAATTGCACCTATCTCTAACTATACAAATAATGATAGATAAGCTGCTTTTCTTTCTCATTTTTTCAATTTTTCATTAATTTTTAAATCAGCAGATCTTTGTGCCACTGAATAATCAAAACGATACTTAAGAGAGACATTAATTTTACATGAAAGGATGCCTGCCACCTTCACATAAAAGCTTTTAAATAAAACTACTTCTACCAAGGGTTCCCTTATTATTCCTCTTCAATTAAAATGGTTTTTAGGTGGCCTTCATGTTATGTAAATTTGCAGTTGTTGTACTTATTTCCCATATTTCTGAACAGCCATATAAGTGCAGTCAAGGGCATCATGAGCCATCGTTGTACACAGGAGTACACACATAATATGAATCTCAGTCCCTGGACTTCAGATTTTGACTTTGTGGAAATGTAGGTGTACTCTCCAAGGTTTAGGATCACCAGATGTAGGAACTGTAAATACATCATGTCATTTGCCCTCTGATCACAC
This sequence comes from Petroica traversi, assembly GCA_025920805.1. Lineage (NCBI taxonomy): Eukaryota > Metazoa > Chordata > Aves > Passeriformes > Petroicidae > Petroica > Petroica traversi. The sequence goes on from JAHLSL010000019.1 coordinate 6,925,405, forward strand.
TTCACATCATGTAATTTCTTCACTAAGCAATGGGGTCTAGCAAAGGTGTCCCTGCCCATTGCAGAAGGGTTGGATCTGGGTGGTCTTTAATGTTCCTTCAATGGCTCTGTGACTGTTGTCTCATGCCTGATTAATGCAGGTGCAACTTTTCTTTGTAAAGAAAAGTCATTTCAAGTTGCAACACTTCAAAATTCTATCTTAAAAATTGACATTTAGGAATACAGACAACATTGTGAAGCCCTGTTTAAGGCTTTACTACTGGGATAAATACTCTGTAGCATTTCAAGTCTCCCATAGCAGTGAATCACACCCAGTTCAAGGACTCATTATTTGTTTTCTCTTTTGCCAACTGCATCTGACAGCTTCAACTGCTCTTAAAAAGCGGCACCAGAGTGAGTGAATTTTGATCCCTAGAACAAAAGGCTGTTCCCCTTTATAACTCTGGAGAATAGGAAATCAAGGTCAATCCATCATCAGTAATCAAATGAATCACACATTTATTAAAATTTTAGGTACAGGTCTTTATGTCCTCTTTTTGTGTTTATGCTGAGACACAATTTCAGAGACATCTCTCAGAGTGCTCTAGAAGGAAATAACATCCCTTTTCACTGTCTTTTTCCAGTGTAAAGTACTCAACTTCTGCACATTCAGAAAATATCTAGAAATATGGACTGCAGTTTTTCAGTGGTTTTGTATGCTCTCTCTGTCCCAGAGAGGTTGTCCAAAATAGAGCACAAATTTTTATAGGAACTTAACTCTTTGCATAAAATTTAATAAGTAAGACTTTTAGGTCCTATACTTCATTTGGACTATTTTTTCTTTCGAGAACAAAAGAAAGCATCTATGTGGTAAGTTTATAATAAATCATATTTTAATTTAATCTTGGTAATCCATACATATTTTTCAACATTATTAATTTTAGAGAGTTGTGGAACCTAAAGAATAATTACACTGTTTATGACCCTATACTATTTATATTTGCATGATCTTTTTAAAGGAAAACTTTTAAGGGACACCAAAATTACCTTTATCTGCTGCAATCTGCCGACTCAGCTGAATTTTACTATGAGCTGAGAATGCTCAGCAAAAGAAGAAAACAATCTATGTACTTCAAAATCAGAATCTAGGTATGTATGCCTAAATCCTGGATGCACTCCTGTGAAAATCAGTGTTTTTCTCCTTCTCTTTCATTTTCAAAAGATTCTCTCTTCACCATTCACCAGAACTAAATTATGCACTAGCCATTTCAGCCTCATCAAAAGGATTCTGAAGAGCAAAAAGAACCCTCTTCCAAACTGTAATTGTTACCCACAATGGGGCACTCAGACTGCACAAGTTAAATTGCAGCACTTTCATATGATCTGTTCTTTTCCAAGAGTACACCAGAGAAGAAACGATGGGACTAGCAAATCTGAATGCATATTATGAACAACCCAAAGTGTGGTAGGGTTAATACGTAAAGTTAAGCTTCAAACTTACAGAAAATGGAAGTGGTTGCAAAGTTCACATCTGACTTCAGAGCACTAAACCTGTCAGAGTTCAAGAAGTGTTTGGACAATGCTCTCAGGCACATGTTGTGATTCTTCGGAGTCCTGAGCAGGGCCAGAAGATGGACTTGATGGTTCTTATGGGTCCCTTCTAATTTAGTATATTCTATAATTTTATGACTTTAGGTGGCAATTTTCAGGGACATTTGGATTCTTCCAAAGTTTAATCTTTGTATCAGGCTGATTAGAATTATAAACTGTTGTTTGGACACTAACATAAAGAGAAACACATTTAAAGATTACATAAAAAATCAGTCAAAAGTGTCCAACCCACAACTAATATGACTTAAATACCTGTTAGAAATTTTTCAAAGAAAATCTCAAGTATAATGGGAAACAGTTAGAATACTTTAAAATTATTGCTGATGTGTGTCTATATTCACATAATATTTTCAACCATGTTGCTGCTGTTCAAAGATTTGTTTGATGTTAAAAATTTTCATGTTCTGCACAATTCTATTTAATGGAGGGTAAGATGCAAGACATCTGATGCCTGTATACACACGTCTATAATTAGGGTATAATGATGTCTTATGCTTCAGTTTATCCTGATGGCATTCAGGCAGTTATACTTCTAGGAGTTCTCTCTTCATTCCCTTTTGGACACTTTAAGATAAGGAATTCTGTATTCAAAAACAAAGAAGGGGGAAAAGGGAAAGATTAATAAAACTCTTTTCTCAAAGAACATAATTTTTCAAGATGTTTAAATTTTCATTGTCAAAAATGAATATATAGTATTTTTACCTAGAGAAGAAAGCAAAATAAGACCCTAGCTTGTTTTGGTTATAAAATGAATTAAGTAAGCTAAGTAACATCTCTATATTCCAGATTTTATTTTTGCCTTTTTAACCTTTTATATCCCAGCATAAATAAGAGACTTTCCTTGCATTATCACACATGCTTTCTAAAAGGCATGATTTCAATAGGCAAAAATAGTTAAGACACTTGAGAAAATAGAATATAAAAAAAGATTCCTCTAGTCTGATTCAAGAAGGGTTAGATTTGTAGGTTACAGCTTCATATGACTTCAAGCTCATTGTGTTAATGTCACTGATCTTTCAAATTTTGAGTTAAAGTTATTTTTTTCCAAGAATTTCAGAGACCACAGGATCTCTGAGCCACTTTAGAGCATCTTTTTACAATCTATACATCCCTTAAAATTGAAAACAGTTATAGATTTTCAGTGTCTTATTATTTAGGGGAAAATTCTGGATGATTGTAGTTCTAGCTTCATATTTTCTTTCTTTATCTATTTGAAAGTGAATATATGTAGTGTTAAACTTGTACAGTGAAATCAAGAGTGAGGTAAATGAAAACATGAATTTCTGCATTTGATGAGCCGCTCAATATAATGTAAAATAGGCTTCTATTGTCTTTTTTTTTCCAAGTAAAATGTGATGGAAACAGACAGCCTCAAGTTGCAATGGGAGATTTAAGTTGGATATTAAAAAAATATTTCTTCCCTGAAAGTGCTGTCAAGCATTGAAACAGGTGCTCAGGATAATGGTGGAATCAGCATCCCTGGAGGTATTTAAAAGATGTGTAGATGTGGCACCTGGGGACACAGGTGCCACATCTTTAGTGGACTTGGCAGTGCTGGGTTAATGGATGAACGGAATAATCTTAGGAGTCATTTCCAACCTAAACAATTCTATGATTCTATAATTCCATTAGTTACTTAACAATAAAACAGAAGTGTATAAGAAGGTTGGTTTATTGAGGATGATAAATCTGATATGTATTTTTAAAGGCAAAACTCTTAACTTCAGTGCTATTAAGTGGGGGCTTTGCCTTCTTGTTTTTGTTTTTGGTTGTTTGTTTGGTTGGGTTTTTTTTTAACAATGGAACACTACTCCGAACTCAGTGCAGTTAATACTGGAGATAAAACTGATTCTATTTGGAATTGATGCTATCTAATATGTTTCCCTGGGACTAAGAAAGGTATTAAGGAAAATAAAAATGACACCAGAGTCTATTACAACCCAACTGCAAATGATTTGTTCATAGAATTATGAAAGATGTATCAACCAGTCTGAAACAAAAACATTTCAGTTCTTATCTGTGGACTGATGTTTCCATTGTGAGTTGCTTCTAGAAGATTTTTAACTGCAAAATAGCAATTTTATGAAGCCAACTGCAGAACAATTTATAGATGATATATAGCTCAATTTTTGCAAAACATTTGTCAGATGACATGTCAATCACAGCATGTTAGTCAATGTTCAGAAAGAGGAACTCAATCTTCATATCTCAAAATATCACAAAGAAAGAACAAAGGAAGATGGATGGGGGAAAATAAAAGGATAGGAATGAAATTTCACAGTGAATTATTTTTCTTTGCTTCCTTCTCTGTCTTCTTTGTTTCTTCTTTTTTTCATGTACCTTTCTTTGTCCCTTGATTTTTCCTTCATCTTGCTGTTGTATTTTTTATTAATAGCATACTATTATTGTGCCTGAATCTTTCCAAGTTCTTTCTGGGGGCTGTTTCTCATAGCAAATAAAAGATAAAAGCTAGCTGTGTTGCACATTTCTTCTCTGATTTCTTTCATGTTTGGACTTCCTTTCAAAAATATTAATAATTATAATGCTCTACCAACATCTCCATCTTGTCTATTCTTTGCCTAATTGTCATCTTTTTTCTCTGACTTCAGAGATCCAGAAGTCCAAACTTATGTCTTGGGTTTTTAAAGACTGTATTTAAATCCCTGGCCATTAATCAATTTTAAATTAAAACAATTATCTTTGTAATACTGCTTTCAACTGCAAAATTTTTAAAGACTTGAAGACTTCAGGTGACAAAACATGACCCCACAGAGCACAGGTCCTCATCTATTGCATGTTAAACAGAATTCTTTGGAAATATCACATAGTACCAAATCATTATCACAAAACCTGTTGGAAATACTGAGACTCGTTAGGAGAAAATTGGTCTCTGAACTGTCTGGATCAGTAAGTAAGCTAGATATAAAATCAGACAAAGAAAGGGTTTTCAATGAAGCAATTCAATTTAGGAAAACTCTATACCCAGTTGTTGTGACCAAAGCTAAAGTGACTAGTGTAGTTTTACAAGTGAACAAAACTCATTGACAGTGGAGGTAAAGCACTTTGACAGAATTGATTAATTACTTATTAATAGAAGAATGGTACATATGAACTTGCAGAATATCTCAAGTGCTGAATGCAGAAGTCTAGGGCGCCCAGTCTTGTCCTCTGCCCGATTTCTGTTGTGATTCTCAGTATAGACAGTCAAGTTTTCATGCAGGGTTCTGCTTTAGTGTCACCTCTCAATAGTTAGTCACCTTATGATTTGAGAAGGCAGTAATTATTTTGAATGCATATAGAATACAGATTGTGAGAATATGTTCTGATGTGGGTTGCATATGCATTTATATCAGTTCATTTGACATGAGGGACTCTCAGTTTCCTTGTAAACTTTTACCTGTACTGGTGCCATAGCAAAATGCTATGCACTAAGATGATCTGTCCATATAAACAAGGTACTGTAATAGAAAGTTTTGTCACCTAGTACCAAGTACAAATGTACTTCTAATTATCCAAATATATAGTAATTCTGTTCTTTCTTAATTGCTTAGGCCTAGATTCACAGATCTGTTTGTTTCAGGAGGTGTTTGTTTTTCTCCTTTGTGCTTTCATTTCCCAATTTCCGTTCTGCATCTCTGTCATTCCCATCCATGTTATTAGAAAGCATTTCTGACATTTTTTAGATATGCCATCACTAAATATGACAGATTCAGCACTTCCTTTAACATTCTTAATGTCTCTTTTTATTTTTTTATATGAGGTCTAGTATTCCCTGAAATATTTTCTCATATGTATTAATTTATTTCTGATGGTTTCCTTGCCTATCTTCCTATTGTAAATGTTTCAGAGTGAGTATGTGTAGCTACTTCAGATACTCACATTACCTTACAGGGTACATATTATGAGTTTCTAATCTAGAATTATGTACTAGAACAGACTTATGCAGTTTTACTGTATTAATACATCAGTCCAGATGCAGTCATGATCATTTTGCCATTTCTTTTAAGTCAGAATTTTTTCACTTTGTAATACCCATTCCTCCATAATACCAGTTATTTTAATGACTGGTGGAGGTTGCTATTGCTGAGCTCTGTCATGAATGCTCTTTCCCAGAACTCGTTTTTCTTTTTTTGTCTGTTGTGTGCCAGCTTCTGAGAACCCAAACCCACTCACTAACTGTAGCCTACTGCAGCAGATGCTCCTAGTATTTCTCCTTCACAGACTCTGAAAGCACCATTGCAGTAACCAAAACACTTAGTCATTACTGCTGCTCTGCTTCCTTCACACTGGACTCTTCTGTAGTGCCTCTTATTGCAACTTCCTGTCCCCTGCCAGCATTCCATGTTCTCTTCTGACTGTGCCTCCATGAATTCACAATATTGTCCTCAATTTAAAACAGCAAACTCCCATCTTGCCACTCTTCATGTATGGATGATTTTATTGCTCCTTCACCAATGTGCATTAAATGAGCTTTTTGGTGTTGGTTGAGGTCTCTGTTAATGACAGCTGGAGAGAGACCTGAATCTTTCCTTGCAGGTAACAACCAGTTTCCTGGAAACCTGCCTCCTTAAAAACTCTGGTTGTAATATTCACAGTCCCTGCACAGGTTAAGAAAACAGATCCAAAAAACTAAAGTCTCTGTTCTCTGTATAATAAATGGAGGTAGATGCCTCCTAATTGAGATGTTCTGAGGTGCCCTTTGGAGATGCTTACTTTTATTCTTTGGATATATAATGAGCCTAGGCAATTAACTGAGGCTCCCAAATTAGGTGTCTAATGTAGACACTGAGAAAAAAAATCCTCTTCCCCTTGTTACAGCAGAACATTATGCATTGCAATCTGTAGGTCTAATGAAAGTCTCTGGAAGAGGCCCCAGCTGGAAAAAAAAATAACATCTTTAAAGAGCTTCAATTTTATATTCACATAACTTTTTTTTTCTTTTTTAAAAATACATCAGTCAGTGAATTTCCAACTAATTTGGAATTCTGTGTAGTTGACTACCTATGAATCACTATTATGTACATATTCTATAAGATACCATTTATGTCTCTACAGAAATTCATCTTTTTGAAGGTCATCTTTTCTTCTCTAATGTTCTAAATGATTCCTATTTCCATTTAAAAGGGTCCTTATATTTGCATCTGGGAGCTAAATTATGTCTAACATGCTTATTCTATCTTGACCTAGATTTAAACAAAAAAACCAACAACTCAATCTTTTTCCATTAACAATGCCAATTATGGAACGATCCTATTATAATGCAGCATGAGGCACTATAGGTTTTTTCTGTGTGATCACTGTAATCCATGCATCTTCCAAGTTAAAAACATGGGAAAGGCACAGACTGCTACAATTCATGCAGGAGTTTTGCCAGGCTGTGATGTGGAGGATACTGTAGGTCAGTGATCCATTGGTGCAAAGGGCAGTAATTTAATACACTCTGCTTCTGCCATCATCTAACCACATGTCTTAGATGCATAATAAACACAACTTCTGTTTGGGCTTCATCACCATATCTAAAAGGCTGTAAATAGTTTTCTTCTAGCTTTTATTAAAATCATGAATGAGAAGTAATGACAGATATTTTAGAGATGAGAAATAAATAGTAAAAATAGCCAAATAGAATGCCAGAATTAAGCTAATTTTCATTCCGTAAAAATATTTCTCTATTGATTAGTAGCAAATCCTAATGAACTAAAAAAAAATCAAAATTTACCTGTAGGCATATTTTGTTCTTGATTTATATATATATGCCTGTTAAAACCTTGTAATATTATGGCTATCACCATACCCAGCTTTCCACACTCCAGTATTTAAGTCCAATATGACATCTGCTTTGTTAATTAATTAATGCTCTTAAAAATTGTTTTGGCCTTTTAAGCTACTATTTAAACAGAGAAAAAGAATATGGGATTCTATTGATTTGCTTTTACACAGTGTTTTGCCTGTCACAGTAAGTAAATTTAATCTGCATTATTAGTAACTGTCAAAAGCATACTCTGAACAGAAGGCAAATACAGCAGGTGGTATAAAAAGAAGAGATGTCTGAAAGCAGAAAAGCAAAACAAATGATTGGTAGAAACTGCTAATCTAGTTATGCATATATTTAAGGCAATTTTAAATGCAAACAAAGCTTTCACTGAAGGTGAATACTTGACAGAAAAGGAGATAAACTGACCAGTTCTTGTTATAAGACCATTTGTCAGGATGCTCAAGTGCTAAAACCTCTTGTATATTCTAATTCTTTTAATGCAACATGTATAAACTTCACTGTCAGATTTTTGAACCTCCAAAGTGATAGCTCATGAGACAACAAACTTACAGGACACAGAACTGTTGCTTTGTTTACTAACACATAAAATAAGTGATCCTTTCAGTTTATTATACTTTTCAATTTTATTTTTACTTTGCAGGTAGTTAGAATTTACATTATATTTCTTGTGACAATTCAAGGTAATAGAGAATATGCTCTCAAAAGACATCATCTTTTTTTCAGTGACATATCAAAACAAGGGTATGTAGACCGTTAGGACTTTGCCAAAAAAAACAAAGTCTGTTAGTTTCTTTTTTTTTTTCTTCTATTTCTGATGTTGTGTGCAGATTGAGAAAAAAGTGCCAAGCCCTTCGACAGTTCCCTAAAGCCTGGAGGGCAGTCTCTCTGTCTGGAGTTTGGTGCAGTTTCACTTCTCCCAAATCCCACTTATGCCTCATGCTGGATATTCAGTTTTTGGCACTTAACAGAAAAACCTCCAAAATAATTGGTTATAGAGGTGGTTGAAGACAGCTTGACCCTAAACCATTAGGTGGCTGCTGCTAAGCAGTCCTTAAAATTCCTCTAATCCCAGCAGAACAATTATCTCACTCCCTGGTAAAACTCTGAAATAACTTGGCCCAACTTTGTTAAAGAATCAAACCAAAACAACAAAAAAACCTTCTTGGTTTGAAATTCTAAAGCATGTTGACGGAAGCTGTAGAAACAAGAGTATCTTTGTTCTTGAGTTCTCTCAGATGTGTATCTTATCTACCTAGCAGGCAAATAAACGTACCTTCAAAGCTCAATGATGCTACAATTGTCTACAAGGTGATTTCTCTATCCTACCACATAATATATATCCTCCTTGCTCACTTATTTCTTTACTGAAGTCTTCATCAATGCAACACATGAGATTGAGAGAGAAAAAGGGATTTAGACAAACAGGAATACCAGCTCTCCTCAACACATCAGGCTCCACACTGATAAAATGTCTCCCAAGAGGAAATTCCACCTTCAGAGAGTTATAGCACCCTGCAGACAAGACCCCACGTTTAATCTTTCACCTGACTGGTGTGACAAGGGTGCCAAGTGACCCTTGGTGGTGCAGGGCAGTCATGCTCACTCCCTCAAGGCTCCAGCAAGGCTCTAGCACCAGTTACCCAAGCTGGCGCTGGAGCAGTGGGAGCCGGGACAGCCATTAGCGGCATAGCAGAGATAATGCCAGGATCTTTTAGAGCTGCTAAACTTCGAAGGAAAGGAGTTACAGAACAGCTCCACAGGAGCCCTGCAGCATGCAGGGAAGTTAGTGTTCAGATGCAGCAGCGTAATTAAGGCAACTGGGGCACAGTGTTTCACGTTGCTTAGAACAAACTCCTTGACAAAATCAGTCTTTGCTTATGCTTTGCATAGAAGTTGCTGTTCCCTTTTGACAGTTCTATAGGACAGATGGTGTCAGAGCTCTTTCACTACTGCCGAACTCTGAAGAGAGGTCTCTTGGTTTTTTTCTTTCCAGTTTTGATGACTAAATTACATTTTTGAATTTCCACAATTACAGGTAATAATTTTACTTAGGTAAGTTAAGTCACTTTATTTGAGGACTGAAAATGAAAATCTTTCATCCTGCTAGAGTTTTTAAATCAACTTAGAGCTTACTTTAAGGGGTTTAATTACATTGAAGAGATTGTTATCTTCCTGCTCTTTTAACTTTTTTTTTTTTTTTTTTTTAATGAGAATTGTATGGGCCATTCCCTTAAGACTTGGACTTGATGATCCTTGTGGGTGCCTTCCAACTCACATTATTTTGTGAAATCTGTCTCCATTGCCAGCTGCATCTGAAGCATGAGTAGGAATATCCTGCTCTTTTTAATATATTCCTTCATCTTTTAAAATCTAATTGTTTTGATTCTATCTAACTGGAAAAAAAATTAAAGACTCATTCTATGACCTTCCTAGCACTCTCAGTTCTGCTAGGGCTGCTATGCCTTGCAGCACAAATTTTATGAGATAGTATAAATCTCTTGTATTAAAGAAAAACAAAAAGGAACACTCCTTTCCTGCAATTTAAAGCTAGAGAACTTGAAAGAAGAATAAAGCAAAATAAACTGCTCTTTTTTCTTTTGTTTTCATTAATAAAAAATTACTTCTGTTTGTTGACCTAGATATGTATGTATTCCCCTATGCAGTCTGCTGTTAAACTCTAAGATTCCCAACCATAAGAGGACATTAAAGGAAAAAAAAAGGACTTGATTTTTTTTAACAGAATTAGCAGTTTTATGACTATTGGCTCTGCTTTAGCAAAATATACCCCTGGTAAAATGGAATCCAACCTTACAGTTTAAAGTGTAAATTCACCTTGTTGCCATAGAGAATAGCTCTTATGCAAACAAGTCTGATAATAATTACACATGATCATGTGGAATAGAATGGGAAGGATTTATCTTTCTTTAAAGCAGCAGGTATGTCTCCTTCCTCTCATAGTGTCAAACCTAGATGGAGATAGTGATCAAACATGGTGTGACAATTTCCGCAATGTCTCCCTGTGGGAGCTATTAAAATTCAACTTATGCACAAAAAAACTCTTGAGTGTCTAGCCTGGAAAAAAAAATGTATGTTATCATCCAGGAGATGAGGTATTATATCTTGCAAAAAAATAGAAAACATATTTCATAGATAGTTTTGTGAATATTTCCTCACTGAATTTTTTTTTTGTCAACAACTTTCTATTAGCTAGTTGAAAGTGATGGGTAAATCAGCTCTCCATGGTCTCAGCCTGGAGCTTCTTCTTTGTTCCAGCATCATATAGACATGTTCAGTTCTAAAACCACCAGGGCCTGTTTGTTTCCAGAAAGCACAAGACGGAGTTAAATGCTGGGGGAGTACTAAAAGAAGAAACGTGGCATTGCACAGGACTAACTCCCAGAACCAACTTGCTAGATCAATAAAAATTATTACAACTCATATTCCAAACCGTAATAGACAGCTGGAGTCTTTGTTACAGGTTTCATGAACCTGTTTTGAATCTGTGTGATAATGAGTATTCTTCATGGAAGTTTTTTAATAAACAGTAGTTATTAGGAGTTTACTTACAAAAGGCCTTTCCCTAATTCTTATTAATGAGGGAAGAGCTACATTGTATTCTACAGGGAACACTTGATTAAAATACAGTGAATACATTAAAGCCATCAAGAGTTACTTACATCAGACAACAAGAGAAACTCTACAGGGAACACAGAATTTCAGCAGCAGATTTATGTATGATATTATGCACTGTCCCACACTGAATGACAGCTTTGCCTTATGGCTGGAGCACAGGTCATCTCTATCTTCACAATCAGAGGAAGAGGGCTTAGAAAAAAGGAGAAAATTTAAACTGGTGAATGCTTGGCTTCATGGCTGGTGCAATGATCAATGGTTTTGACTTCTCTGATCATGCATTGACCTTTGAGAAGTCAGATTTGTTTGGAGCTGATGGAATTCATATGACAAAGTGGAATGAGAGGTCTTTTACACCAAACTGGACAGACTTATAAGGAGAACTTTAGCACAGATTTAATAGGGAAGGAGATAAAAAAAAATCTAGGATGATGACATATTGGCAACCAAAGGAGAAACAACCATGAAATGTCTCAAAGGGATTATGACTTATCCCTCTAAATCTATGACATATTTCATAGAACTACTGGACAGTACATGTAGCATGGATTAAAAGAGGAGGAGTTGGAACCACTGTGCTTGCAATCTCTGATACTACTGGGGGACTTCATTCACTTTAACCCCTTCTGGAAAAGCAGAGAAATCTGTAAGTAGTCTGGGAGCCTCCTGGACTCTGTCTGGGATAATGATAAAAAGAGACAAAAAGCCTGACCAGAGGAGAAGCATTACTGCACCTGTTGCTGATGAACATAGACGAAATAGATGGGTCAGGATTGGTGATTGCCTGGGCTGCAGCTCTTGTGACCTAGTTCAATTTGTGTTCTCAAGGGATATAAGCCAGGCTATGAGTAAAGTTAAGACCCTGAATTTCAGGAATGAACTTTCAGTTATATAAGGAGTTGGTGGATGAGACTACCTGGGAAACTCAGGGATAAAGGAACAGAACAGAGTTGTCAGTTCTTTACAGACTTGCTTTTAAGAGCACTTTTTCCTAAGACCAGCATGTGAAGTAAGGACCTCCTGGCCAGAATGAAGTGCAAGAAGGAAATAAGGAAATATATAGGCAGTGGAACCAGGGCATTTGTCCTCAGAAGAACAAAGGGATACTGCCAGGAACCCACCTGTGTCCTGGGCTACATCAAAAGATCGTGGCCAGCAGGTCATGGGAGGTGATTCTGCCCCTCTGACTGCCCTTGAGATATTCCACCTTGGACACTGCATCCAATTCTGGAGTTCTTAGCACAGGGAAGACTTGATTCTGTTGGAGTGAGTCCAGAGCCAGGCCTCAAAGACAACCAAAGGGCTGAAACATCTTTGTTATGAAGAAAGGCTGAAACAGCTGGGGTTGTTCAGCTTGGAGAAGGCAGAGCTTACTGAACCCTACTAGTGCATAAAGGGGGATTATAAGAAACATGGATAAAATCTTTTTAAAGGGTCTGAAGTGACAGGTCAAAGAACAGCAGTTGTAAACTGAGAGAGAGTAGTTTTAGATCTGATATGTGGAATAAATTCTTCACTGTGAGGGTGGTGAGGCACTGGAACATGTTGCCTCGAGAAGTTGTGGATACTCCATCCCTGGAAGTAATTCAACACCAGGTTGGATGGAGCTTTGAGCAACCTGATCTAGTGAAAGGTGAACTTGTTAATGGGAAGGATTTGGATTAGATGGCATTAAAGGTTCCTGACAACTTAAACCACTCTATCATTCTATGACCCACTGTAATCCATTATGTTGATGATGATTATGCTGATGGTATTTACATATTTTGTCCTTGTATTGAAACATGAACCATTTTCAAAGCTGCATCATTTAAATGTATGCATTTTATTTTTTAATTTAATATGATTAAGAAAAATAAATAGTAAGTATTATGTCATCAGCCTGCTTTACTGAAATGACAGGTGACTATGAACAGCATGGCACTTTTTAGCAAGAAATAGTTCTAAGACGGTCATAGATTTGCTAGAAGATAAATAAAGCTGTTCATTTTGAATGTTTACTTGTTAGCTTAGAGGAATACATGCATAAACATTAAAATGCAAAACTGTACTTGAAACTTTGATCCAGAACATGGCACGTTACTGTAGTGAAATAAGTCTTTCTCAATATCACATTCAACAGCAAGTGTTCTTCTTCCAGAGTATTCCTTAATTAGCAGGCTTTTCTGTGTGAAGAATATTAGCGGTACTCCCAGTTATTGCAAAATTGAAATTACTGTTTTATACTCCTGACAAGTTTATAAAATTGAAGGCTTCTGGTATTTTTCTGGTGCTCTCAAAACAAATGACTACATAGATTTATATATATAAAGTATACTGACCACTACCAAAGAATTCATGTCATGGGAATTCTCTAATAATTGTGGCTAGTTCAGAGATACTATTGAAAGTGTCTCTTTAAAAAAACTCTCTGAAGAAATGATCTTTCCATTTTCTCTAACTCATTCCTAAACTGGAAAATGATGCAAGGAATTTAAATTTTAGAATACCTTTTCAATTTTTAAAATAATTTCAACTGTAAATTTGATAAAACAATTATTTCTGTCTTAGAATTTTATTACCTTTAAGCTATATAAACAAAAAACTGCAAACCCATTATTCACAGTATTTATACTTGAAGATGTATAAATAGATCATCTTACATCCCAATGCACGAAGACACTTTTTTGGTCTTCTCTTTGCTAGACCACACATGACTTTTCCAACAGATTAGCTTCTGTCATCTTTCTTCTTGCTAGCAAAACCAGGCATTCACCCAAATCTCACCTGCAGGACTAATAACAACTTTCTGCATTTTAACAAGAATTCTCAAACTATTCAAGAACTGAGAAGTCTGTTTTGCATAAATCCACAGTTAATCAATTTATCACTAACATTTGCTAAGAGACTCTGACTTTTAGAAGCAATCATAATGCTGCAGTAGCTCAATGCCTAAAACCTTTACAAACAACTGAATTTATGTATCCTAAAAGTTCATTTGCCAAACATAGTTTTCCACAAATCCTACATCAATTGACCCATTAAAAAAAGCAACATATCTAAAGACTACTAATAGCAAGAGTGGCATACTAGAGGTCTAACACCAGTTCTGAAGCTGAGATTTCAAATATCATATTCAGACCTACTTTTATGAAACTTTGTAATGCATTCCTCATGCTTTTTAATTAAGGCTTAGCACACAAAAAAATCTCATTGATCTAAAGGAACAATTTGCCTTAAATATTTACTGACATAAATCAGATTGTGCATCCAGGTGCTTTATAACAAATGCTGCATATGTAAAATGTGTATCATTATCAGCATTCTCTAAAGTGCTCTAAACATTGCCCTAGCCATTTCTCCAGTAATGCCACAACTGAAATCAAAACAGGCATCTAGCTTCATTTAATTTCTGTTCATTTTTCTGTAGCTTGAGCTGGTTCTGGAACATGAAAAATTTGCAAAGTTTTTGAATAGCTTCTGACTCAAATATGACAAGGATTAGACGTGTCTCAGGATACTCTAATTTTAATTAAAATTGAACTTATTTGGGGAAAAATCTTTTGTTAGTTTCTTAATGTCAGTTCTGTATATTCAGGAAACGTTTACATATATTTGGAATTTTTAATTTAAAATAGCTTTTTGTTTATCTTTTAACTTGCTACAAATATTCAACTCACCTCAAAAAAATCCTGTATCTTTCTCATTGTTGTAAATCAACTTTAAACTTGCATAAGATTTTAGGTTGTTTTATGTATTGCGTCTAAGAACTTTTTGGAAATTTTGAAAGAATTAAAGAACTAAGCTAATATCACTGGATGTTAAATCCTTTAAACAGTAGAAAAACTAATGTACACATAAGGTGACTTTCCCAAAATCTGTTCAGGAGATTAACAACAAAATACAGACCAAAGCCAATAGCTTTTTATTTTATATTTTATAATATAATCATAGATTATCTCCACAAACAGCTTTGCCTATCTGCCTTTTAATAAAAAAAATTACTGTATTCAGAATATTCATAAGCACTTGGCTCTAAAAATTTGTTAGGGCTTTGAAGCTGTTCGTTCATTTCCTTGGCTCATCATTTGCCTTTACCCACCTTTGCTTCAAATTGAAAAGGCCAGTATTTTTCATGACACAATTTGATTATTTCCTACTTCATGATTAAATTAATAGCGTTTTCCAAAATTTTCAGAAAGGAAAACTTTAGTGACAAGTACAATGCGTCATGCACTAGAAGTTTTAGCTGCCTGAAAGATTAACAAAATTGTTATTCCATACCAGTTTCTGGGAAGGAAACAACACAAAAAAGGTAAACCTTCTTTTGCATTTAGAAAATTACAAAGAAGCCTATTCTTTCTGTATACAAGTCAGAAGAACCCAAAATGGAAATCCAATCTTCATAACACATTTACTATTAGGATGTGCAGCAATAAAGCTGTGGGAAAAATAAGTTTTATACACACAACTTTACACAAGATATGAATGGTCATTGTAAACTGTGATTATTAGAGTTAATCTATATGTATATTTATTTAGAGATATCAGGTAAAAAGGTACTGGACTAGAAAATAAATGTAATTATGGCTACAATCAAGAATCAAAGTATCAAAGAATTATTACTGGGTGTGGTTTACTAAATAATGGAAAAGGACCAAAGCAGGAAACACAGACTTAAAACTTTCCCCTCTTTTTTTTCAGGTCAATAATGCAAAATGTTCTCCTTAATTAATCTTTTTTTTTTTTTTTCTTTCATTTTCCACTAAAATTGGTCACTAAATTGCCTCTTTTGGTAGGTATCGTCTATAGAATCCCCAAAGTAATAAAGAAATTTGGGGAGAAGATGAGGACATCTACCCATATTAGTGAAGGAGAACAGGCTCTTCCTTGCCATAATCTTAACTAGAGCATATATGGCTTTTTACAATGGGACAGGTATGAATGAGGGACATTTGATGGAATTTCCTTAGTGTTTGCTTCTATTTGGTGCTGACACAGATTTTGAAAGTAATGAAAAAAGTAAGAATATAGATCAGTGATCATTTATTATTGTGCAGGCTTTCCAACACTGATCATTATTGAGACACAAGAAAATAGACTATGAGGGGTATCACTTTCACAGATTATTCCAAAAGCATAAGGGAAGAAATCCCAACCAATCAACCAAACCCCAAAACCAGCCAATCAAAAAAAACCCCAAAACACCACAACCTCCACTCCTTGATGCCCCCAAAAAACCTCAAACAAAATGAAGAAAAAAACCACTAAAAACCACAAAAAACCCCAACCCCCCAAAAAAAGATCCTCTGAACTTAACTGTTTACTGATGATTTGAAAAATGAATTTTGCATTATAGTTTTCAATATTTATTTCTAGTCCCACTACTTAAGGTAAAATTCCTTTATTCAGATGACATACAGTGGCCACTGGTTCCACAAGTTTGATGTATATAAAATTAAAAGTTATTTTTTAGTCTCTGTTTTAAATTTGTAGGAAATCAATAACAATTTTTATTCTTTCTTTAAACTGAAATATTTAAATGACAAAAAATAAATGTAGACATATGTTTTTATATTTTGCCTTTCCATATCATGTCATTTTTTACAGTGATATTCTCAGCTTTCAGGCTATCTTTATGAAAGCATATTTCCAAATTGCTAATGTCTATCATCTGTGAGAAAGGTGAAAGGTGTATCTCACCCATCCTTTTCAGTTCTCTCTCTATCTTCTACTTTGTTGGATTCTTTTTTTTTTATTTCAAGGCAAAATGAAGAACTGAAATTTTTCCCCACATAAAAGGAAATTTCTGTATTTTCATCAGTGGGCAGATATGGTTTAATTAAGACAAACACTTTGTAGATTAGAAATACTCAGTATTATATAGATAACCAAATATATTAATATAACTGATGCTCGTAAAATTCAAAAGCCAAGCATACAAGCTGAAACTGATACTCATCTAATGTGAAAATAATGGATTTAATCTTAGAGAAATATCTCTAAAATTCTTCTTTGGAGATTGAAATCTCCTCTTAAAACAAAGATTTCTATGAAGTTGTATTTTTATTACATGTAATATAGTCTCAACCATGTCTTGAAAATACTTCCTTGCTGTTCTAGAGGGTACATCCTTCCCATGATACTTGCTTTTCAGACTCCTAGCAAGAACCTGGGAATGCTATTCCAGTTCCCTAAAAGACCAGATTCCATGCCTAGGAAATATGATCTCAATTATTTTTAAGACATATTATTTAGTCTAGAAATCTGAGACCTTTTTATATTTATATTTATTTATTCACTGCCTACTAGAAGCCTGTTGGTGGAAGAGAGATATTTTCAACACAGTTATGTGATGCAGACACGTGCACATTCACAGTAAGAAAAGATCATTCACCAAAAAAGAACAAAAAAAAACAACAAACAAAAAAATTTGAGACATTGCTTAAAATAAAAAATATCCCTATAGGTAAAATCTAGTTGCATGGAGTATGCAATGTACCAGGACTTAACTATATTCTTCCAGCATTCACAATAGCAATACAATTTGCTTTATAAAGGAACTATGATTATATTTATATCCTGACCAGTATCACTTTTTACAGCCATCTCTATCAATTACTGATACTTAAGAGCTCAGGCAGAAGTGGCATAGGCAGCCCAACATTTTCGGCTAAGCTGGGGTACACCTTTGAGAATTTGTCCCCCTCTAGGACAAAACAATTATTTCTTGCTGACATAAATCCCTAACAAGGCCTTTCTGTCCTCAGCTATATGCAACAGGATTGTGCTTATGCTAATTTGATGTTGTGGGATCATAACCCCCTACTGATGAAACAAATGTTAAAACGTTAACAAAATTACTTGTAGGCATCGCAGAAAATGTAAAATAAAAGGTTGCTGCTTTCCAAATATGCCATTCTTGAAGGTATGCTGTGGAATTCTTGGTGTGTGCAATCATCTGTTAGCAACTTACTTTCAAGATAATTATGCAATTTAATAAAAGGAACTCTGCAGGAGTATAAAAATTACCCTTCCTCCCATTATATGGAAGCAGTTAGAAGGTGCTTTTGTTTTCTTAACCGAGATTTACTGAGCTTTTCCTATTTAAACTTTGAAAAGCTTGTGTTCAACCCTAAGGGGACCTACACCCAGCTTAATGCTCACATTGTAAGAAAATGAAGATACTTCAGGGACAAGACAATAAAATAAAGCCAATCTTTCCACCACTCCATATACTTTCTACCCCATAATTCACTGATACACCTCTAAATCAGTTTATAACAGTCTGGACTTTTTTAAATTAAAAACTTCACACTTGTCTTGATTTAAATTGAAATTATGTACTAAATCCCTGCAATTATTTTTCCCCATTTGCCCTTACAATGAAATAGATATTGTTATAAAAGAGTAAAATATTGTCTGCTCTAAACTGAAGGATGGTTAACTCAAACTCCATCTGATCCAGAAATGGGTTATCCTTGTGTAAAAACAAGCAATGAAAAGCATATGAACTTTGATGAGGATATTTTTTTCCTCTTTTCTTAAAAAGAAAGCAAACACAAGTAGTTACAAGTGGCAAGTATGGTGTTCCATTTCCTCCAGCAAACCATGCATGTGTTTTATTTTCCCACCTATTTTGTTACATGCTCTTAGATAAGAAGTAAACAGATAAATGGAGGTGCAATCCAAAGGGAATTGCAGGAGGAGTAATTTTATTTTGTCTGCAGAATTCTGTTAGCTTCATGTTGCTTATTATTTCCTTGATGTTGTTTATTACTTGCATTCTCCTGGCTCTGATCTTCTAACAGTAATCAAGACCTCTTCATACTGTTTCTAAAAGCTTATTAGAATAATAGTTAAACAAAAGGGATTTATATACATGGGTTTCACAAAGGTAACTTTTCATGATTCTCGAACAAAAATTAAAGTAATTTTGTTATTTAACCTCATTTTAGTCTTCTTTAGCATGAAACTATTGAAACTGACACTTCAATTGCATTTACCCATGGGTTGGTGCACTTTGAGAGTTAGGCATGGTCTACTGTCAAAGTATGGGCATCTTCTTAGCTCTTCACACCTAATTACTACAAAGAAGAAGTTTCCTCCAGAGAGGGACCACTTTTATTCTGAATTTGACAGGTAGAAATTAGCTGCCTAATGAAATGGAATAGTTCTGCAAATTGAAGGAATTAAGTGAGCTTTTTTAATTCAGGCTCCTTTTAAATTAGATTTTAATTTGAATTGAAATGTGGGGTTGGTGTCACAAGGCAGTTTATTTTGGGTGCTTTCCAACAACTCTAAAATGCACACTGCTGATGTATCATGTCAGGTCTTAGAGCCAATATTGAAAAATAATCTGACTTTGGTCTATGGGCCAAAGAAATTAAATGAGCAGAAAATTTCCATTTTCACAAGGCCTCAGAATTGTCATTTAATCACTGTAATGATATCACTCAACTATACCTATGACATCATGGACTAAAATGGTACTACTAAAATGACAAATTCATCATAGATTAAAAAAAATTAAGCCTGATTCTACCTATTTTTATGAGTCTTGTTTTGGAAGATAATAGTCACAGATATCCTGAACATGTACAATATGATAACCTCAAATCAAACTGCGCAAACAAAATTATTCTTAATTCCATTTGCTTTTGAGACAGATCCCTGACTTACACATGATGGTGGAAAAGCTCATGACTCTACCAAGATATCACCTCTTTAAAGTGAGACGTTAAAGGATAACTGGTATTATTATTTTAATTTTAAAGAATCGAAAAAAAGTCATGCATTTTTAAAACATTATGATTTTCTCTCTTATGTACTCTATTTTTCCTTTCTTTTGAATGATTTTCCCATTATCTGCCCTGAAAAAAAAAAAAAGTTACTGAATTTATTCCAGTACTTCTTTTTTAATATGTTAACTTCTGAGAAAAAAACCCAAAACCTTTACGAGAAAGAAAAGAACTTGAATGTTACCTAAAAAGTTTCCTTATTTCATTTCTTTTGGAGTTTCATTCTCATATCTGCAGGAAGAGCTGACAGGAACAATATTTTTAAGTAGTCAATTCTGTCATAATCCTCTATTCAGTGCTGACTACAGTGGCATGTTATTTGTGCTTTCCTGTCCTATTATGGCCTGTTCCAGGGAGCTTTTCTCCCTCATGAATCATTTCTGACCTCATCAATATATTTGAAGAAACCTTTCTTACCTGTGAGATATGCAATTGAAAGGAAATAGCATTAAACTCAGCATGACAGAGGAGGAACTTCTTCCAGGGGCATTTTGTTAAAAGACTTTGTGAAGATGCTCAGCAACATTTCTAACCAACTCATTGGCAATATTTAGGTAATTAAAAGGTCTGGATTATTCCTTATACAACTGTTTAACTTGGTTAGGAAAAAATTCACTGCTTGCTTGCATAAACCAGTAAAGCAATTGACTTTCTACTAATGTATTTTCTGCTGGTCAGAATCCAGAGAAAAATAATCACCTTGGCATTATTAAAAACATCTGAACAATACTGCCTTTTGTCTTGGGAGTTTCTAAGTCATATCACAATACCTGGCAATTAAAAAAAAGTCAAGCTCAAAAATATAGTTATGCCTGGTTGTTTTGTTTTTATAAACACTATAGACTAAAGAAATTAAATGAGCAGGACATTTCCATTTGCACAAAACCTCGGAATTATAATTTAATCACTGTAATGATATTAGTTATCCAGGGAAACTGTTGGAATATGAAGATATCACTATCTGTGTATTTCTGTTTATAACTATAAAACTCTGACACAGAGTTCAGAATCAGAATCAAAAGACTCCTCCAAGACTTTAACCATTAAATGAGGCACTTCCTGGACAGTAATAATTTCATGAAATTTCTTTTGTGAAGTAGCCTGTAAATAAGCACAAAATGTAGGAATATACCCCCTGTGTTACTCTGGCAATGTAAGAGTCTCCTGAGAGAAGAGAGTGAAAAATCAAAAAGGGAAAGGAAACAGAAGAGAAAAATTAGATCTTGTGCAATATTTTCAGATACGCAATCTAATGTGAATTTATGATAAGACTGATAGACTGCATGTCCTTGAGACAGGGAAAAAAGAAATCTTTGGTTTTCCAAACATCACAAAACAAACAGAAAGGTTTTTCAGAATCCTTAATCAGAAAAAATTAACCAGCTAAAGTGCTGGAAGAAAATGAACTATCCAACAGTTATTTTGCAAAAAGCAAATAAATGTTAAACTTGGGCAGTTTCTGATGGTGGAGAAAGAGTTAGCACATCCTCTGTGAAAGAAAAATACAGCTTTGTGATTTAAGCAAGCAGAACTAGAGAAGGAGGGTGTGAAAAAATCTTTGTCTGAAGTAACAAGGCTAAAACACTTGGGGAAAGCAAAGAAAGGAAATAATATGCCCTGAGGATATTTGCTCTTAGTGAAAAAACACAATCATGAAATGAGAAAATGAGGACAGGTAACGGGATATAAGATCTTATGGTTAGTGATTTAAAGCTCACTGACACAAGGGAATAGAGATGGGAGGGACATTGCCAGGGTGGCTTTTTAAAGCTTAACACAAGAAACAGAAAATACCCCAACTTCTCCAAACAGCTCAGAAACCTCTTAAAACCTTATTGGCAGGTCAGTAATTCACTGTACAGCATCATATGCAAGAAATAATCCGTGTTAAATGAAAATGGCCTCAAACAGAATAAAACAGGTGAATCATCTTCAGCCATCCCAGTCTACCTAGTCCAGCTTTCCTCCAGACTATGAAAAATCCAACAGCTCTTAGGAAAGCATACTAAGAATAGTGATTTTGCCAGAGGAGGAATGGCAGATTGACTTTGGAGTGATAATGTGTAAAGAGATTTAACCCATTAATCTACTTAACTTACCTAGTACTTTTTAAAAATTTATTTTCAAGAAATTCAATTTATGCAGTCTTACATTAAAAAGGAGTTTCTATTTATTTAATAGGTAACCTATGTACAAAGGTGACAATTAAAAAATGTGTTATTTTCCAAAAAGCTGAGCTCAAATGACAACTTTTCAATGTGTACTTAGCATTAAAGGTATTTTTTAATGTAGCAGTTGGAGTAATCAAAAGGAAAGACAGCCTTGTTGCTCCTGACCTTCTGCTCCTTCTGCTGGGAAAGCACAGCACAACTAGTCACAGAAATTAAGACATCAAAGTATTCCAGAGTAACTGAAATTCTGATGAAAAAAATGAAATGTTTTGGATGTGATATCTCCTGTATGATTTTTTTTCTCAGAAGGACATTGCCAACAAACTGCCATAACAACACAGAATTGCACAGTCAGAAATACAGTAACCTTTACCTGCTTTCAATTTCACATCTATGCTTCAGATTTTGAGGTTTACATACTGAAGGGAGAAACATGGAAAGTACCTAACTGAATGCTATATATCCTCTATAGGCATTTTAGAGTCCTTCAGGCTCTGCCAACAGCAGTGACATCCTCTGTGACTTGTGGCACACATCACTGTTCTGCACACATATTATGGTGTCCCACCCTTTTGGGACCCAAGATTCATGGATGCATGTGGTTGAAAGAAAGAACAAAACTGAGAGGCTTATTTTTAAGAAAAAAAAAAACCAAAACAACAAACCAACAAACTTACAAAGTGTTATTAAAAAATTATACATTTGATGTGGAAATTGGTATGTTAGTCCCTAACCTGCTGATAAAAACACATGGTAGTGGATTTTGGATAAAGGAGTAGGGTAAATAGAAATAGAGAAAGAGAGAGATGAATTCAAGAGAGGGAGACAGAAAGGAAAAAATAAATAAAGAAAAAGATATCACCAGTCCTGGCTCCAGCATCAAACTGGCTGGGGCTGGGGTGTCCAGGGGCCTCAACTCAGAGCAAGCATGCACTTGCACAGTATCGAGTTGTACTTGTCTCCAGAAACCAGAACAAGGACATTTGTCCCAGAACAGTGATGCCCTGCCTGTAGGGCCAGCTTCACCAGACGCACTGTTCTTTCTCACTGTGTGTGATTACCAACAATCCTTGGCTTTATTCACCAACAATCCTTTGCTGACTCCACAATTATCCAGCTATCAGTGGGTAACCAGTAGCATGGGGGTTAATTTTAGCCATTTGGGCAGTGCCTTGGAAAGGTTGGGCTGCTTTCTTTTAGTATTTTTTACTCAATTCCCCTGCACAAATTTCAATTTTAAAAGAAAACAGGAAAAAGACATGAATTCTACCTTAAGGGACTGATGGATCCAATATCTTTGGAGTCCAAAGGGTTCTGGAAAAGAAGCCCAGCAAGGTTCCATTTCCATTCTTGTTCAGCTGCTGAGACAGGCCAGCATCTCCCTGTGTCTGGGGTTTTCCAGGATAATAAAGGTGAACTGGTGAGAAATAATACTTCTAGCTTTTATTTTTTATTTCTTTATAACTGTTAGATATCTTACAAGATCTGAGTACTACTACAGATTTTTCTCTTGAAGTCTCTTCAGTTTCCCTTGAATTGTTTTAAATTTTCAAAAGAAGACTTCCTAAAGAAGAAACACTGCAACTTTTAACTAACATGGTATCAAAATATAGCTCAAATGATATTATTTCTTGAAAGCATACAGTATTTTTCTGGTTGGGTTTTTTTCCCTCTACTTAAACAGGAAACTGGAGATGATCTAATGATAACAACATATAAACTAAATATTTATTATTTCAAAATATATAATTTCTGCCTCTGTCTTTTTAGAAAAAATTCTTTCCTCAAAGGTCTACTGAGCTCATGAAAAAATAAATGTACATACATATATATTTACATATTTTATACATTCATATAGGAAATATTTTAAAATGGCAATATTATGTTTTTCATATGCTTTTATTTTAGCATATTTTAATAAATCCTTTTATTTTATCTTTTTTTACTTGGGGATGGTAAAATATTTGTCTTCTTAGACATTCTTGACTAGATACAATATTTCTAGGAGTAATGGAAATGAAAAGGAAATAATAATTTTCTTTGGAGATAGATGACAGCTGTTTTTGGGAGGTTTTTTTGTCTTTGGATTTTTTTACTAATGTGGGAAATTTTTTTCATTTTCTCAAGTCAGATTGGTCAACAAGAGCTTTTTCACATTAGTTGATGGTTCTTTTATAGCACTATAATAATTTACAACAAAGGCTTTGATATAGTATTTCTGAGGTTATTTTGATGCTACAGTATTTTATTAAAATATAAAAAGATCACTGTAAACCTAAGGAAAATAAATTGATATTTATCTGAAAATGATAAGTACTAAAAGGCATGGAGAAGACAAGGTTCTGTGGACCCTCCCCAGGTGATATCTGCTGTTCATTATTTTCTCTCCAGCAGGAAAGTTGTGAGCTGTACAGGTAACTAACTACTAGAAATAATTTAACTTTTTCACCTTTTTCTTTTTTTTAAATGACAGGAGAACATTGACTTTGTCCTATAAGCAAACTAAACAAAGGCTCCTAATAAATATCATAGAATGGCTGATTGTCTGGATTCCCAGTACAAAAAGATATGGACCTGTTAGAGCAGGTACAGAGGAGAACCACGAGAAAGAGCAGAGGGCTGAGTGTTGTTTGTTGAAGCAAGGTTGAGTTGGGCTGTTCTGTCTGGAGAAGAGAAGGCTCCAGAGAGAGCTTAGTGCAACATTCCAATCTATTAAAGGCACCTGGAACACAGATGGAGAGAGGCTTTTTATTAGGGCCTGTAGCAACTGGTCAATGAGCAGTGGTTTTAAACGTATAGATCCAGGTGGTGAGGCACTGGAACAGGTCGCCCGTAGATGCTGTGGATGCCTCAACCCTGAAATTGTTCAAGGCCTGTCTGGATGTGGCTTTGATCAACCCGGTTTAGCAGAAGGTCTTTGAAGGTGCCTCCTAACAGAAACTATTTTAATTATTATGTTCAGCTGTACCCCACTAAGAAAAATCATTTTATGAGACCTGTTTAATATCAATCTGATCCAGCAGCCAGCTGCAGCACAACTTAAATGCATAAAGCACTATAGAAAAAGACTGTGCCTAAAGTCACATATTTTAAGTTCTCAAAAAATCCATTATGAGTTTTCAATGTTATTTTTGTAACATCTATTGAATATTACCACTACATATGTTATTATTATGTGGTACTAATAACACTATATTCCCACAACCCCAAAGCCTTCAGATCATCCATATCTCAGTTATATTTTTTATCATGTCATACAAGATCGGATTTTTCCCAGAGGGCTTAAAAAAATTGATTATATGCTTTTTCATCTCAATCTCTATAGTTACACTTAGGAATATTTACTTTTCCTTCTCTCCTTTTCATCTATGCAGTAATGAATGATGTACTCCTGTTCTTTTGGAGCCCTGCAAGATACAAAACAATGTTGAGTTCTAATGCATTTGGAACTGACAGACTTCAGCCTCTTCACCACGTGAAATCACTGAAATACTCATCCCATTGAATACTCATACCCTGTATGTTGTGGATTGTAAATAATGGTCACTGGAGAGGTACTCCATTGATAGAATTTGCATGCAGTCGTCATGAATTTGTGATAAGGAAAAATTATGCCTTTTTTTCCAGGCTACACTAGAGCACTGTCAAATAATTATATACTTAAAAATGAGATGCGCATGTTAAAAAGACCTAAAAACCATATTCTATGACTGGATGGGAAAAATGCTTCTAAGTTCTGAAGCGGGCAAGTTTCTTGTCTGTGCCACTACAAGTATGAGGAATACTAAGCTGTCTAATGTGAGAAAGACAAAGGACAGCACAGGTTACATCTAAATCCAACTTTTTATAGACAGTTTGTCAATGCATTCAGTTTTGGTTCTTTTGAAGAATTTCATTACACCTGCTTGAAGAGCTTTAAAAAATTGACATTAAATATCTCTGCCTTTTATTTTAATTAGTCTTCAGTACATTCTTCATTGTGTGGAGTCAGAAACACCAAATGTTCTCCTGGTAAGAATTGTGCATGGCAAATGAAGAGGTTGTCCTGAGCTGTGTATTTCTAGAGTTTTCAGTGGAAATTAAGAAAAAATGAATAAATAGAAAAGCCTCCCTCTTCACATTTCTTCGTGTTTGCTGATGTTATTAAATTTCCCCTCATAATCTAAACAAAGCTTTGGAATTAATTTGCCCTTAAGAAAGAACTATCCACATAATTTTCAGTCTGCTAATTACAATTTCTATAAGATTTAAAAATTCATATCACAGGGTCTTAAAGTAATTTTCTTTAGAAGTATGTAAGTACTTTCAGGTATATACACAATTCTTGTCCTCCCTAAATTTGTGAGGAGCTAGTTTAGAGCACTTCTTTTGTAATCATCATCTCTTTTGAAACTTGCTTAAGAAGGGAGTATCTGTTTTTCTTACAAATATTCATATGTTGTCCTTAAAAATAATGGAAAACAGATTTTTGAGGGACTGAACAACTGAAGCTTCAATTTATATTTGAAATTTTAAGTACTAAAATCATATAGTACATTTTTTTAAATAAACCCATTGTGTGCATAGAAAAATAGTCTTTAAAAATAAAGTATATGGCAATTGATTTTGCTAAAAATCCTAAATTCTTAGATAAGATATTGAACCTGAAAAGATAAAATGGAACTTTGAATCATAAATTAGAGATATTGCTTTAACTTAAAATCTATCAATTTAATTATTAAGCTTATATGTTAGAAAAGACAGATGTAAGTTTAGATTTTCATCTACTTTTCAAGCTTGACTATAGTAAGAAAACTTGAACAAGCCTGGGTATTTCCCAATTTATCATCAACATTCATCCTTATTCTAAATTAAAACTATTGCAAGGGGAAAAAGATTATAAAATTTCAAAACATCTGAAATCAGAATGAAAGTAGAATAGAATGTTCATATGGAAAAATTAACTGAACTATTTAAGCACCAAGCATGGGCGTAGTCAATAAGCTAAAATTCAAAGGAACTAGGCAAAAGTCACCTTGTGAATCAATTTGCGTTTCTAAATTTTTGTCTAAATGTTTTAGACAAATAGTTTACTTACAAATACTTTCAAAATATTGATTTTCAATATTTTACTTTGTGGGAATTAAATTATTGTTTCTAATTTTTGTTTGCTTCAGAATGTCTGAGACAAAGCATGATTTTTCTCTTTTATTTTTAATCACTTTAATTTCCTTTACCATTACCTGCGGTCAGAGGTGAAACTAAAACATCTTCACCAGTAGGTCCAAAAATAATAATTTTTAAGAGATAATTTTTTTTTAAGGAGGAAAGAAATCAACAGCTTTTATTACAGATCGAGCATCAAAATACTCAGCAAAGTATTCTAGAGCATCACCGTCATATTATTTTTGAAAGAAAAAACAAGATTTTTCAGAAAGTGTAAAAACTAATTTTATAAAATGTATTTTTAAGTTTTTGACATTAGTTAAGCTTCTGCCAGAAGCAAAATTTCATTGCTATGTTAAACACCTGAAAATAGAGGGGTTTATCAATGACAGTGTTATCTGAACTTCAGTACTGCAAGGAGTCTTATGATTATGCATTTAATGGATTTTTAAATGAAACATTGTACTATTCTACATGGAACTATGTCACCAGACTCCTGGTAATGGAACTATATTAAAAATAACTAGATCATGAAAAATCAGAATTCTGTTTGTTGCAGTAAATGTTGCTTTCCCAATCCCTTACCACTCTGAGAAAAACACCAGCACACTTTTCTTCTCACATACCATACACATGATTTATATTAAAATTCAATCATGCTCAATTAGCACTCAAAATTTTCCAATAATTATGCTGAAAGCAACACCGGCACACACAAAGCGCTAAGGGAGGCAGAGACTGAGCTGTGCATAAATTCACTAATAAGAGAAAAGGTCACGGGCTGATATTACTGAAATTTGATTAGATTTCAGATCCACATGTTAGAAATCAATGTTTTTCTGGCTTGGGTACTTCTGCTCTGGAGTAGCCATTCTCCAGAGCCCTGTGTCTGATCAGAGGCTGTATCACTGTTAGATCCTCTCCTGGGCACAAAGACAGCAAGAAATGAGAGAGGCTTTGCAGGTCAGAACAGAAAGGCTCTGCCATTCCTGTTCTGAGTGGTTTGGGGAGCTGAAAGTGAAAAGCTGTAGCTGCAGCTGTGAAGTGAAACAACTGTCATGTCGGTCAATGCCCAGAGGAAAGGTAAAACCAGTGCTGGGGATTTTATGGCTCTTTGATAGCTTCCAGTAGCAATCTAGTCAAACCAGGATGAGTCCACAAAGGGCTCTTCACATAAACACTGCTGCTGAGCCACTACAAATATGGAAGCTACAACCGGAATTTAATCTCACAATTGAAAAAACCCCCAGAACAGGCTTTAAATGTATGCTGGTACTGTAACGTGAAAACTGACAGATAACAGGAAATAATGAAAGCTTCTCAACTCTCTGACAATCCATATGTTCCATATGTTGTTCCGGGCATGAGTGGAAGTCTGTCAACTCCCACAGCCCCACTTGTGTTGCCTTTGCATGTTCAATTGAACAATTGAACAGATTGTCATATGTATGGCACTGAAGTAACAGCTTTTCATGGAAAAAGAAAGCAAATGATCAGACAAAAAAAAATATAAATATGAAAAAAATTAATTTCCAATTGGAATTACTTCTGACTTGCGCCATCAAAAGAATGTGTTATATCAATGCAAAATTGATGAGGCAAAAAAGAGAGGATTAGGTCTATGATGCTCAGGAAAAAAATCATCAGTTTGGGAAGAAACTGAAAAAGAAAAATTTTCCCTGCAGTCAAAACCTCACCTGCTTTGCCAAGACTGCCTTACATTGTTGAATGATCAGAACTGGATAATCAGAATGCAAGCCCTATGGAAAAGGGGCCTGGAGGTAAGTGATGAACAGCATTCTCATTTTGGGAGATGGAGAGAGAAGCTATGACAGACAGGACACAATAAATAAAATTTATATTTATTGTTGCAAACAGAAAATAAAAAACTGCGAAAGCAGACTAAAAAAACGGTCTTTTTCTCTGGTAAGAATTTAAATGTGGAGTAGGATTTGGTCAGATAATTTCTTCTCCCTGGGGGTTGAATTTCTCACAGGAAGATTTGGTTTCTGTTCAGACATTGCAGGAGTGGTCAAACACTTGAATTAACTGGCATACCTTTTAAAACTTAATGTGCAATTAAACCAAGAGGCCGCATAGTAAAAATCAGTAACTGTGGTGTTTCTTCAACTAAAACACATGTGGTATAGCAAAGTCTGTTCTGACAAACGCTGCCTTTGCTTTTATTTGATTTATGAAGGAGATGGTAGGACAAAGCATATTTTTGAAAACATTTTCTTGGATTCACTACTGAACCTCTAACAGATTGGATTCCAGTCAAGCTACTTGAAGATATGCTTCAGACAAAGACATTTATGTGTATTATAATGGCTGAATCATACAAGGAATATATCTTAGTTATTCTACAAGATTGTGCAGACCAAGGTTCTACTTTAATTATCTACTACTAACATCAAGCTAGTGGTGTCACCTGGGCCTCATGCTTTAACAAAATACTTGTAAAATTTTACCCACCTTAACTTGATAGTGTGATTTTAAAAAGACAAAAAAAAAAAAAGAAAATTAAGGTTTATATTTAGAGTAAAGAACAACACTAACATCATATGGAAAATTAAAAAAAATTAAAGTGTCAGAGGGAAAAATAAGGTTTATATTCAGTGTAAAGAACAACACATTAACATCATATGGAAAATGAAAAAAAAAATTAAAGTGTCAGATACATTAATGATAAAAACTTCAGTGGATTCCTTCAGCTCCTGCTGCAAATGCTTTAAAGACTCACTGCAGCTCTTTATTCCTCCAAAATGTACAGAATAAACTGTTGCTACTCAGACATCTACTAAATGATTACTGACATGGATTTTTTATTCTTTACTACAGTCAGCTCCTTACAGAGACAGATTTATAGTTCCTGAGTCAATACCTGCAAATAAATATTTTAATCTTTTGAAAGCCGTTCTCCTTAGATTTACCTTTTGTGTGTGTGTGTGCAGACTGCTTCATTACATTCTTTTTATTAAGGATTTTTATATCAGGCACTTACCTGAGGGAAGATTAACTAATACAGTCATAGAACAGGTAAGATTTTAGAAGAGAGAGATTTTTTTGCTTTGTTTTTGGTGATGGACAGGAGGGCAAACCCATCACTTCTTTTGCTGGGTCATTGGCTGCCAGCTTGCTTAAATTTCTGACATTACAATTGAGAGAGATGTATTATGTCCATTAGGAGAACATCATGAAGCCATGCCTTCTGTTTCATTTTTAGACTCCTGACATCAAAGAACATAGAGAATAAATGATCCATCAGCAAAACTCTGATAGTTGTTTCTTGTGTCTACCTGATATATTGGCCAAAGAGGTACATATTTACTATTTCGTTTTTCATGCATCCACAGTCCATATCTCTGCAATGGAGTCATGAAGTATTGAAGTGACTCCCAGTTTTTGGAAAAGCTTTTTCTGTAAGTTCACAATCAGGACTTGAAGCAGCATCCCCATTCTTTTACTCAAGTGCACCTGGAGAACAACAGAAAAATCTCTTAATTCTTTGATGGTGATTTGGCATGTGCTCTGTTGGCAGAACTGAGGCAAAAAATTTTAATTCAGGAACACTTCAGAGGAATTAGAGCAGCAGGCTGCTGAATTTCCTGGCAGGCTGGAAAAGCTATGGAATTATTTATTTCCTAAATTGTAGCCTAAGTAATTGTCCTAGAAAATCATAAGGTATTTTCATTTAAAACACAGACATTTCCCCATACCTATTTTAAATAAAATAATCAAAGGTAGAAGAGCAACCACATTTCTTCCTCAAAATTTGCAGACTACTTTGATTTTTTTTTTTTTATTTTAAGGTTGCTTTAAAACCCTAGACTGATTAGTAGAAGAGTTCATGGATAGCTGCAGACATTCACCAGAAGCCCAAAAGTTAGAAGATGTGATCGAGGAGATGTGATACTCCCTGCTGGGCCTTGTGTCAGGGCAGCCTGCACTGAGTCTTCTGGTGCTTTTTATCAGATGAATCCACCATAGCAGAAGGCCAAAGGAAAATGCTCTCCATTTTAGGAGGAGGCTTGTGATGAAAAATCCTGCTGATTCAGACATGCAACCTGCTTGATTCACCTAAAATGAGCAAAGGATACCCACTGTAAAACATGCTTCAAATGACACTTTTTCTGTTTTGTTTTAATATCTGAGGACTCCCGGTCAGGTCCTCACCTTTAAGCAAAGTATGACCTGTGCAAACAGCTTTTCTTGGTAGGCAGTTCTGTTCCAACTTATGCTTTTGCTTTCTCCTCCTGTGTCTGCCTGCCCAGGTGCCAACTGAGACTCTTAAAGCTGAAAATGCTTCCAGGTTTTTCATCCAATCTCTTCAGAAGTTATTTCTATTCCAGGTTCCTAAGCTGATGGTAATTTAGATGTAGTTTATTTCAAGGTAAACTTCACAGAGCTTGTTAAATCTTGTTATGTAGCTCCTTTTGGCCGCTAGAAAAGTATAATCAGGGTGAACATAAGAATTTGAACACTGGCAACTTTCTTCTTTTCAAATACCATTAACATCAAAGCTATTAGCAAACGCTTGCTGTAATCGTTCCCTTCATGTTTGCTTCCTGATAGCTTTCATGTGCTTCTAACTTTCACTACCATTTCCTTTATCAATCACTGGATGCTTTCTAAAATTTCACTGACTGCTTAAAACGCAGAGATGAAAAAATAGCAAAATCATGTCTCCAAACTATTTTAAGCACTAAGTAAATCTGAGATTTTTTTTTTCCAAACTGAGACTGATTCTTCTCACTCACATGTTCTCCTGTCATATATGTCACGAATTTCATTGTGGTATTCTGTCCCTGGATAAAATACGTGAAGGGGTGGCATAGGGAACATTATAAATCAGGATTAACTGTAACCATTTTCAGCACTGAACAAGTTTTCTACAGTTTTTGTGGACCGCGTGGGGATTCTACACAGAGGATATTATCCGAAGTCAGACAGAATTCATATCTGTCTTAAGTACTATAGAATCACCGAATCATCAAGGCTGGGAAAAATGTCCAAGATCACCAAGCCCAAATTTTGACTGAATGCCACCAAGTCAACAAACCACAGCACTAAGTGCCATGTCCAGGCCTTTCTTGATCACTTCGGAGAATGGTGACTCCACCACTTTCCTGGACAGTCCATTCCTTCAGAGAAGAAATTCTTCCAACCTGAACCTCTCTTAGTGCAGCTTGAGGGCGTATTGTCCTGTTCTGTTGCTGGTTGCCTGAAAGAAGATGCTGATCTCTACTACAACCTCCTTTCTGATGGTTGTAGAGAGTGATAAGACCTCCCCTGAGCCTCCTTTTCTCCAGGGTAAACACTCCCTGCTCCTTCAGCTGCTCCTCATAAGACTTGTGCACCAGACCCTCTCCAGCTTCGTTGCCCTTCTCTGGATGCACTCCAGCACCTCAATGTCTGCCTTAAGAGTGAGAAGCCCAGAGCTGAACACAGGATTTGAGGTGTGGTCTCACCAGTACTGAGTACAGGGGGACAATCACTGCCTTGATCCTGCTGGCCACCCTATTTCTGATATGTGTCAGGATGCCATTGGACTTCTTGGCCACCTGAACACACACTGGTTCATGTTCAACCACTATTGTCCAGCACCTCAAGGTCCTTTTCCACTGGGCAGATTTTCAGCCACTCTGCTCTATCCCAAGGATTTCTGGAAGCCTTATACCTCCATCAGAGTAAAGGTAAAGAGATGCAATGTATGTAAATAAAAATGCATTTTTAAAGAAATTAAAACATAATCTGGAGTAAAAGACAAAAATTATTCTGCTACTTATCTCTTATGGTCAGAATATACATAGTGGTATTCAACCAGGTAATTTTGCTCAATTTTTTTTACCCACAGAATTTATTTAGCATTAGACTTTGATGATATTTTAATGATTTCTTTCTAATTATGCAATTTAATGCAAAATTCTAGAATACCATAAAGTATTCTACATAATTTAGCATCATTCTAAAGCAACATGTATTGCAATTTTAGGTGAGGCAATTAAGGTAAGTAGAATGAAAGTTTTAGAGGCATGGCTTTCCGAGACACCTGTCATGTACTCGGCCCTATACAAAAATCAGTTGTAAGAACAATGAACAAGGCAGATACATGTTTATGTTAATGCAGACAAGCAGCTATTACAAAGGTTGGGAGTAAAGGTTTAGAGTACAGTGAGTGTGATGCTCTAAGTTCAGTTTTAAAGACTCTTTAAACTAAAACATACTTTAGATTTCTTGAACTTGTACTTCTGCTATGTTGACTGCATCTGTCCTCTTTCTCCTCCTGTTTTCCTAGCTGGCACTCCCTAGGACACTGTGCTGGTGCTATGGAATCACAACATGGCACAGTAACAGATGGTGATGCTACTTTAGTTTAATCTCAACGTATAAATATGGAGCTCTTAAGGAAGAATGCCTTGTCATTTAAAATCCAGCACTTTTCATGTACTAAGAGTAACAGCAGTTAACTCTTTGATCTTCTGTATGAACTATTAAGGGCAGAGATGGTCTCTGCAGAAAGCAGATGGCTATGCAAATGAAAAATTCAATGCCGCTAAATGAGTTTGAGAGAGCTTGTTGGGGCTGGTTTTACTTTATTTTGTGGAGGTTTGTTTTTTTGTTTTGTTTTTTTGCTTGTTTGTTTTTAATTTCAAGTTTTGGTGCCCTTTCTCCTTGGTATTCCTAAAGCTTATCCTGTTCTTCATAGGCAGCAGCTACTTCCATGACTTCCAACCTCTGGCATCCAGAGGCTTTACAAGTCCCCTTAATATGGTTAAACTAACTCTAAGAGGTGGTGTGGGTTTCCATGAATTCAGACAGACATATTGTTGTTTACCACAACTAAACATTACTTCTCATAGGACAAAACATTACCCACAAACCACAAGACTGTCAATTACAGCAATTACAACAACTGGAATGAGAGCAACCTGCCTCCAGTGCACTCCTAAATAAGGATCTGAATGTCAGCTGTTATTTCTATAATTTCTATCCACTTAGTTTGGGAACATTGGTAGGATATTGCATTTAAGTTGTAACTTCATCCACTCTGCAAAAGATTCTTGCTCGAGGTAATTTGGCTCACCTCAGTTGAAGATAATATTTCTCTGATGATTTACTGGAGGTTCTATTCCAAAGTCACATTAATTTAAGCTGTGGAGAAAATTACTGTATTATCCCAGAGGAAACCAGGAGACAGGTCTCAGCTCTGGAATTTATTCCAAAATAAAATGCAAAGCAGTTTAATAGCAGCATAAACTCTTTATCATTTCCTTCCAGCAATATTTTAAAAAACCCTAAAATATCTGTTTGTTAGTTGATTTCCACATAGAGACTTCCAGCGTGCTGACATAGGATGCTAAGGACTGAGATGCTGATGGATAATGATGTATACACCTGAATCCACCTTACCCACGTGTGGCAAATCTTAATTTGAACCAGTGACCCACCACAGACAAGGCTTTCTGCCCTTGAGACTCATTTAAATGAAAAATTCACACCTGTTTAATTTCACCATATTTGTTTTATATGCGCTTTAATCGCTCAGTTATATGTATTTAAAATCATGATAGAAACATTCAGTCCAATGCTGCACTCTGTTATGCCCATCGTTTTGCATCCCCATAAAAAAGGACTATTTCATTGAGTTAGTTCCTGAATATTTTTTTACTTTTGTGTAGTCTCCATATAGGAAAACACACACAAACACATATGCATATGCAATAGAAAATATATTCTTATATATTCAAGTGGGTTTTTCTTTTCTTAATAATTGTTACATAGAAGAATAATATGTTTCTATAACTTCTACCTCTTGAGTATCTTAATTTACCACTCTACAGATACTATAAATTTGCTGAGAATGAGGCAAATCAGGGTATTTTTGTAGGTACTTTAAGCAAGCAACAGCAAGAAAAAAAATATTTAGAAGGTTTTTTAACACTGCAAATAACTTAAAATCTAGAATTATTTCTATTCATGTTTCCTTCCAGTCCTTACATTTTATTTCCAAATAAAAAATATTTTCATGACACATACGTAGTTGGAAACATTGTTTTGTTGTTTTCATTAGCTCTATATGTGTTGATGAATGACCAAGCGTTTTGAGTTTGTTTGGGATTTTTTTATTCTTTTAAACAAAGAAATTCCAGTGATGCCTTTCAATAAGAACTTCAAATGTACATAATAGATTGTTTGACATTGCAGTGACTGGATGTTAAAACCTACAATAAATATCCTGTGATATTAGAAAATAATACCAATGGATATGGTAGGAAGCAAATCAATGAGAAACTACATTTTTTTCAATTTAAATGAGAACACAAGTCTAGGAAAATGAAACTGAGGGAGTTTCATTCCTTCATAGTCAATATCCACTGTTCTAAGATAAAGAAAGAGCTTCAATCTGGACACATTCTCTGGTATCCTTCTATGGTAATAGAAGAGGTCTAACTCTCTTTCTTTTCTCCCTCTTGCTATTACTTATTTATAAATAAATAAATAAATATTTATTCATTCAAGAAACTACTTGAGAAAAAGACTGAACAAGAAAATTAAACTTGAAATTTTTTCATTCTGTGCCACTTATAGGTTCTGCTTTTTCTGTTTATTCTTTCCCCTTCCCTGTTCCCCCAACAAGGTTCTATCCTAGATCTGATATCTTCTCCTTGAATCCAGTCTGTTTCTAGAAAAAGTGATCATTACAGTAAAGTAGTCACATGGGAGAAGAAATGATCATCTCTAATGTTAGCTGAACCATAATGAATTATTGCAGAGTGACTCACTAAATCAAAAGTGATGTATCATGCTGAAAAACTGCTTGACCAGCTTTGCTTGGAAACCTAAGGAATAAGATAATAATTACTTTTTCCAATTGTCTGAACATCTATTGTGCTAAACGCACATTCCATACTAAACACCTGGAACCAAAAATGCATCTGTTTTTGACTTCAAAGCTAGCTAAATTGTTCAGAAATATCTTTTCTGAGCAGAACTTGAATCTATTATTAAAACAATCTTTTACACTCAAAGAGAACAGTTCCTCTGAGGATATCATTCCTATAGAAGCAAAGATCATAGTTCAAAGTCAGTTTTTAGCCATTTTTGAGCTAGGACAGAGAACTGCTTCTGCTACAAAACTCCATAAGGGTGCTTCTCACTCTGGGTCATTGCAATTCACTTGTGCTTGCTTGCACAAACTCCATGTAATGCACACCATGGGCTTGCAGCAACTCTCAGCCCTTGAGAAGGAACCTGTGGAGGGCAAAGCACTGAGCCTTGGCACCATTTCCATGAATGCTGGATCATCAGCCTCCTGCACCACCACTCCACAGATTCTCCTTCATATAATGAGATATTCCATATTATTATATTGAATACTTTCAGTATTTTCTGTAGTAAACCCCATTATTTTATCTAGATCTTTTTTTGTGCCAAAGTTGATCATCAAATCAATATGCCCTTTGAAATATTCACAGTACTGCTGTGTCAAGCCCTTCCTTCTTTGTAACAAAATATGTCCTTTTAGCATGTTTTGTCTCTGCTAAGCTTTCTTGTACCTCAGTCCTTTCTTTCTTGTTCATAATTGAACTATGTCATAGACCTTTGTGTGAAGAGATAAGGAATATGCATAAATGTCAAGCACTAGGAAAGATAATAAATGTTCCCAAATATCTTAAAAAAACCTCAAACAAACCAAGCAAGAAAAATCACCGCAATAAAACAAAACCCCCACATCTGGCAGGTTTTATTTATTTGCAGCAGTTTCTTGATCTATTTTCACAGAGCTTTTTTGACTAAGTAGAAGAGGAATTACATATTTTCTGAATTGAAAGATGATTAAATTCTGATAATTCTGATGCCTTTAAAGAGAAACTATCTTTCAGTTTGAATATTACTTTTCTCCTCTTTAGAAGCTGGTCACTAAAGAACCTAAACCAGACACTACTACTCATTTTTGCAATATCACCTAGAAAATTTCATTTGAAGTGTTGAGAATTTTCAGATATGACTTACCTCAATTCCTTTCCAGAAAGTACGAACCTATAAGCTTTCAAACTACAGATTTTCCATATTGCTAACATTTTACAAGGCAATGAAAAGAAAAAAGGAAAATAATAAATCTTTTGTCTCTGTTTTGCAGGCTCTAATTATTTTAGTACTAGAGTTAAATCTCTAATAATACATATATGCCCTAATGAATCAGCTAAGCTCTTAGGAACTGCCTTTTAGGGAAGCACAACACTGTAAATCTCTGACATGTACCATATGTACAATAAAAATAAACCATAAAAAGCTTCTGTTTAGTGCCACTAACAGCAGCAGCTCTAAAAGGGGTGCAGATGAAATGGGGTCACGGTCTCCACTCAATAATCATCAGAAGCTGCTGGCTGTGGGAGGAAGCAGCAATTAGGGGAGGGAGCAGCAGGCAGTGCTCCGTAGCTGTAGAGAGGATTGTGATGACTGGAGGCACAATGCCTCCCAGAGTGCCTGCTGGAGGAATGTGAATCCACCATCCCCAGCACGGCCCAATACCTTAAAGGCTCAGCTGAGCCCTTATTGATTTCTGGAGGCAAAAAACTGAAAATAGATTAAAAAAAAAAAGTTCCAAACTTTTCTTTTGGTATTGACTTGTTTAAAAATAAAGTTTAAAAAAAACCAAAACAAAACGGAGAGGCAGGCTTCAAAGTCAGGCAAGATACCTTCCAAAAAAGTGCGATGAACAAAACCACAGCTTCTTTGACAAGCTCTCTCTATGTACTCTAGAAAAGCTGCAGACCTGTTAAATGACAAAGTTTGGTCAACTTGAGTCTTAGAAGATAAGAAATAAACTATGAGAGTGCCAATCTCCAGGAGCAAGAAAGTTTAAAAAATAATTAGAAAAAAAAGGACAAAAGAAGAAGAAGAAGAAAAAAAAGACTTTCTGTGAACCAAAGACAACACACAGGATTTTCACAAGTGAAGATTCAAAGGTGCTTGAAGCAAACAGGTGGAGCTTTCTCTTTATAGAAAAAGAGTTGGCAGAAGTTGATAAGAAAAATACGAGCTTACAGTGATGATAGACTTTCTTCCTTAAAAACCCAGTTCTGTTTCTGAAATAAATCACTTGCATTCAGTCCTTGCTTTTTGGTCAAGTTGGAAACACAAAGCTTGCATGTCCATTGAATATTATGAGTAATTAAGCATAATCTGTTTCGAGCTATTAAATTATAAAAGATCACTGATCCTATGATTTTTTTCTAATATATGACACACATCATCTCTGTCAGATGCTGCAGTTAACTTTTACTAACTCTTATGAATCAATTTACTGTGTTTAGAATTTCAGGTTGGATTCTTTATAACCAGAAATCAAATACTCAATGCATTCATTCAAAATCTTTGAAAAAATTACCCAAAATTCCATTTTGAAAATCTCCCCTCTCCTTTTAATTACTTAACTAAAATGTTAAATATTCTTTAGCAAACACACACAAAAAATATTTTCACAAAAGGCAATATGGCTTAGAAAAACATAAAATATGAACACCACAGGTATCACTACTGAAGAAAACACAATTATTGAATAAGTGTTGCTACAGGTAGAAAACCATTCCATGAACTGCCCGTCTTCTTTTAGAGAAAACAGACTTCCAGCATGTATAATTTGCAGCAAAAATATCCTGCCTACTACTGCCTTAAAATACAACAGCTATTACACAGGAATGGTCACAGAGAATCGCACAGAATCACAGGATGAACTGGGTTGGAAAAGACCTTTTGAGATCATCAAGTCCAACCTATGTAAATCCAAATAATTGTAATTCCTTTTTTCTGGGTTTTCTGTTCACATATAGCCAAAATCTAAACTAAAATAAAAAATAAAACCCACAAAACAAACAAACAAACAAACAAAACAAAACAAAAAAAGCCCAACCCTAAGTGAAGTTATGTACAACCAATAAGGGCAAACAAAGAGATTTAGAAGTAAATATTGCTGAGATAATTTGCATATGACACAAACACTAGTATGATAGTATGATAAATAAGGAATGCAACATGATGCAGTGCATTTATTAGAAAAAACCAGTCCAAAGGAAAATATTTTGATTTCATAAAACAGAAACTGATATAGACAGTCCTGAGTCCAGAATGGTTTAAGGGGAGACCTCCCTACAGGAAAGCAAAACCTCTAGAGATTACTAGCAATCTCAGAAGAAATTAATGTGCCAGCCTAATGATGATTAGGTGGGGAAGCCTAACATAATCCTTGACAGGATAAATGGAAATCCCAAATAACAGTGTGAGAGTGGCCATGAGGATGATTAAGCACTTCACTACCAATATGCTGAAAAAATTGCAATAACAGAAATCCTCTAACCTTGATCACAAAAACAGGGCAGAGTTTTTGCATTGCTGTGGGTATGATTGCTGCAGAGGTACTTTTATCTACTATGTATCATCCTTGAGTATAAAGTTATGCTTGCCTTAATCAAGAAACAGCCAAAGTGGAATTTATTTCTACCTGCACTAACCAGCTATTCCTGGCACTAACCAAGTGAATTTCCATGATTTAAGCTCTGGCTTTCTGCTAATGACCATCCTGCTGTATCATGAGCTCCAGTATCCTCCTCTAAAGTCGTCTTAGACTTGTTACTAAACTTCATATTTAATCATAGATCAAGAGTGTCTTAATTATGCCCTTAGTCTCCCAGGACCAGAGTGAGAATGATGAAACAGGTAAATTTTCTCCAAAACTGGAGAGCCATAGCTTTCTGCACCCTGCTTTTGATTGAAACAGCCTAGTCACAAACTCTCTTATCTGTCATAAAAAAATCCAAAACCAAACCAAACCAAACCAAACCAAACCAAACCAAACCAAACCAAAC
>JAHLSL010000019.1:6965374-6998028 GCA_025920805.1 Petroica traversi
ACCAAACCAAACCAAACCAAACCAAACCAAACCAAACCAAACCAAACAAACCCCAAAAAACCCAAATTTGTTGTCCCTTCTTTGTTGAGTCCAGCCCGAGACGTGATAATGTCAGACTTACTGTGACCTACCAGCTTTGGCTAACTTCTGCCTTTAGTACCATGTTTCCTTTGCAGAGGGAATGAGGAATGCGTGTGCCAGCCTGCCCATCTCTCTGCTAAATCTGGTTTTGCTCCTAACTCACTGCTGGGCCAGTGCAACTCCCAGGGCCGACTCTGTACACCTGAGCAAGGGGAGGATGGATACCTGAGCTCAGCCTGAAACTTGGTCCTTTAATACTGGAAAAAAAACCCCACATTTTTCATAGGGAGCAAAAGAAGTATGTAGACTATATTCTTTTCATCTGTTTGTGCAATATATTTGCGTACATACTCGGGAGTCAAAGCTTTGGCAAGCACTGTGAAAATAAGTTATTTAATCTTAATGAAAGATTGACACTGACTGTTTTTTTTTGGTTTAGGGTCTCTCTCAAGGGGAACCATTATTTGGCAGCTCAATATCTCTTACGAGACTGGAGAATTGGAAGAAAGAGGTAGCTCTACAGAGTTGCTGTGACTTCTGACCATTTTAATTCTCAGTTTTTCACAAATCAAAAGCTCAGAACACAGCAAGAGATTCCCTTTTCAGAACTATTTCCCTGTTATGCATTCAAATGTCAAAATTCTCTAAAATGAAGTGTTGCCTTCTCAATCTAAAAATAAATTTTCAGGGGCACTCCATTTCATGGATGCAAGACAGTGTTTACCTCTCAGCAACATCTCATCAAGTGAGCAACAAGAGACTGCTTCCATTTTCCTCATCCTTCCAGAATTAGATAAACTTGATATTTATTATTCACACTATGCTCTTTGCAAACTTATGGACTAAGTAGAATTCTCTGTGTACTGCATCCAGTTTTAAATGTGTATTTTACCAGCCATTCAGTGCTTTCCATGCATTTCATAATTACTTCTGTTGCCTCCAAATCTCTCTATGCAAAGCAAATGATACTGATTTTTAAAAATCTATCTTCATAAACATAGTATCTTCTGCTCATTTAATATTAAAATACCCATAAGATTTGCCATGTGGAGCAGAATCTCCTAATAAAGCAGAAAAAAAATGATAAATCGTTATTTAGGAGCAAAAATGTTCTTCAAGATAATTTAAGAGATAATATGATCTAGTGGCCATCTCTATTTAATTGGAAGGAACTTCCACTGAAGAACAATATTCTGGAAGATAAAACCACCTCCCAAGG
The DNA here is from genome assembly GCA_025920805.1 of Petroica traversi. NCBI lineage: Eukaryota > Metazoa > Chordata > Aves > Passeriformes > Petroicidae > Petroica > Petroica traversi. Next base: position 6,966,675 of record JAHLSL010000019.1, read on the forward strand.
AGAAGTTGAAGTTCCTTCAGTCATCTCAAATCTAGAATGTAAATTCTATACTATTTTGGAATTGTGCAAAATAAACTGTGTATTTATCACTTCTTCCATCATTACAGTAGTTTTAGAAAGTTTCTAAAATACATTTCAGAAACTAATCTCTACCTAGTCTTATTAATTAGCCCATAAATATTGAATTGTCAAATTTATGTCTCCAGCTTAACCTTTTTTTAGAAGACACAGCCATACAATTGATTACTTTCATAAAATTTATATCGGTGGAAGAGCTAAATAGAAACAGCACATGTTTGTACTGAAAATTAAATTTTCCTTGTGTTTCAACTACCATCACTGTCTCATAACATATGCATATCTTTCCAAAACTGAAGTTAGACTAATCATTTTATTTCAGCTGTTTCACTGTCAATAACCAACTCTAATTTAAATATTTAGATCCTCTTTGTAATCTTAGTAGTTATTCAGTGAAAAGATTTCAATATTTCAATTACTCTAAAACACTCAAGGTGGGTCTGGGGGAATAAAAAATGTGATCATCATAGCACAGTTTTTCTAGTGAAAATAGTTTTATTTAACCTGCTTCATGCATTTTCATGTATTTAGTTTTATAAATTTTGTTTAACTGAACTCAAAGGTAACAGATCAATGGTACTTTAACTGCTTTCCTAACTGTTATTGCATGGAAGTCTGATACATGCACTTCTGGGACTCCTGACATAAGGATACCTCCTAGAGTGGGTCCAGAGTAGGTCCAGAGGAGGTCCAGGAAAAGGATCAGGAGGCTGAAGCAGATCTCCTGTGAAGAGAGTCTGAGAGATTAAAACACCTTCCAGTACCTAAAGGGTGCCTCAAGAGAGATAAAGAGGGACTTTTTACAAGGGCAGGAAGTGATCAGACAGGGGAGAATGGCTTCAAACTGAAAGAGGGTAAATTCAGACTAGATACAAGAAGAATATTTTTTTTAAGCATTGGGACAGGTTGCAGAAAGAAGTTGTGGATGCCCTGCCCTTGGAAGTGCTCAGGGCAAGGCTCTATTGTGGCTTTGAGCATCCTTGTCTAGTAGAAACTGCCCTTGCCTACAGCAGGATGGTTGGCCGAGAACATCTTTAAGATCCCTGTGGAAGGAATAATTACATTAAGCCACAGCTTCACTGGTGACTCATCAGCAAGTGAAAGTCTCTTACTATTTTTTTTAATTTCAACAAGTCTAACTTGAAAGTAAAAAAATGTCTGCAGAATGATTATTTGAAGTAATTATTTCCACAAAACAGCTGCTCGCCAGTGAAAATGACAGCTTTTGAGCAAAGCGAAGAATTTACTTTTACGGAAGTTTCCCTTCTGTATTGCAGCATAATATGACAATAAAGAAGCAGCACAATATTGCTTGGAAGTTTCCCTGTGGATTAATAGTTTAATTTCAGGAAAGGATTTTGAAACATAGATGGTGAGCCCTTCATCACAGACCTGTCAGCAGCAGTGCCTGTAGAATGCAGAAATAGCAGGCTTCACACTGAAATGGGAATAATCCTGCTCAGCTCAAAACAGGAGGCAGCTCTCTATCAGCAATTCCTACATGGCCACTTGTAGGATGCATGCTGTTAGAAGAGTAAAACCACACACTGAAAATATGGTGACACAGATTGGGTAGCATTTTAAGTCTCTATTTAATAGTTTTTACATTGCATAATTTCATATTTGTTTCACAATCTGCAAGACAGAGTAGTCAAGAGATTCAGGGCATTATCTGTGGCTCACAGGACTGACTGTTTTATCTACGTGAATTCAATAATAGAAGTTTGTGGGGTTTTTTTTTGTGTGTTGATAACTGGCTTTTGAGACCAGGAGCAAGTAATGAGCAAGAAAGACTCCTGCAGAACTCATATGGAAAAAAATATGTGCTGTCATAGTATAAAAATAAATGCCAGTGATTTAAGGATTCAATTTATTTTTAGTTAGTATCAGTATATAAGTACAGCTGTTCCGTGGGGTTATAGAGGTGCCCACTGTCCTCTCTGTAGATTAAAACAAAGTGAGGGCTTGAAAGAGAAAAAAAAATCTTGTTTCTCTATGTTTTATACTATAAATCATTGTCCAATCAAGTCCTCAACCTTTTTTCTTCCTTACCTTTTTCCTTTACTTGCTGCTTCACCATTGAGGTACAAACAATTCTCAGGGGTTTAGCTAGAGAAGATGAACAAGGTTTTCCCATGAAGAAAGTTTAGAGATCAGCCTTAGGCATGTTGTAAATAATTAGTGAATAGATGTTCTGATATTATAACAAACATTTTGATTAATGTGTATTGTTTCCAAGGTGTCATTCATAAAGCTTAATGAGAATAACAATTTCAATGCATGGAAAAATTGCAGAAATTCTTCATTAAAAGGTTTACAGTGGATGCTGTGGAATTTCACAGGCTGAATTCCTAAAAATATTGATCAGATCTTTAACATACCATCCCTACAATACACAACAAAATGGTTCAGAATCATCAAACACTGTTTTCTCCTTTTGATCAAAATATAATAACCCAATCTGGTGGTGTTTAAATGATCTGAAAACTGTGCCCCTTTCAATCTCCATTTAACAAAAAAAGTAGTGCTGAGCACCATACAGCAAAACACCTGAATTAACTGCTGAGATCTTCTCAATACTTCATAAAAAAGAAGGATGAATTCAAAGGATTTCTTGGAGAGAAGGGGAGGGAGTGCGAGGAAGTGCCAGGGGTTGCCACCTGCAATTTTGAGTGATGAGCAAAGGTCATATCAAGAGTAAGCAATGTGCATCTCCAAAAACTGCAAATTCTGTTCTCAACATTATTGCTGTTTTTAAGTCTTTTAAGTGAAGAACAAACCAAACAAGTCAAACTGAAAATGACTCCATGTCTCTTGCTTCTATGCTCTACATCACAACAGACCAAAGGCCTCAGTTTTCTCTTGCTGAATCTCTGCAAGCCACCTGGAACAGACCATTAGGGAAGGTGACCTGAACTGAGCAAACCCCTAGTGCCACTTTCACAAAATGTTCTTTTGACCTTCATCCACTTGTGTTTTAGGAACTGTGGAGGTGAATGTGGCAGAATATGCTGTGTGAATCTAACTGCTGGCTGAAGGGAGCATGGATTTGCCCAAGGCATTGAAGATGACCGTGTAAGAGAATGGGGCTGGTAGGACCACGCTGTTCCAGGAGTTGTCTGAATAAAAACTGCACCGAAGGCTGAAAAGCACACATCTAATTTGTTGTTTGCTCTTGGAATATAGGACCCTGTTTTAGCAAAGGATATGGACAGATAGAGTTAAAATGGCAGGATTTTAATCCAGTTCCATTCACATGTCCTGAATTCCAAAATAGCCATTTGCCTTGTTCTCTGTTGCCTGCAGAACAAAAGGCATTTTATACACTGGTGCAATGTGCAATTCATTTCTCTGCCATGGTATTATGACTGAGCAGCCCTCATTCCAAACAGCCAAAGCAGTTGCCTTTAATATACTTTTCAAATTTAAAAGAGCATTCGGGGGATGATGTTCTCATCCACACCACAAATCATATGCATTTACTGAATGTCATGTAACAGCACAAGGCTCTTCTCTTCCTCCACATATAATACTGTGAGCTGAATCATAACAGTTTGCATCTGACACCATTTTTAAATATATATAGATCTTTTGAGTAGCATAACTCTGAAAAAATATTAAATGTCTTAAGAAGAATACTACAGTTGCCTCCAGTGGATGCTTGTATAAGAAGATACACAGTATATAAAATATTGGAAGAATGATAGCTCAAATAGCAAGTTACAACCACACTTTATAGGGCAATGTTAAAAAAAAAAATCCATTCTGTGTTCTATAGACTAACCTTTTTATTTCAAAGTAGAACTTTCTTCTTACTCAGTACAGATAGAAAAGAGCGTAATAACTGTTCTTACTGTAAATCAAGGTGAAAATGTTTCCTAATTAGTATTTTAGTGGGACATATTTTTTTGGTAAGATCTACTCTTGGTAGTGGATAAATTTTGATATTATATTTATTTTTGACTGAGTTGTTATAAAAGCTTTAAAAACTGTCTTGAAAATAAATTCTTCACAACAAACATATGCATTAAATACTTTTCACTTGTAACGATACATTAATTATTAACTCTGGAATTTCTATGGCAACAGCATGCTTAATAAGTTCGCATTATTCATCATTGCATGCAGCAATATCAGCTGCTGTTACTGTCTCACACAATAACCAGTAAGAACTGGCCATCTGAGTCGGAATTTTCAGTGTTCTAAGACAGAGAGTGGTAGAAAGTGGAACAAAACACGTAGCTTCCTGACCTTCCTTTAACTGACGTTAACTCTCTGAAGACTGAGAACCTAAGCAACCACGTATTCAGATATCCCTTTTACTGCATACTCCATTTCAACTGCTAATAGCATAGAGGTCTCAAGAGAATAACAAATCACAAGAAAGAGATGAGCTTTTTATAACCACTCCCTCTGTGATGCAAAGAAAGTTTTATTCTATAATGAACAATTTAAGACATTAACAATACAATTATCATCACATAACTTGAGAGAGGAAGGTTTGTTATATTTTTGAGAAGATCTACTACCAAAAAAAACCCAAACCCAAACATTACGGAGATCACTGAAAATCAAGAACTGGGAAGTAAGGTATGAGGAACTAAAATTATCCATTCCCTTGATGTGCATTCATTGAAGAAATTGACTTTAAAAAGAAGGTTAGCAAGTAAGACTAAAATTTAGACCCTTGGATTTTCATGAAACTATTTCTTTGTGTTATACACCTTTGTTACTATATTACCTTATTTGAGGTAACCCATAATAAAGACACAAAATGCTGATCGCTCACAGTTTCTTGTGCTTTGGAACTCTTCAGTCTTTCTATTAGAGTAACCCCAGTACAAGATCAGGCTTGTTTGACATGGCTTGACCTTCTCTTGGTAGCACTATATGCTGTCCTGTCTAACTATTATTGAACTCAGAGTAACATTTACTTTGTTTGGTATTGCATAGTGAAAATTAAGTAAGGCAAAAGAAAATCCTCAGCATGAAAATCTGTTACTCTGTCTCAGAATACATGGCAACAAACCACAAAACATGTAACATTAAGATTCTTAAAAATATTTAAAAATAGGTGGCGGTAGGAAGGCACATATTTGCCTTCTTTGCTTGCACTTTGAATCTTTTGCTTGCAAGTAAAAGAAGAAAATAAGTTACACCATCTGCACTGAGGAATAACAGAAGCATTTTGGTCTTAATATAATAGAGAGGGGGGATGCCAAAATGATTACTGTAAAGCCACTCCTAAATATATCCAAAGAGTATTGAAGCCAATAAAAAGACCCACTCGTTCATTTGCTGCACTTGATATGGAGGATAGAAATGAGCACAGGAAGTTAAGCATATTGTTAGAGACAAAAACCAGGGAAAAACTTCGAATTTAATTCAAACAATCTGAGTGCCAATATCATCACTTTAAATGAGATTTCTGAGATTACAGTTTAAATGGCACTGACCCTTCAAAAAGCTAATTCTAGCTTAAGAAGCAGTAAAACCCCCAATATTCTAGTAAGAAAGGAGTTTTCTGCTGTGGTAAGAGAATCCCATGAAACAAAACCATTTTTCCTGCAAATCTTATACAGAATTTTCAATAAAAACCAGAGAGATATCAATACAAAGACAGGCTAGTCATTAAAAATCATAAACAAAATTTCATCAAAATGGAATGCTTGGAAGAAAACCATTTTTGGTAGTGCTGGAGTTAATGTGCCAAGACCATCCTCACAAGGCTTACATCTAAGATTCTTCATTTTACCTAAATCATACTTTGGGTTTAAAGTCCAGCAAATGCCTACTATCAGCAGAATTACACAAGCATAAAAGATAAATAGAGTAAGGTACAACATGGAGGGTATTCTTCTAACGAGCAGTTAATTCCTGTTTTAATCAATCCATTTTCTAGTTAAAACAAAAAAGCCAACAAACAAAAAATCTGCACCTAAAAAAAATAAAAATTAAAGTTTTGATCAACACCAGTTGCCAACAACATATCACCCACCCCACCCCCTAAAAATCTGTGGTGCTCTTCAAGTCCCTACAAGTTTAAAGTAATTTCTTCCGGAGTTTCATGATAAAATGTAGCTAAAATTTTCCCTCATCTTTATCTCAAATAATCATCTACAACATATATCCTTTACACTTTAAAGTGAGGGGAAAGTAGGAGCCTATCTTTCTGCAGCAGCTAAAATATAAATTTCTACAATTAATAGCATTTCTCTCAGAAAGTTCATGATTTTTTACTTGTTCTGGCCTGCCACATTAGCATATTTTGTTCAGTTGCCAGCTGTGTTCTCAGTGCTGGGAAGAAATAGGTTCACATAAATGTGGAACCAGTCCGAAGTCCTGACTGTAGATAGTGCTCTTAATTAGCCATTCCCAGGGGGCTGATGTGTGAAGAGACACCATTTTAACACTGTTAAAATGATTTCCAAAGAGTTCCCAGCATTTTTGCTGAAGGAATCAATCAAAAATGTCTTCAGAAGAAAATGTAATTGCTTTCAAGGATTAAAATTTTAATCGGGAGTATTCAATTAGCAGTTAATGTTGAGATCCACATTTTAGATTTTTATGCAAATGTGCCATTCTTATATTCAGTCTTGAAGATAAAGGCGATTCATGGCAAATACAGTTCTGTCTCTCAGCTCATCAAGGCAGTGATCATCTACTTTGAAGAATATTTTGCACTTGCTACATTTGGAAGTATGCAAATCAGCTCACTTTTGCCCCTTCTACTGTAATTAATCTTTGCATTAGTTATGTGAGATGGCTCATAGAATTTTCATTCATGTGAATCCCATGGATTCAAAAAGATTCGACAAATATAAGATAAATAATACATATCTAATGTTAATCCAGAACTGAAGTTTGCAGGAGGTTGATTATATTTACCCTTTAAGAGTAATGATTCTGGAATGGAAGATCTTGAGTTGAAAACTGCACAGTTACTAAGAATCACATCTTCAGAATTACTGATAAAGTTCCTCTTCACCTAGACTTTTATGTGTCCTAAGAGCAGAGGTCAGTGCAACTTATAAGTAAATGTAGAGATATTGTATTGACAATCCCAGAATTATAATACTTCCCTTGATCAAAATCTGTCTTCAGTTGTACGAAGTAAAATTTTAAATTTATGATTAGAGATAAATTCCATTATATTGCATTTTTAAATTAGAAAATATTACATTTAAATTTGCTTGTTTGAGATTTTACAATATATCAAAAATCTGTTAATTAAAAACTCCCTGTAAGGCATGGAAATATATGAGACTATTTCCTAGCTTACATAAAGCTCTTTGATTTTCTGATATATATCTTATAATATGCTATTTTATCCTTGCAATTTAGTCAGTACGTACTAGAAACTCAGAGAAATAGTTAAATAATTTAATTTCTCCTCAGAAACTGCAGGCAATGACTGTTATAAATGACATAATCTATTCTTATGTAGCATCTAAGAAAATAGGTTTGTTGAATGGCCTGAACAAGTTAGAATAATTCTGTTGAATTGAAAAGCTTTAGAACTGACCATTCTTACCTGTCTAAATCATATTTCAATGTTATTTATGTCTTAATATTCCAATTTTTACTTATAAATCTAGCATGAATATATGACCAAAGACATAAAAATGCACAAGTTAGCTTGAGCTGACAAGATTTTGACCTTATAAACCTCTTTGTCTTTGAAGCCAGAACAGACATCCTGTCCTGAATTGGAAAGGATACAGAAGGATTATTGAGGTCCCATTCCTGTCCCTGCACAGGACAGATCCTTGGCTGCCCCTGTGCCTCCTCTGCTTGATTTCTGACATTTCAGAATTGCTTGCTCCTGTTCTCTTAGCATGTGATGCTCAAAAAGTGATCAGCACTGATGGACTCCAGCACCTACAGAAAATTTCCCCAGGAGACCTTACACACTATATCCCTGAGCAGCCTGAACTCTGCTCTTATGTCCAGGGCTGAAGTTTTGCTCACACTTTTTGTCCAGGCATACTTGATTTCAACTCCATTCTGCTGTGGTCACTGTGGCCAAGAGGGTCCCAAATCACCACTTCACTCGTGAGACCCCCTCTTTCAACAAGCAATAAATTAAGAAGGGCATCTTCCCTAGTACCCCTAGTACCATGAAGTTATCATCCAGGTGTTTTAGGATTCCCCTGGACCTGTTTGTGCCTCTGGTGCTCCCAATTATCATCCAGCAAGCTGAAGTTCACCATAAAGTAGTTGAAACAAGCTGAAATAAACAAGCAAACACGACATTTCCACAACCCTTACTCAGATCAAATATCTAATTAAATATACATCAAAAAGTTTATAGAGTGAACTGCATTTGGATCACTGCCTTTTTGCTAAGGAGGTAAGCGCATAAGTACTGAGTAAGGCTGATCAGGGGTGAGAGTGATCTATGCCTGGGTTATTTTTGCTTTATTTAAATTAGACCTGATATAGCAACCATCAAGGCTTTTCACTACCTTAACTAGATATTTAAAGTATCTATGGACAAAACCCATATAAGACTGACCTAAGGAAACATACTTAACCACTGTATAACCATGTACATTTTTATGATCATTGATTTCAATAAGACCATTGTATGAAGAATACTGGGCAAAACTATATGAACTCCAGTCTTGATAGAGCCATAAAAATATTTGCAGAAACAATTACAAGAATCAAGGAACACATGTAACTTGCAAAAATTATTTCCACTTTATAGATTTACAATTACTATTATAAGAACATACTATTTTTCTTAGTAACATAGTAACCCAGTAAAAAAAAAGCAATGTCTTATAATTAAGATATGTGTGTACATATATATATATATAAGACACATATATGCATGCATCTTATGAGAATATTGCACTATTCTGTAAGAAAAAAATAAATTTACATTTTTCTAGAAATATTTCCCACCAATGGAATCATTATTTTGTTTTAGAATTCAATAATATTTAAATATATTTATATGTGTCAGATACAATTTCAGAAGAGTCAGAGCTGTTTAATTGTACATGAGATTTATAATAAATTCTATATTCAGAGTTGGGAGTGGTATATTTGAATCCTCATTCACAGCTAATTAAACAGTTATAGTGCCCCCGTTCTTGCTTTGTAGATGATCTTTAGGAGAAAAAAATAGTTTCTTTTATATTTCCTGTTAGAGGTATTCTTCATTTATATTCTACATACAAGATAGCACTGGCCTAAATGATCACGTAGTGGAATATTTTTTATAAATTTTACACTAAAGGAACGTTCTGCTATTCATTCTAATTTTGGTTTTTATACAGAAAAGAGAAGAAAAGAAAGTAAAATCCAGAACCACTTGAAAATTAAGAAGAACAAGGGAATTCAGGAAAATAGGGTTTAAAATTTTTAAAGACTGTGTCCCCTAGCAGTATAGAAGAGTCACTTATTGAAGATGCACATGTTACACAGATAGATTTGAGCACAGTATTAGAAATGCCACAGCACTTGAAACCCTCTCATCATAATATAACCATGACAAGAAAGATGATCTTCAGTACTGATTTCCAACGATATAAGTGTGTATTTATGGTCTGTTAATGATGAAAGGCATATGAGTAGGAGAATAGACACTTTACTTGGCCAGGGTCAGGTTTGTCTGATCCTCTTATAAAGACCAGACGAGAGGCTCTGCTAAATGTGCACCCTAGTGTTTCTATTCCCCAGCTCCCATCACTCACAACCTGGTATGTAACAGTCCCCTACAGTCTTAAGAGGAGGAGAGGAGAATCTTCTGAGTCCCCTTCAATCTTTCTGAGGGCTGATAGGAAATAAAGTGATACACTCAATGCTGTGTATCTCAATTTCCTGGCCCAGGTATCTCTGAGGTTATTTCAGAGATGAGTTCCATCATATCACTCAATCCTTTCAGGAGTGTCATGCTGGCACAGGAGTGCCCAGAATGATGTTTAGGGCCCTGGCACAAATTTTGAGGTTTATTTTCAGCCACCTGGCATTTGCCTCCATCACATTAAGAATACAGTAATTGAGCTGGTAGATTGTGGCAGTGATCCAGTGCTATTTGTCTGTCAGACCTACTCATACTGATGCCACTTACCATCCAGACATATTTTTTTTTTTGCTTAATTATGGTGCTTGTTTCATTGGTAACCTGCACAAGTGGCCAAGTCCCCTCATCGCTCAGGAGCTCATTTTTATGTTGCACATCCAGATGTCCACATATAACTGCCCTGTCCCATTGATTCAAGAGGCTCAGTGGTGAAATTGGGGCTCATGGTCAGTACATAACAGCTTATAATTTTTACTTCTTCCTTTTGACACTTTTCCTCTCCTTGAATAAGAGTCCTCCACAGACTATAATCCTGCTCCATTGTGGGTCTCCTTTATACTTCTATGAACATCTACTCTGCTGTATTCCTCCTCCTTCTCTGCCCTTGGAGTTCCTTCTCATTTTTGTACATTTTTTCTCATCCTCCTCTTTCTGAGATTATTTGCTGAGCATGATGTATTATGGTATAGAATACCCCCATGATCAGTTTGTGTCAACTATCCTAGCTATGTTATCTTCTAGCCTCCTGTTCCAGCCTACTTATTTGAGAGGAGGGTAATATGGCAGAATGTGAAAGAGAGAAAGTCTTGATAGTGTGCAAGCATTGTTTGACAGGACCCATAACACTTCTTTCTTATCAATGTTGTTTCAGCCACAGACATGAAGCACAGCACCATATGGACTGTGACTAAAGTTAACTGCAATACAACCAGACTAAGACAGTCTCCACCCCATGTTCTACGGAATTTTTATTATGCTCAGGGCCCACATTAAATGATATATTTATGCATGTTCTGGTGTCTCATCAGCATAGTTTCATTTCTACACTGTACTCAAACATTCCAAAGTATTTCCCAAAACTACACTGCATTTCAACATCCGATCTTTCTGTTTCATATTTTTTTCATCTTCCTTTCCATTTTGTCTAGCTCTCATTCCTAAAATTCCTTCTTACCAATATTTAAAATAACATCTGGGTCATGTTCATTGTCATGAACAACCATCCACTGATCCTGGACATGCACACAAATACTATTGCTCATTCTGTGCCACCTTTCCAAACATCCACAAGGACAGCCAGTGGGTTTGGCTTCATTAAAAAATTAACATAGTCTCCTGAACAGACTGGAGTGGAGTCAGAGAGGCACTGGTATGTTCCAAGCAGCAACTTATCCAACAGCATGTGGTCATTATCAGCCAAGTAGATGAAGAACACAGAACTCTGACAGCATGAGAGATAGTATTACTGCACAGCATTGACACTTGAAAGTGAAAACAAGCAATGTGCACTGAAGTGTTTCAGAAACTCTAATCACTCAACAGATCCAAGGAAAATGTGAAGAAATTTGCCGGTTAAAAATTACTATGACATTTAGTATATTTAGTATATAACTTGTTTTTTTTTTCTTCACACACGAAGAAAAAAAAAACAAGTTATATACATGTGTGAACATTTTAAGCCATCCAGTTTTCCAGGCTATTATTTGAAGTCTTTAATGACTTAAGAGGAGAAGTTAATTGCTGGCTATTGTTAGTTGCTGATATTGGTCATGGTTCAGTAATCTAATAGATAGCTCATGTTCTATATAGCAAGCTTGTATAGCCTGAATTGCTGAAGTAAACCAGTTTGAAAGTGAGAAGGACTTAGATTTCCTAAATCAATTGCTTGAATGGGGTTTGAATGGAGACCAGAACTAGGAATTATGTACAGTGATCACTCACCTGCCTTCTCTTTCTCAGTCTATCTGCTGTGCAGGTTTTTCTAGTCCTCAAAACAAGGCATCATCCCTAGAGAGGCAGGTGCTTTGCTCTTGGTCACTTATGTAATTGTTTAGAGAAAAAAGGTAATTGATTTATTTAGTTTTACAAATATGGATGGTACCTATCCTGAAGAATTCTAAATCATAAATCCTTGCTGGAAAACATTACAAATATTTGAATTTATTTTTATGGGTAGTTTCTGGCTGTTTTTTGAACAGTGTATTCTAAATGTGCAATTTTCATAGCTTCACAGAAGGAAAATTTCTCCTAATCTATAGAAGGAATTCAGGCAAAGATTTAAATTGCCTACGAAAATGCTGATCAGTGCCTTCTACTTAACACTTGGTAGACCTACGATAACATGTGTTTTAATTTATTGAAGTGCTTAAAATATGTCAAAACCAGCATTAACCTGTATATATTTGTTTCAAAGTTTAAATATATATATATATATAACTTATTCTATATAGCCAATATAAGAAAAATTCTGTTGCCAGAGTTTTACTCCATCTTGATACTGAAACCATAATTTGACATGTTTGTGTATGGTACACTTATATGAAATTTATTTCATGAAGTATAAATATATTCAGATACTCAGATCAAGTTTTTATGTGACATTTGAAAAAAGGAATAAGCTACTTAATAAATCAATATGTTTATTTTCTTAAAAAACACAAAAAAATAAATGAGAGGCTTCAGAAACACATTTTTTTCCCTGTGAGGGTTGTCTTAGTTCTGCATGACAGACATTTGTCCATCTCCCTGCTAAACCATGCAAGTCAGAGGTCAGCCCTCCTTGGGACACCAGCACAGAATCCACAGGGTTAGATGAGATATGAACTCCAGTGCAACTTAGCTCAGCCCCTCTGTCCCTCCTCAAGGCTTCAATAATACTATCCAATTTCATTGTCAAGCAAATGAGAAGCAGATCCTAACGAACAATAAACAGAGAACAATGATGATAAAAGAAATATTGACTCTTGAGATTAAAATTTTGGTGTATTCCTTGTCATAACAATGTTTTTTAGAAATTTCTGAAAAATGTAAAAAACCCTGTACTTCTCAGGGAGGCCATAAAAAGTGGCAGAGTACTGATTATTTCTAATTCTTTGCTTAATAAAAACAATCCTAATGCTAATCACATAATTTTGCATAATTTATGTAAGAAGTTCTTTGTTCTAGAGATTATATTAATTAATATGGCTAAAATTACCAGAGAATCACAGAATATTCTTATTTGGAAGGGATCCACAAGGAAAATCAAGTCCAAATCTTAAGTGAATGGCTCAAACCCCACCTAACTTGAAATGGAACACCTGAGGTTTGAAAAGTTTTGATAGCTAAATGCATTATTTGAAGAAACAAAAAAAGAAAAGAAATGAAAACTGGAGGGTGGGAAATAAAAAAAAAAAGTAAATAAATAGGAAAAGAAAAAGAAAGAGGAAAAGATAAAGAGGAGAAAACAAAAGAGAAAGAGAAAGATAAGTAGAGAGAGAAAGAGAGATAGAGGCAGGATGAGAAAAAGTGTAGTGGGAGATCTTGGTCTTGGCTCCTATTGCTCTTCCAAAGACTACTTCATGTTTCTTGTGATTACCAGAAGCAAAATGGTTGCCTTTTTCTTGTCATTATCTGTAGAAAACATTCTTTTTAACTGAGTTCTTGACAGTTAATTTCTTAAATTCTGCAAATTATCTATAAACCATTTAGACACATATGGCACATCTCTGCATGTTGCAATGGATTCTGCAGTTCCATCGACCAAAAAAATTCTTGGCAAAGAAATTTCAGAATCTGATATGAAAAATAAATATTGTAATATTATCTTATTTACATTGACCCCTCACTAGACCAGGCTGCTCTAAGCCATCTAACCTGGCCTTGAACACCATCAGGGATAGGATATCCACAGCTTCTCTGGGCAACTTCTTCCACCTTCACAACAAATAATTTCTTCCATACATCTAACCTAAATTTTTCCTTTAAATTTGAAACCCTTATATTTAAGCTTAATAGTTCAATGTTTAGGGTAGATTGCTCTAGTAGGATTTTTTCCCATCTAAAGTCAAGTAATTAAAAAGAAATGTGAGAAACAGTTTTGGCAAGACCAATATTCTATAAGTGTGAACTCCCACTTATTTTTGATTTTTTTTTTACCATCTACAAACTGGTACTGTTAGGTACAACCCCTTCATATAATACAGAACTACCACAAGAGCTTCAAACAGAAGCAGTGCCCAGTAATTAATTACAAGTTAGCTGATAGGACTAATGTATTCCAAGATGAATAAGCATGGAACCTTGCTCACTGCATTTGACCAAGTTATCCGCAAGGTGTCAATATGGATTCATAATAATTGCTGTGGCTATAAACAAATAATTGTCTTGTTAAAAATAGAAATTTGGAAATGACAATTTACAGGTGCTGGGGGCATCTCTTCTGTTCCAAGTTTTGAAAGAGACATATTTTCTCAATCTTTTTTCATTAGCAATTTAATAACTGTAGAACTTTCATATTTCTTCTTTTGAAGGCACTAAAGGGTATTTTAGTAATGTGTTTATCCACAGCTAACAACCATAATTAGCTCAAGTTATGGAATGCCCCAAATAAATGAAGAGCAGTTTATAGTTTTTCAGAAACACAGTTTGTTCTGCTGGTGTTTTGTTAAATATTTGCAGAAAACATGATTTGCATCATTTGCAAGTTATATAAACCTTTATAATTATGGCCTAAGGTATTATACAAAAGTTATTTAAGTAATTCCCAAAGATTGCTGTTCAGTGCACCAAACATTAATCATCTGTTGTGTCTATTATAAATGCAGAAGCAATTAAGTAGATCTGTGGTGAGAACAGGTTATTGCTGGATTTATACATTTTTCAATGGCATCATTACTGATGAACACTGTCGTGAGTTGTTTCTTTCTTAGTGAAGAATAAAAGTATTACTTTGTGCCAGAAATTCTTTGGGTGTTTTAAAATTAAGTGTGTAATAGCAGAAATGTGACAAATCCTAAGCAGATTTAAGACGCATACTATGGAAAAAAAATTCCTCTCCTTCCCTACAAAGAAGAAGCAAAAATTAATTTTGATATTAGAAAATTAATATATATCAATGTCCTAAAATTTACACAGGATTTGTTCAGAAATAATTCATAAGAATCAGCCTCATGTGCAATTACTTTGCAATTACTTTTCAGGTCTAACATTTGAATATTAAACCTGCTGTCTTTGCCCTGTGAATTCACTGAAGGCAATGAAAATTTTACTTGAATGAATACAATACAATAAAAGACAGACTATCAGGCAAGTAAAAAGATATTACGTGAGGAAACAAAGAGAATGGAGCAGAAACTGTATGCAAGCTAGCATGACTGCATGCATATTTTAACAGCCTACTGCTACTCTACCATTAGAGTAGAGTTTTCCTTTGCTGATCTTGGGTTACTGAAAATAATCTGCTCCTGCTCTGTGAAATATTGTTTAACTGTCATAGGAGGGTTCTGACACCTTGGAACATGCTCAAATTGTTTTTGCTTCTGTAAGCATTGACATTTTTTTGCAATGTTAAAAAGATGGGTGTAAAAGCAAGAGCTGAGAATCACCCCTGAATATATTGTACAATATACTCAAAATTGGGCTAATCCTAACAGATGACGCCAATTTGGAACTTGCATTAATTAGTCTATAGCTTGAGCATGCTCTGATTTGCAGTTCTAATCACTTGAGGAAAAAAAACAACCTTATAAATGCAGTTGTGGGACTGCCTCCTTTAGGAGCTCAGAAACCTCACAAAAACATGCATTCTTAAATCAGTCAAATAATTCAAGATTATTTTGTGCTTTTTAAGTTTGGGATGCAATGTATAATTACATTTGAATTGTATCATCAGCTAGCCAGTTCCAGATGAAGCTGTATTGTTTCATTGCAGCCTTTTTAAGGGCTGAAAAGTACACTAGCTCCTTCTCAGGCTAGCTACATCTGGTGCTCAACAGGAAGGAATTTTGTTGGGTCTTCTTTACTTTGCTATTCCTTGGAGGAAATACACAATTCTGTATTTTTAAATGAGCACAGCTATTTAATATACTTAATATCATCCAAAATTTTCATATATTTGGCACATGTTCACAAGTTAATATCTTACAGTCTAATCTTTTACAGGGTCCACTGAAAGTCTATCCAAATGTTCAACAGGAAAAAAACCAAACCTTAAGAATAGTAGGAAAAAAAGGGCTCTCTAGATATAAACTTGATTAAAGTAATATTATCCACATTTGTTTCACTAGTCATTATGTGTAATCAGGGCCTTGTCTTATTAATTACTGTAAGGAATTGAGAGACTCTAAGACATGCAGTATTTAAAGACATAACATGACAGAGACATTTATGTCACTACTGGCTCCAGGAAGCCATTTGTTTCATTAAATAGAATAAATATTCAATTTCTTGTTGATTTCTTGGTCAAGGTACAATATGTTAGTCTAGATAAATTTATAAATTTCTTAATGCTATGTTCAGTAAGCACAATAACATAAGAAAAATCAAGGCAATTTTCAGCGAAGCATATTGGAGGACTCTCTCTCAAAGTACTCATTAAACATTGGACTGTTTTAGGACACGGGACACCCACATTTGTATCACAGTTACAATTGCAAAAACAATTACTTGCTCTTTCCCCTTCTGGGTTGCTTCCCAGGACTTCATTAGAGGAAACATCATACAAAAGAGATAATGAAAGGAGTTTACTGTTAAAAGTAAACTTTTGTAAGCAGTTATACTTTATGGGAATTTGCTGTACTTTTCCCCCAAGACACTCAAACTTAATACAATTTTAAATATTTATTTTTCATAAAGGGAAAAATTTGTAAGGACAACTTGTTGTCTGTAACCCAGGTGAATGGGAAGATTTGTAAAGACCTTAATTTCCACTTGGGATCTTCAGGTTAGAAATTAAATGTTAGGAGCAGTGTTAGAAGTCTATGTGCACTCTGTCACCAGGAGGTATTCAGGTACAAGATAAATGAGGCATCTCCTCAGAGTAACTCCTTGCAGTAGGAGATGCAGCCCCGAAGCAGGGCAGTGCACTAGATGACCTCAAGGCCCCTTCTAACTCTCTGAGTTTATGTATTGGCAGAAGTAAGTTTATTTAAAGGGGCAGATTGACTCTTCCTCTGTAATGCAGTGCTTCATCTCCAGGCATTGCTCTTCTCTTCCAGGACTGCAAGCAACAAAGAGCTGAGAGTAAACAGAAGCTGTTTACACCAATTACTGTTTTCTTTTGCCCAGCAAACACAAGGAGCAGATTATATATCTGCACCTCGAGTCTGCACACAGAGTCTACGAAGCAATCTCAGAGGAGTGGACTGAGATCTTGAAGTGCTGATATTATGTTACACAGCAGGAACAGGAAAGAATCCTTGTAATAACATGGATTCAGTGAATAGACACCCACATTTCCTAAATGGAAAACCATAACGAGCTAAAGAAAATAAAGGCTGTTCCAAAGATCCATGACTCTGACCTTCACCTTCAGGATCAGGGATCTTGAACCTGTACTCTTTTGTAGCAGTGTTCAGATTTTGAAAAAGATAGTATTCACTTAATAAGTTTTTCATTTAAAGACTTTACTAGAGAAAACTAATGATGTTTCCTATTCCAGTAGCAAGCAATTCCATATCAAGTGAAGTCAAAGACTGATATTCTGTCACCACTGGCAACTTGACAGTATACCTCCTAATTTTTCTACTATGCAGCAAAAATTGCAGTGAATTTTATTTGGAAAAAAGAAATAAGGTAAAACCAACCCCCTTCTCCTCCCAAAAAGCAAATGATGAAACAACACAATGCAAAGGACCCTAAGATACAGCCAATGAATGTACCAGAAATGAAGTACCTCTGGTATGAGAAAATGAGAAAAGACAAAATTAAAAATGGAGGGTAAAAGGAAGTTTTCAACTACAACAGCAAAAAGTGGAAAATGCAGTTTAGAAAATGGTTCTATATATAGTTTAATTTTTGTTTTAGTTAGTAGTAAAAAAACTCTGCCTACCTTTTCAGATGTGGAAAGCAGGCAAAGGCAGGATGTATAGGCAAGGAAGGATTAATGTCTCTACTGAAGCTGGGAGTTCCCAACTGACATGTAAGCAACTTGTAGGGTTTCCCAGTATATTGGGAATGTACTGCTGAAGTGCCAAATTAGAGCACTGTTTCAAACTATATTACAGTGACTTTCACAGTAGTACTACATTTGAGTCCTAGCCACCAAATATATTACAATATTTCTTATTTCTTATATAAACTATAGTAACTATATAGCTTACTATTCTGATAGTCTCACAGATACGCTAATATTTGTTCATATTTTTTCTCGAATAAGCAGTACTTAACTGAACCCACATCACAATATAATTTGTCATATAAATTACTCAGATTTCCCAGAAGATAATTTGTGTCCTTGAAAGTAGCCACTGACATTCACAGGCTGAAAAAATGCACTTTACAGTGTGAGTGCTGCAACTTGTGCTTTCTCAGTAAAAATAATTTGTAGTGATGTTTCATGATTCTTGCCATAATAGAACAGACCAAAGCATCTCAGCATCAGAAAATTTAGCAGACATCCTGACCCTGCAGTTATAAAGACTGTTCTAAATTTATAAACAGATATAAATATCCAAACAACAGGATTGAAATATCATACCTGCCTCTTGTTATGATCAAAGTAGCAGCAAAACCCAGTACTTCACTTAAAAGAGGAAGGGGAAACTTTCAAGTGCAGCTGATAGCTCAACAACTTGAAGCCTCTTCCTCAACTCCTATTTCTTTTAGTAGTGTTTGATGTCTCAAAAGAATTTTTGGGATTAAAGGTATTGTATTTAAATAAATTTATAAAATAAATTTTTTACATTTAGCCTTGATTCTCTCCACACTTAAAGCAGCAAAATATCAGAAAAAGTTCAATTTTGGGGGGGAATAAATATAAAATTTAAGATATTCAAGTCATGATTGCTAGAAAGAACAGTTTGTCTCCACATAATGACAACTGTGAAACTAATCATAAATACTTTAAATGCCAGCACCCTAAAATACTGCAATTAACACAAAGTTAGTACAATTAACTCAAAGTAATTCTAATGTTTCAGTGCTGTTTATTGTAGAACATAACCTTTGATCACTCAAAACATAGAAAATACCAGGATCAAGACCCAATCATAATGCCTTCCTTTATATTGCAGTTAAAGTACTATACTTTACATCAACATAGAGCATAAAACTTTCATACAATATTTATCCTAACACAGCAGGTTGACAGAGAATACTAGCAAAGCACTTTTCTTCTTAATATTTCTAAATGCTCTAGTCCATATGAACAAAAAAAACAAATGTGTGAGAATAAGCTGAGGTTCTGGATCTGAACAGCAACACATTTCATATATGGTAATAGAGATTTGAAGCTTTACTTGAACAGTAGATGAATATATTCCATGATGCAAAATTCAAAAAAATAATTTCTTTCCAGCAGAGGAGGAAGAATTGTAAGTTTCTAATATTTTCTGATAAGCAGATTTTATTAAATCAACTACAGACCAACTCATGCCATATAAAATAAAACAGAAACATCAGTGAACATGTTTCTTAAGGGTAGAATCCCCTTTTTTCTTGTCTCTAATTCTGTTTTGCAGCATTCCTTCAACTTTTTAATATAATTTGCTTGTTCATTTTATTCTTATTAGTTATTTCTTGCAGATTATGCTTTTATAATTAGCAATGGCAATATTTCTGCCTAAGATAAGTGTTTTACAGAATTAAATGTGTTGATGTGTATGCCATAGTTAATTGCATTCTCTAAATTTAGGTAATGTTGTGGGGAATAATTTCAATTAGTTTGCTTTTCTTCATGGTTATTAAATTCATTTGAAAAAAAGGAGAAAAAACCCCTTACAGCTTGTGATGGGAGTTCTGAAATAATAGGTTTTAGCTTAGCAAATCTTGAAGCCATTTGCAGGTATAACCATAATTTATCTTACCCATTTAGGGGAAATAAACAAGAATAAAAATACCTAACCCATCAAAAAAAAACCCCACACTCCCCTCCTCCCCGCCAAAAAAACCCGCCCGAAACCCCAAACTAAAATAAAACCAACAGTCACATAATAACTACAGAAATTTAATCTGCTTTCTCCTGGATCAAAGACAACAGGATAAGAAAAACTTCAAATTCAATGTTATTTTTCACATTGGTCCTCTATAAAATATTGTTCTAATATTTAATAATATTATTTTAATTTAAATAAGAATAAACAATTAAAAAAATTAATTTCCATCATGCTGTAATGGCTCCAAATCCCCTTCCTGAACAGACCAAAGTAAGAAGAGTAATTAATGGGATAAACAAAACCCTACTCTCATGTTGTTGACAATACTAGTAGTCCCGGTTTCTACCAAAGGTCTTCAGTGCTAAAAAACAAGGTAAATCCAGATTAAATTAGAAATTTAGGATGGCCAAGCAAGGAGGAAAGGCATTTTAGACTGGGCATTACTTAATGTAATGGGATTTGACACCTAGTGTGAATCTGCTCCCGTCAGGTAAGTAATTCAATTAAATTTTGTGCAGAAGCCTGTGAATGCTCATGATGCATAGCTAAAGGAAACTGTGTGAAGCATTTGTAAAAACCTCCAGTCAGACACAGGGCCATGGTGTCACAGGGCTCTCCAGGCAGCCTCCTGGCACATTGACCTACCTGCTGCTGCTCTCCGTGACACTGATCGAAGGGACTCTTCTTGAACAAAGCCACTGGGACCCTTGCTCTCTTCTTGCTTGCAGCCTCACCTCCAGGGTTTGCAAAGCACTCTCTTACAGCACTGCATGGCCAATGAGCACACTGTGCCACAGTATCTTAGCAAATTGACTGAGCTGGGATTGCTCCATACGCTTGAAATGTAATTAACATAGCCAGTATCTAATACTGGCAGCTGCAATGGGCTAATGCACATTCTAGTGACTTTAACATTGCTCAAAACTTCAGAGGAAATTCTGTGTGAGATCAGGTAAGTGGAATGAAAAGCAGGACAAAAAGCCAAAAGTCTGCAAAATTAAGCTGTCTTTTTCTAATAGGCTATATTTTGTTAGCAGCTGTCATAAAGACTATGAACATGCCAATGCCATCACAGAGAGCTGTCATCTTGCCATGATGCCAAGAAAACTGAAAGTGATGGAGTGACAGGAACAAAGACACATCTAAGAAAGAGGAACTGAAAAGACTAACTTGCCATTCCATTTTTAACTTCATAATTAGTTCAGATTATACCAGGTGCTCTGGGACTTGACACAGGGGTTGATCAAAAGCTGTGGGAGCTGACTACTGAACAGAAGTCTTGGGAGTTGCACGTGTTGCTCTGCACTGAGGCAGAACATGGCCAAACCTCCCCACTTCCTTCAGGATTCTTGCAGAGTGGAAACAGGACCAGGCAGTGACATAAATCCTTCCTTCTGTTGCTTGCATGTTACACATGGTGAGAAAATGCCAAAGCCATAGCTTTTGAATTCTGAAGTGGGGAAATTCCTGACTTCTTCTACACACTGAATAGATAAGTCAAGTTCTAATTTTAGGACAACATTAAATGCATTTTTTACAGTCTGCCATCTTTGATAAATGCTCCTAATGCTATTATATTTGTAATATTTACTTAAACCTCAGCTGAATTAAATCTGCACTCACTCTCTTTGACCACAGCCTGTCTCAAACTGCAGCTATACTCATATTTCTTGTTCCAGAAAACACAAATCAGATTTGCACATGTAGCCTCCCACCCTGTCCTCCTCTTGCCATTGCAAGTGCCTCAAAACACACCAGAAATGGAATGGGATGAGATGCAACTGAACCTTGTTGCCTCAAAGGAGGGTACCATTTTTTGTAGATGTTTTCATGGCTTTGAGCACTGATCTGTTGGGCCTCCAGATTAATATCAACAATCAGACTAGAGAGAACTTTATCAGATCTAGGGAAAAAAATTAGTTCTATTGTAATGTAAGACAGAGTTTTATTTAAGTTTTCCTTAAAATTAAATGTTTAAGATGATTCTTGGTTAATATAAATCTCATAGATGTTTCTTCTTGCACATGATTTCTTGCAAATTACAACTTAATGCGAAGATCACATTTTACTGCTGGATAGAAAATAAAAATATGGGCACCCTAAAAAAGCATGGTGGATTTTTTTCTAAGATGTTATAAGGGGAATAAAGATATCTGTGGCAGTGGAAGCCCACATTTCCAGCAGAACACTTCCGAATGGACGATGGTTCTAACTTTTGGTGAAACCTATTCCGTCTTTACATGTGCAGATATAAAGAGAGAAGCCAGAACATATTTTCTTAAATTTTGAGAGCTAAAACATGCTGAGAAAATGAGAGCTATTTCTAACTCATATCAGAAGGGGGCAGTAGTTATCACCATAAAAAAAAAAAAAAAACAACAACAAAACAACAAACCAAAACAAAACAGGAAAGTAATACCTAAGTAAGAGCTTAAAACAAATCCACATACCCTTTTTCAGTTTTCCCTTCCCGTCACACGTTTATTTTACACATTTTAAGTATCTATTGACTATTAAAAAGTCATCAACAGAAAGCTATTATCAGTTTTAGCAAGACTTCATAGAGCAATTATTTTCTTAAGGAAAGTTCTTCATGTGGAAAATTTTCATTTGATTAATAATGTCAGTTGAAAGAGCATGCCTCTACATATACTAATTTTAACAATACTTTAAAAAACAGTTATTTGTGTCTTTTAGTATCTCTCTTCACGGAAGTCTAACTACAGTGTTACGAGCTTTCCACAATTCGTCTCTATGCATAAATGTAGTGAGAAACATAACAGCTTGCAAAAAAATGAAAGAAAGACTTTTAGGAATGAATACTACCTTCTTAATAAAGAGAAGAGGCAGAGTATTTTGGATTACTGTCTACACTTTTTGATGGTAGTTTTAGAGCCAATATGAGAAAAAAATTATCCCTATTCTGGACCCTAAGATCTATTTCTACACCTTTTCAGCACCTAATTGAGACCCTCCTTTAACAAGGACACAAAGCAAGCAAACTGAACTTTTGAGAACAATTTGTAGCTGTTCTGTCGAGAATCCATATTTAAGTTTTTTAAGTTTTTCAACAGAAGATCACACTTTCTTTTCTTCTTTTTTGAAGCAGATTTACTTTAAAATTAATTTTCTATGGATGCCCACACTCCACTGAAGTTTCTGCTCTGCAGAAGTGCTGAACACCATGTCTGCTTGCTAATATTCAATGACAAGCAAGGAAGGATTTTGTGACGAGTGAGACTGAATGCTCCATGCTGTTGGTACATGCAAATATCTCATGATCTTTGATATACAGACTCTGACAGAGACAATCCTTGAACTGCTGAATCACTGTATGGATGGCTTTTATCACATTAATCTCATTCTACAGGATTTCAAAGACAGGAGGAAGAGTATTCCAAACATTCACAGAAAGGGATATTCTGGCTAAATGTCATTCTTCATGTGCCAATCAAAAGAATGGCTTTTTAAAAGGCAACTGAATGTGATTGGTGCTCTACTTGAAAGTTAAAAATGGAGCAGTCCTAAGTCTTATTTCCCTTGAACAAAAATAAAAATTTGCATTGAGAGGAAAAAAACCTGAACTTACATCAAAAGTCAACCTCAATATCTAATTTCAAAATTTCATTAGCTTCCATTTTCCTTTCCTAATTTTACTATGTTTTATCTTTCCTGTGCTTTATCTCCTTTAATCTTTTTGATCACACACACTTTCCAAGAAACAGTTCTTAAAATCAGCAAATTTCCACTTAATTTAGTTTCATTTATTCAACTTAAAAGTTTTGCAGGTCAGCTTTCCATGATGACGTAAATTTAGCTTTCTTTATATTTTTATTCAGAAAACAAAAATACTGTTCTAGAAGAACTGGCAAGTTTATATCAAAGCAATATGAAAAAAAAGACCAAGTTGCTTTGTAACAAATTTTAAAAAAGGGTGAAAAGGATGTAGTCTTCTTTCCCAAACCATGACAAAGTGATAATCAGGGATCACAATCAGAAGTGTCATCCTTGTATTTAGTAATATCAGTGGAAATTTTCACCATTTTTGCTTAAATAATTTTTTAATCTATGTAAACATTCTCATCTATAGCCTCCTACAACAAATAAACATATGAGAAAGAAATTTGTGATTTGAGGCTCTAAATTTCAATTCAATACCATGTTCAGAAAAAATTCAGACAAATATAGTGTTATTTTTTCTTAAACTAAGCTTCTCAATTTCCCTAATTTTTGCAGAAGTATATGAAAGCTAATAATCACAGCAATTCTGATATTGTTCAACAACATTAAAAATCTTTCCAGTGTACAGGGGGTTGCATACCCATACACTAAAAATCACTAGAATATACAGGATCTTTCTGGATCTAACTTATCATGACTAAGACATCCTTTTGAGCTTAAAAGGCAAAAGACACCTAGCACTGAGTAAGGTAGAAGACAGGAGTTATTTTGATACATCCCATTACACAAGGATTTTATTTGAGGGTAAAACAGTGAAAACTACATCATAAAAGGGCTATAAAAGCTTAAACATATTCTTTGCTCCCAGTCCGAAATGATTCTTGACAGATCTTGCTGGTCTTGTGCCAAATGTTTCCAATGAAGATGTAAAGAGATTAGCAAGGGGTAGGGACATATGGGGCAACTTTTCCCCTGTATGATGGTTTTGCCCTCAAGCCTGTAGCTAAATGTAGCTTGTTTCCTGAAAGAAGAGCTTTTACACCTCTTTCAGTGTAATAGTTAATGTTAAATATAATTTGTAACTAAAAATTTTTGTGTCTCTAGTCTGGGCAGTGTTCTGTAGAAGTAATTGTAAAGTAACTTCTTTGGAAAGGAAAATATTTTTTCTTAAGTTTTCTGGTATGTCACTCTTCAAGACTGTAAGATAACTAGGTAGGTTAAGATATTTTCAAAGCATAATATGATAAAAATTATTATAGTTTATTATTACGGTTTTCTTATTTTTCACAATAAGAATGAATTATCCATAAAAGTTAAGACATAATCATGAATTGTTAGACTCTCCAGTTTTAAATTTTCTCTTTTAATTACTAGTCAGTATTTATTTCTAATCTTTATTTACTGACTTTTATTTTAGGCTGTTTGCACTTCATTTTAATCTCAACTGATAAGTAAATATGTTCTAAAAACATTATCAAATTTCTGACTTACACACTTTAAGTTATTATTAAGTAACTTATCATTATATAATTTATATATATGAGGTGTGTATATATATATATATAAATATATGTAGTAAGTATATCTATACAGAGCATATATATTAATAAAAGATAAAATAAGCTAAAATTAACTATAATATTTTTAAAGTTTTCCCTTGATATTTATTATAAAAGAAAATCAGTGTAAAACAACATTAACACATATCTTTTTGGCTAATGATATTAATTTTATAAATTCTTGATCATAACCCAGTTCCAATATCAGCATCTGTAAGTTGAGTTAAAAATTAGAAAACCTTCTTCCTACACTTAAAAGAGCTTTCAAACTCTTTGGAAA
This sequence comes from Petroica traversi, assembly GCA_025920805.1. Taxonomy (NCBI): domain Eukaryota; kingdom Metazoa; phylum Chordata; class Aves; order Passeriformes; family Petroicidae; genus Petroica; species Petroica traversi. The sequence continues at coordinate 6,992,163 of JAHLSL010000019.1, forward strand.
GCCTTAAATAAAAAAAACAACATCTAGATCAAAGATCCCAATCTTAAAATTTCCTGATTTTCAAAATCAATCTGATTCCTTTTTGAGTAGCCTCTATTCCATAATAGTTCAAAATGTTTTAATTGAGTTCAGATAGACACAGATTTAAAAGAAAAGACAAATGGATCATATGTGTTTGAATAAAGACCATTCCCTACTTTCATTTTTCCCAGTACCTACTTTGATTTAATAAAAGGAATAAATAAAATCTTTTACCATACAAATACATACCTATGTATACTTAAATTTTAGAATGTAAATTAATTGTGTATTAACTTTTAGAGTAAATAAATAAATCACTATATTTAAGAATAAATATGATATAGATGTATTGCATTTGATTCCAAATGCAACCTCTTTAGAGTTCTCATGTATTTTCTGTAATCATGTAAAAAGTGCAGAGTAATTAAAAAGCCAAATTTAAATATTTTATTAAAATAAAACTACATTGCATTTTTTCAAGTAGTTTTTTTCAACTCATCAAAATAAAGATGTGTTCATAAAGGAAAGTGTCATGGAAACTTTCTGTCAAAATGTATAATTAAGAAAAAATCCTGAGAAGAAGAAATATATGACAATACTTATCAAGTAGGAATTTTATTGGAACATTTTATCTTCACTGTATCCCCCTGCTATTGTCCAGCTGTGAAAATGAGTCAATGAACTTAAAGCTCACTTTTCCTACTTCAGTGTTTTGTGTAATGATCTAACTACTTCAGAGAGACAAACAGAGGGAAGAATATGTATTATACTGTATATATTTCAATTTCACACTGACTCATCATTTTCCCTGACTTACCTAAGACTTTAAAAACTCCCATGATCCAGGAATATCCAGTGACCAAGTAGGCTGATGCAGGACTTTTTGAACCAGCATCTGTTGGTACAATGGAGCTAAATTCTGATGTCACTCAACAAGTCACTCATTTAACCCTGTAACTTCACTGTAATAGGTCTGGGGTTTTATCACTTTCATCTGCTCAGCTCTTCCAACAAGATGACCTAAAATGTTGAAATGGCATGAAGAAGGTTCAGCAGTATTAGAAAGGTCACATATTTGTCACAAATTATTACGAGGTGCTGGTGACTCACTAATGAAAGCTTCAGAAAAATAAGGTCAGGAAGAAAGCTGAGTTGTCGCTGCAAGTGCAAACCCTGCTTAGAGAAAACCTGCTGGAGGAAACTGTAAGTTTTAAAACTATTAATTTCCAAGAGTTAATGCATTGAATTGTAAAGTGATTGTTTTACAGCCAATTTTTCTTGAGAAAAAAATAAAACAAAACAGAAAAAAAGCAAGAATACAAATCAAGTATTCAACATTCTCTTGCCTGGCTGCCCAAACAGGCAATGAATAGGAAGAATCAGTGAGCTCTTCCTGTGCATTTCAACAGAGAGGTTTGGCACCTTTGGTCTCCACTGAAGCTGCTGTTAAAGCTGACTGACCCAGAAACAGAGAATAGACATTATCCTGCCATGGATCCTGTGCACTATCCCAGTCAGATGGACTGATGCCATTTGCAGAGTGAACTGTACTTCCCAGAAGTGTGAAAATGCACAAAGCACAAAAAGCTTTTGATTCTAGGCCTAAGAGCATTGTAGGAAAGAGAATGCCAAAGAAATCACAGCAGGAGAAGACATTTTTCCATACTCTGCCAGTGTGTATAACACTTCTGTAACATTACCAATAATGGCTGGGTATAGTTAATTCAGTAAATTCCTGATGATTTAATAGACACTGAAAAAGCATTATGACCTCTGCCCTTCAAAATAACAGGAAGGCACTGAACTCAAGAATTAGAATATAAATTTGTTGCAGTCATGATCCTTTCTATCTGAATGACTCTAAATCCAAGACATTAAAAATGAATTTGTTATTTACACAACACTTTGAAGTGCTCTAATCTTTAATGTATGTAAAAAACTGTCAAACATAGGGTCAGGTTATTATATGTTAGAAGCTTTAATTACGGAGTGTTTCAAACATTTATTATATTATGTCATCTTATGTACCGGAACTTTAATGAATTTATAACTTAATGGAATATATTCTGAATCAAAAATTGCCTGAAATTGGTCACTGAGCACAAATAAATGAAAAATTTACCAAAATGTATATATAAAAAAGCAGTCTTTTCAATATAGTCCTTAAATAGCCATTCAAAATGGCTAGATGCTAGAAATTATTATTTAAATATTTCTTTACTGTTATTTTTATTTCTTTTCAATCTTCAAATGGGTCTAGGGATTTTTCTTCATTTTCAAATGCAGAGATTATTTCTCATACAATTTATAAATGTTATTAATGTCTTTTTGAATGAAAGAGACCAGATGTGAGAGTTGAATAGAATTCCCAGCCTATTTACTATTTATCTAAAAATGTTCATGTAATTGACTTCAGCAGTAGTCTACTCCTGCTCATGAGGTAGAATTTATAATAAAAATAATATTTTTTAATGTTTGAGAATATTAAATAAAGTCAAGTACAGTAATCTATTCCTGGCCAAGGCTATAACAATAAATACTAGAGCAGAGTATACATTCATGATAATGTATTTAGACATGAACTAGAAAGCAGAGGAAAAAACACAATATCACACTGGCATAAAGTAGGATCCTAGTCAGGTAAACAGATGTAATGTTATCTCTTTTAAAATACCTTTCTGTTCTGTAAGAGAACAATTTTCCTTATTTTTTCCCAATAAATTTCTTATGTGAATGTAACATTTAAAATGTTTTAGAACAATCAGGAATAAGAAGTCTTAACGTCTGATTTATCAGCTTTGAATTAAATGGAAGCCAGAAGCTATTTTTAGGCAATATGTTACACAGATGACATATTTCTATCCCATGGCTGTATCTACTCTCTTTTAATACAAGTTTTAGTCCTAAAAAATATATCTGCAGTATAAAAATTGTTATCCTGAAAATATTCTAAAAGGAGCATAAGTATATTATTTACTAAAGAATATGTTAATGCAATATTAATAAAGTCACTGCAATTCCACATATATTTCTATTTGTCTTCTTTTAGAGCACCACGTGCTTCACATACTGCAGGAAAAATCTCTCTGTTCCATAAAAAATGGGAAAATATCAGTGCATTTTAGCTAAAGAAAACCCAAACCTTGTTAAAAGTTAGATATTAGAATACATGGCGAAGAAGGGAGTTGGTATTTACTCACCTCAACACTGAAGAAAATTTTTTCTATTCAATTATATAGTGCATACAATGCTCAACTGAGAGGGCATATGCATTAAAAGATATTAAAAAAGACAGTAAAGAACTCTGATGGAAGAACTAAGTGAAAACAATGGAAGACAATGGGTAAGATAATCCGTACTGGGACAGCAGGTATTGGACCATGATAAAGACAAGATTGTAACTATTTTGGGTTCAGTTTTTGAGAAGGGAAATACATAAGTATACAAAACCTTTATGTGTTAAGAGAAGTATAAAAATACAAGAAATACATATTAAAAAGTAAGCAAGAAACTAAAACAAGGCTAGAAAGAATTCTCAGCAGATTTTGCTTTGAAGTACATTTGAGTGGCTTACCTTAACAATGACATTTCTAACACACACATTTCTAAGCAAAGATTTTCTATCAGTACCAGGTCATTGGAAAATTGACATTTGTTGAGAGGAAATAAAGACATATTTTAGTACCGAGAAAGATGCATAAGTACAAAGTGAAAATGAACATCAGACATGCAGGACCAATAAATCCAGACTGCTACTGAATTTTGAAAGAGAAAACATGTTTATCTGAAAAGATCCCAGGTCAGCGAAAAGAAAAGATCGGGCAATACAAAATGGAAATCTCATTACACTGTAAAAGACAGGAGGAAATACAAGACACCATCTTTTAGTGGAAGTGATTTTTATAAAACCCTAGTTCTTAGCTGGAGTAAATTAATTGATTTCAGAGAAGGTATAACAGACTAAAATATTTTCAAAAAAATGAACTTCATATAAAATAAAATATTATAGAAGGCAACATTTACCATTCTAAATAATAATAGTTCATACCCTATTACATTGTTGCCTTCAATAGCAATGAATTCAACATGATGAGAAGAGAGATTCCTGTATTTAAATATTCAGGAATCTCTTTTCTCTGATGTATTCAGAGGTATTGGAAGGGAATCCTGTTCATATTGGTGTTTTTCCATGAGATATGACACTACTTCTGGCAAAATTCTTGTATTTTTTTTCTTTAATTTCTTTTTTCAGTTTGTCTTTAAATAAAACTTGAAATAAATGAATTCCATTCCTTTACACTTTCCATCCTCCCCTTATTAAATGAAAAAAAACCAAACAAAAACCAAAACCAAAACCAAAACCAAAACCAAACAAACAAAAAAAAAAATAGAAAACCTTCAGGAAAAGTAAAATCCCAAGACCTTGAAAACAGCCAGAAATACCAATATGCTTCAGTTTAAAATATTACAATTTTAAAACCAAGGCACCTCAAATGAATCATTTCAGTCTTAAGCGAAAGAGCAATCCTTAATGAGAAATATCACAAAAGAAAAATCAATGGAAATTGATGTGAATTTGCCCAAATTATCTCTGGATGCTACCTTCCTGGAAACGGAAAGCAGGTCTGGAAAATTATGAGAATCTGGGGGGAAAAGTCATTTTTTAGATAAATCTGAAGTTACTGCTTTAGTCTGTCTCTTGTTTAGTGGACTAATTTAAAAAATTCATGTGTAATCAAGAATCATGATTCCAGACAAAGAGAATAAGGATTCTGGACATCTATACTTGTGGGAATGCAGGCATAAACAAAGTCTCATAAGAAAAAAAAAAACAACAAAAAACATCAACCCACAGCCAAACAAAAACCTCCCAAAAAATCATAACCAAAAAAACCCCACACCATATATTCCTATCAAGATAAGCCATTGCCTTGGCTTGCGGCAGATCAGCCAGCAGGAAATTTCTCTGATTGTCTCTTAATCTTAAGAGTTAACATAAAAAGCATCAAGTAATGTAAAGAAACACAATATAGATCAAATTTCAGGGGACAATACTTTACAGTGTCATTTAGGAATCCTGTTGTTCTCTGCAATCTGGATATACTATCTGACCCAAGTTTCTTATTAGAACAGCTAGTTTGTGTCAAACAGCCTTCTGAAGCCATAGAGTTTGAGATATCCCAAAGATTTTCATTCTGAGCACTGGACCATTTCCACCTTCAGTGGAGTTTTGTTTTTTTTCTGGAAAATAATAACTTTTTTGTGATGGTACAGTTGTGCATCACACTGGTCAGGCAATAGGAACTTCAGCACTTCAGCATACCTTGTTATTTTAGTGGGAAAAATGGGTATTTTAGATAAAAAAAGTTAAAGAACCGTTAATGAAAGGGACAACATGCCCCTCCAAAAGTTTCACAGCTCCTTGCAGTCACTGTTATTGCTATAATTCAGATTATTTTACTACTTTTTTTTATTACTTTGTGTTTATTGAGACAAAAATAAATTGGTGAGCCTGTGAGTTTATTGAGAGAAAAGTAATTCCCAGGGTTTAGAATCATTCATCACATTTTCCCTAATTTAAAACTTCCAGTAACCCCTGACAACTCTCTAACCCCATAAGCAACACCACACATAGAGCATTACCTCCCTTGCAGGGCTCTTTTTGCAAACATTACCTTTCAGATTTACTGCTCAAGTGAGGTCATTACAGAAAACATATTCCTGCTGTTCTTGCAAGCATCCTATGTTTAGGTTTCTGGATCAATTTAATCTGTATCTGTTGTTTTAAAGATTATAAAATTAAGAAGAAATCCCAACTATTATATATATATATATATATATATAT
>JAHLSL010000019.1:6998038-7009860 GCA_025920805.1 Petroica traversi
TATATATATATATATATATATATATCCCTAATATATATGGAAATGTTATTTGCTAGCTGTCGACTGAAACACAGATCCTAGAGACTAATTTGTAGAATGGCAATTTGACTTTGCTCCTGCCCAGGAGATACATCACTGGAAACACATAATCACCTGTAAATTTGATGCTCATAACCTGCAGAAACAAAAACTAACAAAAACAATTATACTAGTTTTGCTTTACACCCTCACCACCAGTTAGCTTCTCATCCGTTTTTTTCTTTTTACATTCATCACTGAAAATGCACTTTCTGCAAAAAGTTGGCTGGGCTATTGATTTCCCATAGATTTTGCCTAAGCATCCTTTTCTCTGGGCCAAACTGCCCCAGCTCCCCTGGCTACTCCTCATAAGACTTGTGCTCTAGACCTTTCACCATCTCCACTGCCCTTCTCTGGACTCATTATCTTACAGCGAAGCCTTTCTTATAGTGAGGGGCTCAGAACTGAGCACAAGATTCAAGGTGTGACCTCACCAGTGCTGAATAGAGGGCGATGATCCTTTCCCAAAACCTCTGGCCACACTATTTCTAATACAGGCCACGATTCCATTGGCTTTCTTGACCCCTTGAGCACACGCTGGCTCGTGTTCAGAGTCTGCTGACCAGCACCCCCAGATTCTTTTCTATCCGGCATCTTTCCAGGCAGTCTGTCCCAGCCCATATAGCTGCCTGGAATTGTTGTGACTCATGTGCAAGATCCAGTACTTTGCCTTTTTCAGTGTCATACAAATAACCATCCATCCAGCCTGTTCAGATCTCTCTACAGAGCTTTCCTGCCCTCCACTCTCCTACCAAACACGGAGTTTTCTGCAAATTAACTGAGTGTGTGCTCAATCCCCTCATCCAGATCATTGATAAAGATATTAAACAGAACTCACCCAATAATAAACCTAGGGAAACACAACATGTGACCAGCCACCAGCTAGTTGTCACTTTTGTTAATCTCCAGTCAACTGGCCTCACCCCAGTCATCCAGGACTACTGAAAAAGATGGAGTGGTTCAATGAGTACTTCCAGCTCCCTGAGTTCCTTTGAGTGAATCTCATTCTCCATCATGTACTTGTGCATCTCTCAGTGGTATAGCAGGTTACTGACCATTTCCACATAGATTATCGAGACTTTACTCTGCCCCTTGTCACTGTCTGCCAGCTCAGGGACTGGGTATCCTGAGAATAGTTAGTGTGTCCAGTAAAAACTGATCAAAGATGGCATTTTTCTCATCCTTTTCCCTCCACTTCCAATAAAGGATGGAGTTATTCCTTTCGTTGCTAATGAATTTAGAGAAACATTTTTTATTTTTTTTAAGGCAACAGCCAGATTAAATTATAGTTGGGCTTTGGACCTTCTAATTTTCTCCTTGCATAACCTCACAAAATCCTTGTAGTCTTCCCGAATTGCCTACTGCTTCTTCCAAAGGCTGTAAATTCTCCCTGTTTTCTTGAATTCCAGACAAAGTTCTCTGTTCAGCCTGGCCACTGGTCTTTGCCACTCATTTGACTTTTGGTACATGGGGATGGCCTGGATGCATTTTTAAGAGTTCTTTTTTTGAAGAATGTCCAGCTTTCCTGGACTCCTTTGCCGTTCAGCAGTGCCCCTCAAGAGCCCTGTCCCTCTTTGACCTCCAAAAAAGGTCAAAGACTGCCCTCTGGCATGTCAAAGGAACAGTTCTGCTGATCCTGCCTTTTTACTTCTCTGACATCAAAATCTATCATGCTGTGCCCAAGATGGGCTCCAACCCATAAGTCCTTTACTATTTTAAAAGCATAGATTCAGTGGGGAACAATCACCATCTGTGCCAGAAAAGTGTCTTTCTCACACTCCTGGACTCTATCCCCTCTATTTTGCATTTCTAGCAGGCATCTGGTAAATTGAAGTATCCCACAAGAAAAAGTGAATGTGAGACATCTCCCTGGTGCTTTTAGAATATTTTGACTGCCTCTTCATCCTGATTGAGTTGTTTGTAACATACTCCCACCATGATGCTTGCCTTGTTGGCCTTCCTCCTCATTCTTATTCAGGAACACTCAACCATATCATCACCATCACTCAGATCCAGAAAATCAAAACCCTCCTTCCCTGCCTATCCCTTCTGGAGAGTTTATAGCTATCCATTGCAGAAATTGTGTAAGTCAGCTGAAGTTCTCATGATGGCCACTATATCATTGTTTTCCTGCTGCACAGTAGCTTCCAACTAATCCTGGCTTTTGCTCATGCTGCGTGCACTTAGTCAAAGCAGTTCCTCCCAAGATTCACTAAAGCTGTTATTTTCTCTATAATTTGCAAACCCGTCCCATGTATGAAAATAACACATAATGAGACAGGTTTCGGAGATACCCTCAAGTTTTTCTAGGTCTGTCTTGGGAGTACAAGTAATTGTGCTACAGCTTCCAGTGGGTGAGCAACAGATTCTTAGGGAACATTCTGGAACTGCTGCTTTACATGTTCATTAATTCCCCACTGTTTTCCAACTTCAGATGGCTTCACTTTTTTAGTGTGGTAATCCTTTTTTCAGTTTTCCTTCTGAAAAAAGTCTCATCTTTTGATGGGCTTTTTAGTCAGAATGTACAGTCAGTCTCCCTCTAGGATTAAAAAAGGAAGAAAAGGCTCCAATGAAATCCATGTAAAAATACTTCACCCCTGTTTCAGATCACTAAAACCTGTCACTGTCCACCTGAAGCACCATGTTTACCTCCTCCAAGGCAAAGAGTTGTTCCCTCAGATCATAGAAGTCCTTATTATGCCTCCTAGACGTGTGAACAACTTTCAACATTCTCTTCTTAATTCGATCTTTAATTTTCTTAATTTGGCAGTTTTAGGGCATGTTCACTTAATTTGGCAGCTTTAGGACATATTCCTTCAAAAGTTAATTTGAAATAAATCAAAAGTACTTGGCTTTCCTAAAGTTAATTTTGCTTTTTGCTTGGGATAGAAGTACCAACAGAGGTGTTCTACTACCTTTTCTGGAAAGAAAACCCAAATTATTTCCCAGAAGAAAAATATCACCTTTGCACTTTATTCACCAAGGCAATTGTGGATATGTATTCTGATCAAATCACTTAAAAGATTCTTACATTCCCCGACAAAACTCTTTACAAATCATCCCAGTCTAACCCCCTTCTCCCCTCTACTCAATTAAAAGTTTACAACCCCACAAAGATGCAAGTCTTTTATAGCCCTACGGTCATAAGACTTCAAATGACCATCCTTCCTATACCACATTTCCCAAAGTACCTGTAGCCTGCAGTAGGGCAATAAAAAGTAAATATTCATGCAGAAAGAAGATAACCCCAGAGGTTATGACTTATATCTTCTTCATAGGACCTTCTTCATAGCACCACCACTTTGGAGATACGCTATGGAAAGTATCTCTGAAACCATCAATTCATATTTCAAAAATAAAGGTGTTTTGGGACATTTGGTATTTTACACCACTTGTTCTCTATATTGTTCATAGCAAAGCAGTAAATTATATATTTAACATGTGAATAAAGCAAGGTGAGATTTTTCTTTCATATGATATTTTGTTTCATAATCTGAAATGTTCGCTCATGCCTGTGAGTCATCAATCCATTTATTCTACTTTCTCACATCTGCTTTCTCCAACACTTACAATTCGTCATTATTCCCCCCAAAATAATCTGCATGTTCTTCTGCTCTTAAAACTCTGTATTATGCCAATCTTTCATAATAGTTTTTTCTTTTCAGAGCTGCCTAAGGAATACCACAAGCAAGTTCCCAAATGCAAGTTGATTTTACTTTTAGTTTCTGAAGGTTATCAGAATCCAGCTCATCCTGTTAAATATTATTTTAAATCTGAAATTTTGAAACAAACAGGATTTGACTTTTTTACTTTTAGGTTCTGTTTTTTTAAAATATTTTTTCAAAAATATGACTTGATAAAATAAACTGGGCCTTCCTAGAAATTGAAGTGGTTTACTCCTGAAACAAAAAAGTATTGCTTGATTCACAAAGAGTAAGTTTTTGAAGTTTTTGCTGGAGGTGCTGAAGTTTTAGGTGGAGACAGATAATCAGTAATGCATATCATTACTTCTATCACCTATTTACAGGAATACACTGCCACAGCTGTGAGATTGCATAACTGTGATCCTAAAGTATCTCTTGACCCAATCTGTAAATTGGATGCCACTAGAATGAGTCACAAAACTTGCTCTGACCTCTGGTTGGAAAGGGATGATTTACTGAAAATAGAATATTTAATGAAAACTCTTATCCGAGTTCATAAAAAATGATTTGTAAGGTTTGTTTTCATAAGATGACAGAGACAATGGTCTGTAAGATATGGATTGCTCATTCTTGTGAATTTTACCAACCCAAGTTTAATAGTCCAGTGTCCCTTTGAAATCAGGTATTTTACATTCCTGGAGTAAAGTCTCATCATGACTGCAGGATCAGGATCTTTCACTTTATAAATTTCTGCCATTTCTGTTAAGCATCTCTTGAAACAGAAAAAAGAGACAGATGATTCATCTTGGTGGACAGGTAGCTGAGAGATAATGTGAACCACTTAATTAGGGTGTGAGAGTTCAAGACTCTCTACATCAGTAAGTATTTGTTTATTAAAATAGAAAGACTCTGACCGGAGACACTCAGAGAAAATTTACATCAGTAGTCAATTATGAAGAATTTATCTATGATGCAGGGTTGAAAAAATGAAGGTTTTTGCCAGGATCAGGTAAAATGGAAGCTTGAATGTGTAGCCCTTCTTCTTAAAGAAGGATTTGCTTAATCTAGTAGTGGGATCTGTCAAATAAAAGGCTATTTTTGTTTTGAGATCAATTTTTTTAAAAGGGAAAACTACTATTTCAACAATTTAATTTTTACATACAAATTAAAACCAAGCCCTGAACACAATGTTAATATATGACCCTGATTCTTGCTGATGCTCATTGTGTATCTAGTTCCTTCCCCTTCTTATTTTGTCTCTCCAATCTTGTTGGGTTTTTAAACATATGTTAAATAAGGCATACCTAGGCAAGATTTCAGCTGTTATAACATTGCAGTAAATCTGTGATCATAATGATAGATAAAAGGGATTTTAAAACAAAACACAGAAAAAAAAAAGCAAAACTCCAAATCAACCACAACATTATGCTGTTCCAAATTTGTGGATTTTTGAAAAGCTAAAAATGCTGCTGTTTAATTTTTTGTTTTTTGTTTTTTTTGTTTGTTTCTTTTTAACAGATAAACTGCAAGTGAAGTAAACACCATGAAAAGCATATTTCTCCTTCCTTATGGGTATTTTTTGTCCTTTTCTGTTTTCAGGGAACTAGAACTGAAAAAGAAATTACTCATCAGAAGGCTCCACTAATTTCTGTTCTTTTCTTTTGGAGGGAGAGCCATTATCCTATTTAACAGTCTGAAACAGACTATTAAATTGATGCTTCTTTCCTATAAGTCTTTATAAAGGTAATTTACACAGAAATAATTTAAATACATGTCTTAATATTTTATGTTTAAAATTATTTTCTCTTTCATTGGAAAAGTAGAGGGGATTTTAGATGAAGAAATTGCTACCCATTTGAATTAATGCTTGCAAACTGATGCCTTCATTGAGTATCTTAATGGAAAAAACCCATTGTGATTCATTTTTTGCACAAGAATTTTAACAAAAGAGCAAACACAACTAATTAAAAAAAAAAAGGAAAAAAAAAGAACAAAGGTTTAAACTGCTACTAGTTGCTAGCTAGTACTTGATTATTGACTTTTCCAGTTTGTCAACCATAGTTTTGGAGACTTAATATAAGAAAACGGATTTAAAATATATATTTTAGTGTACTCAAACCATCTTAAAAGTTCACTAGTCATATATAGTGATCTTAGCATGAGGCTTGGGGCATTTTTGGCTTTGCCCAAAGGTTTCCATCTTTGCACCCTCCGGAGATTTTAATTTTCTGCACAGAAATCAGTTTGTGTCTTTTCAAGTGGACAGTTCACACCTGTTAAGATGTTTAAAAATAACAGTTTAAGGCTGTGGATGAAATGGGTTTGCTAAGCAATTTCAACAGTGGAGCAGAGGCAGATGATGTGCTTTACAAAGCTTATTTTTTTCCTTTAAGAAGGAAAGACAAAAATCAGGATTTTCCCTGGGCTCTTTCACTCCTACTAAAGTAACTTTTTACTTGTTTGGCTGGAAAGTGGCAGACAACAGCCTCAATTTTCCCTGCAGGTGTGGAGAGCCGTGGAGAGCACTGTGTAGTTTTATTATTATATCCAAAATCAGGAGCCTGGATAGCATAGCCATTAATCAGTTATACACTGAGGTTCAAGACAGCTAAAAAGAGTAGTCATGAAGAATCTCGTTTTCTCTTATTAAACTGCTGAGAAAACAACCCAAGTATATTCGACCCACCATATACCCTCACACTGCCTTGATGAAATCAGGGAATAATACTCCTAGGAGTACATATGGGACCATTGATTCTGCATCGCATCGCAATGGCTCTGCAAAATTGAATTCCTACAGAGCAGGTATTCAGGCATGGCTGCAGGGCAGTCACCGAGGCTCTGTCTCATAGCAGGAGACATATGTTAGATTTACACTTACTAGGTTGGGTATTGCTATCAATGTAGCCATAGCAACACATTGCTTAGCCTGGGTTCATCTCTGATCTGCAGCAGAGATGTGTTAGCAGCCAGAGCACTTACTACTTACTCTAAAACTAGCTTGGGTGTGCTTGCTTGATCTGAAGTGCCTGCACTGAACACCTACTCTGGGAATACTAGGAGGTAGAAAATTCCATTTTGAAAATCTTTGTGCACACTGGCTGTCTACTGGAAGATTGACCTTTCAGATCCCTCTTCTTTAGAGAGAGAAATATTTTAAAGCCAAGTTATTTTATTCATATGAGGGCTATGATGAGTGCTTTTCTAGAATTGAACCCCTTGAAATTTTTATTATTATTATGTTATTAGTTGATTTTACTTTTGATGTTGTTGGATATGGTAGAGCTCTAAACTATGTTTATTTTTTTCCTTCATACATATATACATAGACATCAACAAATAAAAAAATTGCCCAAAGGAAGATACTATTTGAAAGACAAATCAGAAAACTTTACCATTTCACTGGAGTTTCCTGGTGTTTATGTATTTGCAGCCTTGTAGGTGTTAAATATTAAAGTACCAAAACCCTCATAATTAGCAAAAACTAATATAAGTGATGGATGTAGGGAAGTTCTATATGTAAGGAAATGCATTTTTATGTGGTTGTTTCGTCTACAAATTTAATGTCTGTTCTGTTTTCTGGATAATTAATAAAATATGAATAAAACATGATTTTGATAGAACAAATCACTTGTTTTCATTTTGTTTGTGGTTTTTCAGTCTGTACAATCCATTGGGAATAGAGTTCATAGTTTAATACAACTTAAATAAATTTTAAAGCAAGATTTTTGAGGCTGTTGCAAAATATTCTTTACTTTCATCACAAATCTGTCACAAATCTGTCTCTCTGGACGTGGTCAGATCATTTCCAGTGCATCAGTTTTTGACAAGGAATATGGAGGACACAGAGAGATATTTATGAAAATGTTCTGATTTATGAAAACTGCCTTTAAAAATATAGAAAGTATTTTGTGACTGATCAAATATTCTATTTGACATTTTTGGAACAAAGCTTTTCATTTTTTTGAATTTTATTTGTAAAATATTAATACTAAGACATCTTAGTTGAAAGAACTTTTTTTGTTGTTTTTTGGTAGCATAAAACAACAGGATGCAACTAGATTATTTCTTATATTAATTGCTTCAGAAAAAGTTTTTTCCTCATTTTTTCTTTGGATATAAAATGCAATGTCTGGTAAAATTATTGAAAATTAAATAATCTACAAAATTTACTTACACATTTTAATATCTTCATTTTGATAGAAAGAAGAAAATAGGTTTGTCCATGAACATACCATTTTCATAATGTTTTGCTAACTTCTATAGTAACCACCTTATTCTCCAGTCTATTAACATGATTAATTGTGAGAAGTTGGAATATTAAGTAAGAATATTCTTCTCATTTTTCCTTAATGTTTTTTCCTAATTTTTATACATGCTAAACCTTCTCTAAAACAAATGGAGACCTGCTAAATTAAGGATCACTGTACTGCCAAGATGAAACACTGACAAGTACTTTTCAGTTATAGATTTTTTTTTAATATATGGATTTTGAGGGTAAGCTTGTGTCAACTTTTTTCTGTACAAACCTTAACTTCAGATGTTTTCAAATTAGATAGAATTCTCCCAGGTGATAATCCTGGAATGTGTAGGCAAGTGTAGTGAACCTGAAAAATATGCAATAGCTTGTACATACACTGAGACTTATGAGCTCACTGGAAGCACAGCTAGAAATTCAAAACTGGGTCTTGAACCATGCCTTGCCATTCAAGAAGACCCTGCCTTTTTCTTTTTATCTTCCTGTTTAACACTTCTTCATCACTACATTTTTCAACAAATCACCACATTTTTCAGCTGGAAAAAAACCATAATTGTTCTGTGAAAGGAAAGAAAAGCTCAAAAGCATTGATCCCTGCTGTGAAAGCACTGAAAAAGACAGATAACATCCATGGTCCTCCACAAAGTTTTAAAATTAACCTTCTTTCTCTTCCAATAAATTTAATCTCAAAGCAGTATGGAACTTCACTGTGACCTTTTAAATAAAAATGGAGCCATCCCTGCTTCTACACGCCAACAATTATGCTGTGAAGAAAACAGTAGCTCTGAGGTGACAATCTCAAATAAACCATAATATCTTAATTCTCACCTGTTAAGGCATATTTCTAATTACACCCTTGCCAATAATCTACTTGAAAGCCACTTATGTGATGTTGTCCTCTCCCAGCATTTTGTTTTTGGATGATCTTAGATGACAGTTGAGAATTTCTTTCTCAGATATGTGAAAATTCATTTAATTCAGTGACAGTTTTTTTAAAACTGAGTGATGTCAAGCAAAAAGCATATATGCCCCAGGATCTTCTGATGGTCAAAATATTTTCAAATTAATTTGGAATGGGAAACTATGGGTAACATTCTCTAGGACAGTTGGTCAACCATTGATTGTAGTAGGTGATTCCAGGCACTTCATAATGAAGATATTTCGCTGTAGGACAAATTAATCTACCTGCTGAGAGCAGATTTTAGTGAAGTGCCTTCTCATTCCTTGTATGAAGAAATGTCACCAGCTAATTATGAGATGTGAAGAAAAAAGGTGACAAGAGACAAGTTTAAGAGTACTTTTGCAGTTGTTCTTCTGTTGGAGCTGCTAAATCAGGCAGGGCTTCCATCCCTACAGGGAAATTTAATTTTTTACAGATACCAGAATTTTATTTTCTCCTGAATGTTGAACCTTTCCTCCACATACAATAAAGGCCAGACTGAGGAGCAGGTAGGCACCTAGAAAAGACAAAGTTATAACAGGGCTAAGAAAAATGGTTCAGAGCACGGTTAACAGGAAGATGTTAACAGGAGGCTTGGAGGTGCCACTGCCCAGTAATACCTGCTAGTCCTGGCCAGTGTTTGGCCACATTGAGATCCTGCTCCCTGCAACAGTAATCAGTATGCAATATACCTAGCATTAGTGTAGGGACAACTAGTGCTAAAAAAAAAAAAAAGAAAAAAAAAAAGATTGATCTGCTTCTTCCCAAGTAATAAAAGTAGGGAAACATTTTGGAGCAGTTTTTATTACACTGAACCTTTGTATCATCAATAATTTAACAAATCCTGTCCTAGGAAACACTTGAAGAATCTGACTGAAATATTTAAATACTGTTTGGGCTGCCTTAGCTAGTAACATGGTCCATCAACCTCCTAGAAAAAAATTGAGAAAATATTCCAAAGGAACTTGACAGGAATATCCAGAGACAAATATGGGGATATGAGTATTTCGAAAAGTTATTTATTGGTCTTTCCCAAAACCATGTGTACAAAGCAAGGACGAGACTGTGGCTTGCTGCTGTCAGATGTCTTGCAGAACTTTAGGGCTGAATTATATATCTTTCTAAGAACAATAATTCCTTTTGCTTTTGTACAGTTTATAGTTTCAATGTAAACAAATATTGTTATAGTGACAGGTTATCTCCTATAACTTTTGCAGAATCTAACCTCTATAAAAAAGGAGTTTAAATTTCCTCCTCCAGTTCTTTAGATAAGCTTTTTTATTTTGCTTATTTTCAAGGTACTTACCTTATTTTCTTAGTCAAACAGTTTGTGTCAGTTTAGGTTGTGTTTCTTTACAGAAGCTATAGATTCTTTTTCCTTCTGAATGTTCTTTGGTCATCATAAAATTTGCTTACTATCACTCATGAGAATTTAAGTCAACATCAAACATATTAACTGTGAAGAAAATCAAAACATTAAAAATGTAATATTTAAAATATTGCTAATGTAACAATCTTAGATGACTCAGGCATTCCCTTTAGTTACACTAGATAAAATATTTTATAATTGAAATTAAAAAAAGACAATTTGTACCTTTATCAATAAACTACAGATTTCTTTTATTCTCTGGAGTTATCAGGTTGCATTCTTACCAGATCACATAAACTACTTGCTTGTGTTCAAAACAGTAGGTCTGTATTTAGTATATATTTAATAATTTTCTTTAGCAGTTTTCTCTGAGTGGAACTGGAAATCTATATATCTGTAGACAACACAGATTAGTGTAATTAAAGAACTCATGTAATCCTGAGGAACTGCATCCAGCTATGCCCCAAATTTCATGCAATTTATACGATGCTTGCCATATGAATCAGACTAGTGATTTCTGCACTTTTCTGGTTTATCTTTTTGTTCTTTCATTTTGTAAGTAATTTCATCTAAACTACTGTTCTGGAAGCTTTCTTTTATAAAATTTCAGAAAATGCTATGAACATAATTAAAATTTTGTACTAAATGAGACTGGACTGCATGGCTCTCTTGGTGATGAAGCCACGTACATTTAAACTTAGACACCCATCAGGTCCAAAACTGGGCTACTTATTGTTTTCCTTTATTGTCTGCTACAGTTATGCTTCCATTCTTTTATGACCTTTACCCTTTAGTAATAGCTAATTGCACTGGAAGAGAGTGAATCACCCATAAAAGTAAGAGTAACAGTATACAGTTAAAAGGAAGTATTTTAATCCAGAACTAATATCTTTATGACGAGACAAAAGCAAAATATTTGAATATTGTGCTATGTTTTGCTACTCATAAAAATGCTTGAAATTACTGAGGAAGATAAAGAAAAATAAAAGTAGGAGAGAGGAAATTTTCACTTTTAGAAGAAAATCCCTTGCAGCATTAAATTATAGAATCAGAGTCTTGGAAAGTGTTCTCACCCAGCCACCTGCAAATACTAGTGACAAGCTGAGCCAAAGAAGTCAAGAGTAAATATACATAAATAGTACAGAAATATTGTCCCAAAATCTATGACATATAAAGAATTCTTGTTTTCCTCTGACACAGAAATTGCCAATGAGGCCTTTCTACACCCTGAATTTAGAAACCACTAATTTTTATTGAGATATGGAGGCAAACACATACTTTGGCTTATTAACTAAAAAGAGAAATAGGACAAAAACTTTGAAAACTGTCCCAGAGTATAAATATTATTTCCATGGTTTTGGCAGTTATTTTTACGTAAGTAAAATCATATGTCCTGTACTAATATGTTGTCCTGGTTTAGGGTAAATATTTAGGAGGAAACCTCTGGGGGGTTTCCTCTAGGAAGAGCCGATTCCAATCGTTCCTTTCCCTACCGGTCCGGGAAGAATTTCCTTAGAGAAAAGTGGAAAAAAC